>CM038671.1:213828996-214168996 GCA_021605145.1 Aegilops bicornis | reverse complement strand
ATCCTCTCGCAAGGGTGGTCTTAAGAATCCAAAAGAGGTTGCTCGGAAGAGATAGATGTATCCCAACCTCTATTGCTCTCGCATAAAGACTTTTTTCTGTGACGGAAAAAGTGACTACGAATTCCCCGTTGCGTTTGCGAATCCCTGAGTGTTTCCTTTGAGCCGACGCCCATTAAGTAGCGATAAAATCAAGTAAATCGATCAAACGATCCCGCTGCCAGCCCAAATCATGATCTTCACCAACTTGGATTTGGTTCTCTCGCGAAAATCGCGAGTTGCGAAGATGAGAACCATGAAAAGCAAGATCCCGAATAAGAAAAGCGAAACCGAGGAAGAGGAAACCACAAGAGTGAAGACTAGTAGAGTCTCGTCTTTTGTCATTCTTTGCTCCTTTTTCACTCAATGATTCCTTGAATTTGCCGACCAAAATTCTATATGTCTATTCTATCTATGATATTTCTATATATATAGAATATGATATCTAATATGACATCCGATTTGTCAAAGGGATTGGATTGGTGACTTACCCATTCAAAGTGACTTTGGCAATGGGACGTTCAAAAGCGGGTACTATCGGATCGGGTGAATTAGAGAATAGACAGAGGTCCGTTGGCATTTCAGCCTTTCTTCTCCTTCGGGGCCTATCCGAAAGAGAATCCAGTACCTCTTGGTCTGAATATCGAGAATAGGACGAACGAACCGACCTCCATGGATATCTTTGCTTGAACAAAACCCCGCAATCAAATAGATTGTCCCAAGGGCCATATTCTAGGAGCCCAAGTTATGCTATTGAAAATTCGTTCCTCTAGCAGTTCGGTTTGAGCATTCCGTTCCTTTTTCAAACTCCACTTCTTTTCATATAGCAATCCCTGATCAAAGAGAGAACTATATCCATTTCAAAACATTTCTAACAGATTCCTTAGTTCGGACCGACGAAGTAATGTCACTCGACTATTATCAACCGACCGCAATCTTTTTCAGCCGGTAAGGATTGCACAGAGCACCTTCTACTTCTAATAGGCCATGAACTATAGATAGAGAAGAATCATTACGGCGAGTACATAAGAAGCGATCCACTTTTTTCATCGGTTCGAGGGAAGACCAAAGATCTTGCGCGGCGAGTCCATGAGAAAAACTCAAAAGAGAAAGAAGTCTCGTTAATCTCTTCATGCTCGTTCCAAGTTCAAGTACCTTTTGGCCAAAGAAAACCCGCTTCGACACGATTGCCTCTTTATCTTTATATAGATAGATTCTATGGGGTTATTACTTAGTAAGTCTATTTTGTACAAGAGCCCTCCTATCTCGATAGAAAAGGGTCCCATGATCCCGAGCCGATCTTACCTTGGCTCGCATAAACCCCAAGTTTGTCTATGAAGAGCTAATCTAATTGTATTTTTTCTAGAATGGATTTCTTATGTGGAATACTAATGGATAGGGCTTCGTTGCTAAGTGCTACAAGATCTAGTGCACAGAAACTTCGTGGTTATGGACCCGAATCCTTTAGTATGGAACATTGTCTTTTCCAAGTAAAAACCCCTAGTATATGAAAGAATGAAAAGGTGCTTTCGTTCTTGTGGAATAAGAAGCCCTCGTACCTTAATGAAAGGAAAATCGTAATTTTGCGTTAGGTATTTATCACTGATCCAAAGGACAAGCCTGGACAAACTCTTATATAGAGAAAAGCGCTCCCGAGGACACATGGGAATTATCGTCAAGCTAGTTTTCATCACGCTCATATGATTCGCGTTCGGTACTTTGATAATTTGATATGTGGGTGGACCGGTGCTTGGGTGTTGTCCTTACTTGGACAAGCATCCCACTTATGATTAACCTCTATTGCAATCATCCACAACTACAACAAAAGTATTAAGGCAAACCTAACCATAGCATGAAACATATGGATCCAAATCATCCCCTTACGAAGCAACGCATAAACTAGGGTTTAAGCTTCTATCACTCTAGCAACCCATCATCTACTTATTAATCCCCAATGCCTTCCTCTAGGCCCAAATAATGGTGAAGTGTCATGTAGTCGACATTCACATAACACCACTAGAGGATAGACAACATACATCTCATCAAAATATCGAACGAATACCAAATTCACATGACTACTAATAGCAAGACTTCTCCCATGTCCTCAGGAACAAACGTAACTACTCACAAAGCATATTCATGTTCATAATCGGAGGAGTATTAATATGCATATAGGATTTGAACATATGATCTTCCACCAGATAAACCAACTAGCATCAACTACAAGGAGTAATCAACACTACTAGCAACCTACAGGTACCAATCCCAGACTTGGAGACAAGAATTGGATACAAGAGATGAACTAGGGTTTTAGAGGAGATGGTGCTGGTGAAGATGTTGATGGAGATTGCCCTCTCCGATGAGAGGCGTTGGTGATAGCGATGGCGATGATTTCGCCCTCCAAGAGGGAAGTGTCCCAGTGAGCAGCTCTGCCAGAGCCCTAGATTGGTTTCGCCAAGGTTCCGCTGTGGCGGCGTGAGTCTCGTCATGAAGCTTGCTTATGATTTTTCTTGGACAAAAGACTTCATATAGCGGAAGATGGGCACCGGAGGGCCAACAGGAGGCCCACGGTGCAGGCGCGCCCCCACCCTCGTGGCCAGTGGAGGCCCCTGACGTATTTCTTCCGCTCAATATTTTTATGATTTCAAAAATAACTTTCGTGGAGTTTCGGGACTTTTGGAGTTGTGCGAATAGGTCTACGATATTTGCTCCTTTTCCACCGAATTCCAGCTGCCGGCATTCTCCCTCCTTATGTAAACCTTGTAAAATAAGAGAGAATAGGCATAAGTATTGTGACATAATGTGTAATAACATCCCATAATGCAATAAATATCGATATAGAAGCATGATGCAAAATGGACGTATCACTCCGTTGCGTCAACGACCGACGTCCTGGAGTCCAGTTTCTCCTTGCAGGCATGGTGAAGCGCCTGAAGCTTCTGGAAGTTGCTGCTCATGGCCTGGAGGAGCTGGTCCTCCTTGGAGCTACCACTGTTGGCGCTTGGCTCATCAACAACCTGGAGCCTGGCGGCGGCGACGACCTCTTCATCAAAGACCTCCCCCTCGGCAGGCGCTCCGGTGCTTGCCATCCCCGGGATGATGACAAACAAATCCTCGACGTTCTTCAGGTATCTGCTCGAGGTGGGGGCTTCGGAGGTGGGCGGTTGGTCGTCAGCCACCGTCTCCCCGGTAGCTGAGGACTCTGGGACCGACGTAGCGCCAGGCTCTCCTGAGGCAGGGATGCCGTCAGTACGGTCGCCGATCTCCTCGCTGGCCTCCCCGGCAAACCCCTTGGCGGCCTCTTCATGTGCTTCCTTGGTGGCCTCGTCGGCAGCAACCTTGTCAGCCTCGGTGGTGGCTTCCTTGGCGGTCTCCTCGATGGTGGCATCGATATCCATTTGACCCACCGAGGAGCGGTCTGGAAACCAATGAGGAGAAAAATATGAAACCAAGATCAAAGTTCAAAGCAAAAATAAAAAGATTGTGCTGGAAAACTGGTCCAGACCAGGAGGCGGGCGGCTTACCTACGATGAGTTGGGGACGAGTGGTTCCTTCCCCGACAACACTCGTTGCGGGGATGGAGCTGCCAGCGCCTGTGATTGCCGGCTCTCCCTCCACACGCGTGGGCTCGTCGGTGGGGGCCCTTGCCGGGGATCTCTCCCTTGGCGGTGTGGGCTTGCCAAAGGAAGCCCTTGCCAGGGACCCCTTCCTAGGTGGTGTGGTGGTTGATGGAGGAGGCATGTTGGGGGTGGCCCTTGGCGGCTCCTCCTGTTGCCGCTCTTCCCCTGCAAACCCGGCAAGATTAACGGTGAAGAGAGACACCCCAGCGCTCGCCAGCGGAAAGTTGGTAATGAACTCACGCTGGGGGCTGAGTCGGGGGCTGCATTGTGGGTTGGGGCATGGGCTGATCGTGATCACCTCCGGCGCGCTTGAGGTGCTTGTCAGGGGCTCGTCGCCTGTCGAGGTCTCTGCCCTCTTCGCCATCCTCTGTGCCAATGTCTCCATGTCCCTAAAGAGGCAAGCCAAGACAAGATCAAATTAAATCAAGCGAGATAACCAAAACAGAGATTCAGGAAATGGAGAAAGCGGTGAGGCACTTACTCGTCCACTTCCTCTCGCCTACTCCTATTCGGGCTCATGGAAGAGAGGTCGTAGTCGGCCTCTGGTATGGTGTTCGTGCGGAGGGGTGGGGATGGAGACCTGGGCCGCTTGGCCGTGGCGGAGGCGGCGGCCGCTGTTTCCTTTGCTAACGCGGCCGTGCCCCTCATATGGCGCATGGGTTGTGCCTAGGCCTCTTGCCACTGGGCGGCCTTTCCGGCCGCCCTCTTGGCGGGGACCTCTTCAGGTGAGGAGGCTCGGCGCACTGGCTCATTGGAGCCAACCCGCCGGAGGATGTGCTTTTTCCTCCCCTAGATTGGGGGCTCCTCCTGCAGCTCCTCCTCGTCCGCGTCGTCGGCCGCCTCCTCGGCAGAAGGGCCCCCCATAGCGGCACCACTGTGCTCCCCGGCGGGATCCCCCCGCTCAGCAAGATCATCTTCGGTGTCGTCCTCGTCTTCCTGGAAGCCGACGCTGCTGGCCTCCTCGGCAAGGGCCGCTTCTTCCGCCCTGCTGGCGATGTATGCCACCTCTTCGTCGGTGGTGTCGTGGATGAGCTGCGTTCTTCGCGGATGGGCCTCTCCAACAAGTTGTCGAAGAACTCCTGCACCCGCACCGCATCCGGCTCGGCCCAGGTTTGGTCGAGGCCGTGGGCGTTGAACACCGGCATCATGGCGATGATGGAGGTCCGGGTGGAATTGTTCCACAGGGGGACCAAGGCCGCCGGCAACTTGAACGGCTTGTCGGCCTTCTCGGCCTTCCCGGCTTTGCTGGCCTTGCTAGTCTTGTCGGCCTTAACTTGGAACAACCTTTGGCAAAGAGCTGCGTGTTGTGATACGTCTTCGTCGTATCTATAATTTTTTATTGTTTCATGCCAATATTATACAAGTTTTACATACTTTTGGCAACTTTTTATATGATTTATTGGACTAACCTATTGATCCGATTGCCCGATGCAGTTCCTATTTTACGCATGTTTTTGTATCATGGAGTATTGATATCAAACGAAGTCCAAATGCAATAAAATTTCACGGAGAATTTTTTTGGAATATATGTGATTTTTGGGAGTTGGAATCACCGCAAACGGAGGCCCGAGGTGGGCACAACCCACCAAGGCGCGGTCCCGGAGCCAGGCGTGGCATGGTGGGTTGTGCTCACCTCGTATGTCGGTTGGGGCTCTACTTCGGGCGCAAGGAAGCTTATATCCGGGGAAAAATCATGTTAAAATCCCAGCGCAATCGGAGTTACGGATCTCCGGGAATATAAGAAACGGTTTATTGCTAGATCTGGGGAACGCAGAACAGAAGAGAACAGAGAGGGAGATCCAATCTCGGAGGGGCTCCCACCCCTCTGTGGCCATGGAGGCCATGGACCAGAGGGGGAACTCTCCTCCCATCTAGGGGGAGGCCAAGTAAGAAGAAGAAGGAGGGGGCTCTCTCTTCCTCGCTTCCGGTGGCGTCGGAGTGCCGCCGGGACAAGGATCGGGATGGCGATCTACATCAACAATCTTGCTACCATCATCACCAACTCTCTCCCCCTCTATGCAGCGGTGTAACACCCCTTCTCCCCACTGTAATCTCTACTTAAACATGGTGCTCAACTCCATATATTATTTCCCAATGATCTATGGTTATCCTATGATGTTTGAGTGATCCGTTTTGTCCTATGGGTTAATCGTGATCTTGGTTGGTATGATTGTATATTTTATTTATGGTGCTGTCCTACGGCGCCCTCCATTCTCACACAAACGTGAGGGACCCCCGCTGTAGGGTGTTGCAATATGTTCATGGTTTACTTATAGTGAGTGTTGCGAGGGATGACACCAGCCCAAATGCGGATAAGTGGGTTATGGCATATGGGAGTAAAGAGGACTTGATACTTAATGGTATGGTTGGGTTTCACAACCTTAATGATCTTTAGTAGTTGTGGATGCTTGCTAGATTTCCAATCATAAGTGCATATGATCCAAGTAGAGAAAGTATGTTAGCTCATGCCTCTCCCTCATATAAAATTACAAGAATGATTACCAGTACTTGTTATCGATTGCCTAGGGACAAAAAACTTTCTTGTTGACAAAAGCTCTCTACTAAAACTAACTTAGTTGTGTCTTTATTTGAACAGCCCCTAGATTTTATTTATGTGCTCTTTATTATCTTGCAAACCTATCCTATCACACCTACAAAGTACTTCTAGTTTCATACTTGTTCTAGGTAAAGCAAACGTCAAGCATGCATAGAGTTGTATCGGTGGTCGATAGAACTTGAGGGAATATTTGTTCTACCTTTAGCTCCTCGTTGGGTTTGACACTCTTACTTATCTATAGAGGCTACAATTGATCCCCTATACTTGTGGGTTATCAAGACCTTTTTTTGGCGCCGTTGCTGGGGAGCAATAGCGTGGGGTGAATATTCTCGTGTGTGATTGTTTGCTTTATCACTAAGTAGTTTTTATTTCTTGTTCTAAGTTGTTCTCTATCTTTAGTTATGGATATGGAACACGAAACACACACAAAATTAGTGGTACTTGCTACTCATGGAGATGGGGAACCTCCTAAAACCCTCGATGCTCGTTATGTAAAAGATATTATGCATTACTTTGATAATCCCGGGAAAACCCCATTCAACTTGATAATGGGAGTAACTTTGGATCAACGTGAATTATTTAGGGATTATCGCTTGACTCATAAAGGGAAATTGTTATGGGATCAAATTCATATGTTGCATTCGTATGCTTAGAATTTATGCCAGAGATATGATTATACTTGTTGCTCTAGGATGAATGCTCCACATCTTCCCTTTTCATGTGAATTTAATGATAATGAAACCTTGGCTTCTTATGCTAGAGGTATATATGATTACTATGATGTGGAATGAATAGAAGAATTTGTTGCTTTTAAGGGTGCTTATGAAATTGAATCTTTGTTTGAAAAGTTTGAAGATTTCGACGATTCAGTTTATAGACCTGAAAATTTTGCTATCCTTAAATATTGCTAAAATAATTATAAATACAATTCCGATATTGATGAATTTATTGAGAAAGTCTCCTCTGTCCAAGAAGAGATTAATATTTTGCAGGAGTCTATGGAAGAAGAAAATGATGAAACTATGAGCTCATTGGATGAAAAAGATGAGGAGGAGAGCGAAGACCAAAAGGAGGAAGAGCGGATTTATCGCCCGTGCCCACCTTCTAATGAGAGTAACTCTTCAACTCATACATTGTTTAATGTCCCTTCATGCTTACCGAAGGATGAATGTTATGATAATTACTATGGTCCCATTTATTCTTTTGAAATATCCCTTTTTGTTGAACTTGATGCTTGCCATGCTTGTGGCCAAGATGCCAATATGAATTATGCTTATGAATATGAACTTGCTATAGTTCCTTATGGTAAGAATGAAATTGTTGCTATTGCACCCACACATGATAGTCCTATTATCTTTTTGAATTCTCCAAACTACACTATATCAGAGAAGTTTGCTCTTGTTAAGGATTATATTGATGGGTTCCTTTTACCGTTGCACATAATGATTTTGATGAATATAATATGCATGTGCTTGCTGCTCCTACTTGCAATTATTATGAGAGAGGAACTATATCTCCACCTCTCTATGTTTCCAACACGAAAAAATTGCAAGAAACTGCTTGTGCTATGTATTGGCCTTTACTTGATGTGCATGAATTGTTATTTTATGACATGCCGATGCATAGGAAGAGAGTTAGACTTTGTCATTGCATGATATATGTTGCTTTGTGCTCACTATTTAAATGCCAAATCATTGTTAATTAAAATTGGCTTTGATATACCTTGGGATTGTGGTGGATCCATTACTTGAGCACTTTATGCCTAGCTTAATGGCTTTAAAGAAAGCGCGGCCAGGGAGACAACCCGAAAGTTTTAGAGAGTCGTTTATTTATGATGAGTGCTTTTATAAAGTTTAAAAACAAAAAAATAGAGGGGAACTTAAAACTTCACAAAAATAAAAGTGAAAGTGAGAAGGATGAGCACCGTGGAAACGGGTCATGCCCATGGAACCTTTGTGAATCTTGAATTACACAAACTTTTCAACAAAAATAATTATCCCCTTGTACAATTCCATTGTATTATAAACATAATGTGCCAAGACTTGCCTTTAGGATGTTTAAATTGCTTGTTGGTTTGTGCGGTGCAAAACTGAAACTTTGGATGTAATGCTCGATTTTACATTTTTTACTGGAACGTCAAACGCTTCTGAAACTTTTTGCACTGTCTTTCTATACAAGATGTTTATTTTTCCTATTTTTCAGAATTTTTGGAGTACCAGAAGTATAGTGAATGTTCAGATTACTACAGACTGTCCTGTTTAAGACAGATTCTGCTTTTGATGCATTGCTTTGCTCGTTTTGATGAAACTATCATTTTTTATCGGTGGTATAAACCATGGAAAAGTTATATTACAGTAGCTATAGTGCAAAAACATAATATGAATTGGTTTGAAACAGTACTTAGAGTAGTTATTTGCTTTATTATACTAACGGATCTTACCGAACTTTCTGTGGAGTTTTGTGTGGATGAAGTGATCAAAGATCGAGGAGGTCTCGATATGAGGAGAAGGAGGAGAGGCAAGATCTCAAGCTTGGGGATGCCCAAGGCACCCCAAGTAAATATTCAAGGAGCCTCAAGCGTCTAAGCTTGGGGATGCCCCGGAAGGCATCCCATCTTTCTTCAACAAGTATCAGTATGTTTTCGTTCTCGTTTCATTCATGTGATATGTGTGAATCTTGGAGCGTCTTTTGCGTTTATTTTTCATTTTTCTTGTATGCACCATGCTGGTATGAGATAGTCCATGGTTGATTTATAGAATGCTCATTGCACTTCACTTATATCTTTTGAGTGTGGCTTTATAGAATGCTTCATGTGCTTCACTTATATCATTTGAAGTTTGGATTGCCAGCTGTTTCTCTTCACATAGAAAACCGTTGTTTGAAGAATGCTCTTTTACTTCACTTGTATTTATTAGAGAATGATCTTTTGTAGAAAGAATTAAACTCTCATTCTTCACTTATATCTATTTAGAGAGTCAAAAGGAATTGGTCAATTGCATGGTTAGTCATAAAATCCTACATAAAACTTATGGATCACTCAATATGATATGTTTGATTCCTTGCAATAGTTTTGCGATATAGAGATGATAATATGTGGGAGGTACTAATAAATGGTTGTGGTTAGTAAGAATATTGGTGTTAAGGTTTGTGATTCCCGAAGCATGCACATATAGTCTCTCGTTATGCTATGATGTTGGAGCATGATTTATTATTGATTGTCCTCCTTGTGAGTGGCGGTCGGGGACGAGCGATGGTCTTTTCCTACCAATCTATACCCCTAGGGGCATGCGTAGTAGTACTTTGCTTCGAGGGCTAATAAAATTTTGCAATAAGTATATGAGTTCTTTATGACTAATGTAAGTCCATGGATTATACACACTCTTACCTTTCCGCAATTTGCTAGCCTCTACGGTACCGTGCATTGCCCTTTCTCACCTCGAGACGTGGTGCAAACTTCGCAGGTGAATCCAAACCCCGTGATATGATACACTCTATCACACATAAGCCTTATTATATCTTCCTCAAAACAGCCACCATACCTACCTATTATGGCTTTTCCATGGCCATTCCGAGATATATTGTCATGCAACTTCCACCGCTCCCGTTTGATGACTTGAGCATTCATTGTCATATTGCTTTGCATGATCATATAGCTGACATAGTAGTTGTGGCACAGCCACCGATCTTAATTTTTCATACATGTTAAGCTAGATCATTGCACATCCTGATACATGCCAGAGGCATTCATATAGTCATATTTTGTCATAGGTATCGAGTTGTAATTTTTATTTCTTTTGAGTTATAAGTAAATAGAAGTGTGATGATCATCATTAATCATTTTTAGAGCAGTGTGATACGTCTCCAACATATCTATAATTTTTTATTGTTCCATGCTATATTATATTCTGTTTTGGACATTATTGGGCTTTATTATACACTTTTATATTATTTTTGGGACTAACCAATTAACCTGAGGCCCAGCCCAGAATTGTTGTTTTTTTGCCTATTTTAGAGTTTCACAGAAGAAGAATATCAAACGGAGTCCAAACGGAATGAAACCTTCGGGAACGTGATTTTTGGAACGAACGTGATCCAGAGGACTTGGACCCTACGTCAAGAAAGCTACTAGGAAGGCACGAGGTAGGGGGCGCGCCTACACCCCTGGGCGTGCCCTCCACCCTCGTGGGCCCCATGTTGCTCCACCGACGCATTTCTTCCTCCTATATATACCTCGTACCCCAAACTACCAGACACGGAGCCAAAACCTAATTCCACCGCCGCAACCTTCATGCCCTTTGAGATCCCATCTTGGGGCCTTTTTCGAGCTCTGTCGGAGGGGCATGGATCACGGAGGGCTTCTACATCAACACCATAGCCTCTCCGAGATGATGTGTGAGTAGTTTACCTCAGACCTTGGGTCCATAGTTATTAGCTAGATGGCTTCTTCTCTTTTTGGATCTCAATAAAATGTTCTCCCACTATCTCGTGGTGATCTATTCGATGTAATCTTCTTTTGCGGTGTGTTTGTTGAGACCGATGAATTGTGGGTTTATGATCAAGTTTATCTATGAACAATATTTGAATATTCTCTGAATTCTTTTATGTATGATTGGTTATCTTTGCAAGTCTCTTCGAATTATCAGTTTGGTTTGGCCTACTAGATTGATCTTTCTTGCAATGGGAGAAGTGCTTAGCTTTGGGTTCAATCTTGCGGTGTCCTTTCCCAGTGACAGTAGAGGCAGCAAGGGACGTATTGTATTGTTGTCATCGAGGATAACAATATGGGGTTTATATCATATTGCATGAGTTTATCCCTCTACATCATGTCATCTTACTTAAAGCGTTACTCTGTTCTTTTGAACTTAATACTCTAGGTGCATGCTGGATAGCGGTCGATGTGTGGAGTAATAGTAGTAGATGCAGGCAGGAGTCGGTCTACTTGTCGCGGACGTGATGCCTATATACATGATCATACCTAGATATCCTCATAACTATGATCAATTCTGTCAATTGCTCAACAGCAATTTGTTTACCCACCGTAATACTTATGCTCTCGAGAGAAGCCACTAGTGAAACCTATGGCCCCCGGGTCTATTTTTCCATCATTAATCTTCCAACACTTAGTTATTTCCTTTGCCATTTATTTTTCTTTCTTTACTTGGCATCTTTATCATAAAAATACCAAAAATATTATCTTATCATATCTATTAGATCTCACTTTCGTAAGTGACCGTGAAGGGATTGACAACCCCTTTATTGCGTTGGTTGCGAGGATTTTATTTGTTTGTGTAGGTGCGAGGGACTCGTGCGTGGCCTCCTACTGGATTGATACCTTGTTCTCAAAAACTGAGGGAAATACTTACGCTGCTTTACTGCATCACCCTTTCCTCTTCAAGGGAAAACCAGCGCAGTGCTCAAGAGGTAGGAAGAAGGATTTGTGGCACCGTTGCAAGGAAGTCTACGCAAAAGTCAACACAACAAGTACCCATCACAAACCCTTATCTCCCCCATTATATTATTTGCCATTTGCCTCTCGTTTTCCTCTCCCCCACTTCACCCTTGCCATTTTATTCGCCCTCTCTTTTTCATTCGCTTCTTTTTCGCTCGCTTCTCGTTTTCTCATGTGTTGGATTGCTTGCTTGTCACGATGGCTCAAGATAATACTAAATTGTGTGACTTTACCAATACCAACAAAAATGATTTTCTTAGCACTCCGATTGCTTATCTTACCGATACTGAATCTTGTGAAATTAATGCTGCTTTGTTGAATCTTGTCATGAAAGATCAATTCGCCGGCCTTCCTAGTGAAGATGCCGCTACCCATCTAAATAGCTTCGTTGATTTGTGTGATATGCAAAAGAATAAAGTTGTGGACAATGATATTGTTAAATTGAAGCTATTTCCTTTTTCGCTTAGAGATCGTGCTAAAGCTTGGTTTTCGTCTTTGCCTAAAAATAGTATTGATTCTTGGAATAAGTGCAAAGATGCTTTTATCTCTAAATATTTTCCTCCCACTAAGATCATCTCTCTTAGAGATGATATCATGAATTTTAAGCAACTTGATCATGAACATGTTGCGCAAGCTTGGGAGAGGATGAAATTAATGATACGTAATTGCCCTACACATGGTTTGAATTTGTGGATGATTATACAAAAAAATTATGCTGAATTGAATTTTGCTTCTAGAAATCTTTTAGATTCGGCCGCTGGAGGCACTTTTAGGGAAATCACTTTAGGAGAAGCTAATAAACTCCTAGATAATATTATGGTTAATTATTCTCAATGGCACACTGAAAGATCTACTTATAAGAAAGTGCATGCAATAGAAGAAAATAATGTTTTGAGTGGAAAGATGGATGAACTTATGAAATTATTTGCTAATAAAAGTGTTTCTTCTAATCCTAATGATATGCCTTTGTCTACTTTGATTGAGAATAATAATGAATCTATGGATGTGAATTTTGTTGGTAGGAATAATTTTGGTAACAACGCAGCATTATAGAGGAAACTTTAATCCTAGGCCATATCCTAGTAATTCCTCTAATAATTATGGTAATTCCTACAACAATTCTTATGGAAATTTTAATAAGATGCCCTCTGAATTTGAGACTAGTGTTAAGGAGTTTATGAATTCACAAAAGAATTTCAATGCTTTGCTTGAAGAAAAATTGCTTAAAGTTGATGAACAAGCTAGGAACGTTGATAGAATTTCTCTTGATGTTGATTCTTTGAAACTTAGATCTATTCCACCTAAGCATGATATCAATGAGTCTCTCAAGTCCGTGAGAATTTCCATTGATGAGTGCAAAGAAAGAACAGCTAGGATGCGTGCTAAGAAAGATTGTTTTGTGAAAGCGTGTTCTTCAAGTTTCTATGAAAATAAAGATGAAGATCTAAAAGTTATTGATGTGTCCCCTATTAAATCTTTGTTTTGCAATATGAATCTTGATAATGATGGGACTGAATATGATCCACCTTTACCTAGAGGGCGTTCCAAAAATTTGGAGTTTTTAGGTCTTGATGCAAAAATTGGTAAAAGCGGGATTGAAGAGATCAAAACTCTAGATATTAATGAATCCACTATTTTGGATTTCAAGGATTTTAATTATGATAATTTCTCTTTGATAGATTGTATTTCCTTTTTGCAATCTGTGCTAAATTCTCCACATGCTTATAGTCAAAAGAAAGCCTTTACCAAACATATCGTTGATGCTTTGATGCAATCTTATGAAGAAAAACTTGAGTTGGAAGTTTCTATCCCTAGAAAACTTTATGATGAGTGGGAAACTACTATAAAAATTAAAATTAAAGATCATGAATGCTATGCTTTGTGTGATTTGGGTGCTAGTGTTTCCACGATTCCAAAGACTTTGTGTGATTTGTTAGGTTTCCATGATTTTGATGATTGCTCTTTAAACTTGCACCTTGCGGATTCCACCATTAAGAAACCTATGGGAATAATTAATGATGTTATTATTGTTGCAAATAAGAATTATGTGCTCGTAGATTTTATTGTTCTTGATATAGATTGCAATCCTTCATTTCCTATTATTCTTGGTAGACCTTTCCTTAGAATGATTGGTGCAATTATTGATATGAAGGAAGGGAATATTAGATTCCAATTTCCGATAAGGAAAGGCATGGGACACTTCCCTAGAAATAAAATAAAATTACCTTATGAATCTATTATGAGAGCCACTTATGGATTGCCTACCAAAGATGGCAATACCTAGATCTATCCTTTTATGCCTAGCTAGGGGCGTTAAACGATAGTGCTTGTTGGGAGGCAACCCAATTTTATTTTTTTATTTTTTTGCCTTTTGCTTCTGTTTAGGAATAAATATTTGATCTAGCCTCTGGTTAGATGTGTTTTATGTTGTAATTAGTGTTTGTTCCAAGTTTAACCTATAGGATCTTCTTGGATGATAGTTATTTGATCTTGCTGAAAATTCCAGAAACTTTCTCTTCACGAAAACAATTTTTACAAATCACCAGAACGTGATAAAATATTGATTCCAATTTCTTATGATCAATAAACAAATTGTCTAGGTCTTCCTATTTTGGCTGAATTTTTGGAGTTCTAGAAGTTTGCGTTAGTTATAGATTACTACAGACTATTGTGTTTTTGACAGATTCTGTTTTTCTTGTGTTGTTTGCTTATTTTGATGAATCTATGGCTAGTAAAATAGTTTATCAACCATATAGAAGTTGGAATACAGTAGGTTTAACACCAATATAAATAAATAATGAGTTCATTACAGTACCTTGAAGTGGTGTTTTGTTTTCTTTCGCTAACGGAGCTCACGAGATTTTCTGATAAGTTTTGTGTTGTGAAGTTTCCAAGTTTTGGGTAAAAGATTTGATGGATTATGGAACAAGGAGTGGCAAGAGCCTAAGCTTGGGGATGCCCATGGCACCCCAAGCTAATCTAAGGACACCTAAAAGCCAAAGCTTGGGGATTCCCCGGAAGGCATCCCCTCTTTTCGTCTACTTCCATCGGTAACTTTACTCGGAGCTATATTTTTATTCACCACATCATATGTGTTTTGCTTGGAGCGTCTTGTATTATTTGAGTCTTTATTTTTAGTTTGCCACAATCATCCTTGCTGTACACACCTTTTGAGAGAGACACACATGATTCGGAAATTGTTAGAATACTCTACGTGCTTCACTTATATCTTTTGAGATACATAGTTTTTGCTCTAGTGCTTCACTTATATCTTTTAGAGCACGGTGGTGGATTTGTTTTATAGAAACTTTTGTTCTCTCATGCTTCACTTAGATTATTTTGAGAGTCCGACAAAACAGCGTGGTAATTTGCTTTAATTATGTTAGGCATTCAAGATTAGTAAAAAATTCTTATGAGTGTGTTGAATACTATGAGAAGTTTGATACTAGATAATTGTTTTGAGATATGAAGATGGTGATATTAGAGTCATGCTAGTTGAGTAGTTTTGAATTTGAGAAATACTTGTGTTAAAGTTTGTGATTCCGTAGCATGCATTATGGTGAACCGTTATGCGATGAAGTCGGAGCATGATTTATTTATTGATTGTCTTCCTTATGAGTGGCGGTCGGGGACGGCGATGGTCTTTTCCTACCAATCTATCCCCTAGGAGCATGCGCGTAATACTTTGCTTTGATAACTTGTAGATTTTTGCAATAAGTATATGAGTTCTTTATGACTAATGTTGAGTCCATGGATTATACGCACTTTCTTCCTTCCACCATTCCTAGCCTCTCTAATACCGCGCACTTTTCGCTAGTATCATACACCCACCATATACCTTCCTCAAAACAGCCACCATATCTACCTATCATGGCATTTCAATAGCCATTCTGAGATATATTGCCATGCAACTTACCACCGTTCCGTTTATTATGACACGCTCCATCATTGTCATATTGCTTTGCATGATCATGTAGTTTACATTGTATTTGTGGCAAAGCCACCGTTCATAATTCTTTCATACATGTCACTCTTGATTCATTGCATATCCCGGTACACCGCTGGAGAGTTATATTTTTTTCTAAGTATTGAGTTGTAATTGTTGAGTTGTAAGTAAATAAAAGTGTGATGATCATCATTTTTTAGAGCATTGTCCCAAGTGAGGAAAGGATGATGGAGACTATGATTCCCCCACAAGTCGGGATGATACTCGGACTAAATAAATGAAAAAAGGCCATAAAAAAGAGAAAAGGCCCAAAGAAAAAAATGAGAGAAAAAGAGGGAAGGGACGATGTTACTATCCTTTTACCACACTTGTGCTTAAAAGTAGCACCATGATCTTCATGATAGAGAGTCTCCTATGATATCACTTTCATATACTAGTGGAAATTTTTCATTATAGAACTTGGCTTGTATATTCCAATGATGGGCTTCCTCAAAATGCCCTAGGTATTCGTGAGCAAGCGAGTTGGATGCACACCCACTTAGTTTCTTTTGTTGAGCTTTTCATATACTTATAGCTCTAGTGCATCCATTGCATGAAAATCCCTACTCATTCACATTGATATCTATTAATGGGCATCTCCATAGCCCGTTGATATGCCTAGTTGATGTGAGACTATCTTCTCCTTTTTTGTCTTCTCCACAACCACCATTCTGTTCCACCTATAGTGCTATGTCCATGGCTCACGCTCATGTATTGCATGAAGATTGAAAAGTTTGAGAACACCAAAAGTATGAAACAATTGATTGGCTTATCATCGGGGTTGTGCATGATATAAATACTTTGTGTGGTGAAGATAGAGCATAGCCACACTATATGATTTTGTAGGGATAACTTTCTTTGGCCATGTTATTTTGAGAAGACATAATTGCTTAGTATGCTTGAAGTATTATTATTTTTATGTCAATATTAAACTTTTGTCTTGAATCTTTCAGATCTGAATATTCATACCACAATTAAGAGAATTACATTGAAATTATGCCAAGTAGCATTTCACATAAAAATTATGTTTTTATCATTTACCTACTCGAGGACGAGCAGGAATTAAGCTTGGGGATGCTTGATACGTCTCCAACGTATCTATAATTTTTTATTGTTCCATGCTATATTATATTCTGTTTTGGACATTATTGGGCATTATTATACACTTTTATATTATTTTTGGGACTAACCTGTAAACCGGAGGCCCGACCCAGAATAGTTGTTTTTTGCCTATTTCAGAGTTTCGCAGAAAAAGAATATCAAACGGAGTCCAAACGGAATGAAACCTTCGGGAACGTGATTTTTGGAACGAACGTGATCCAGAGGACTTGGACCCTACGTCAAGAAAGCTACCAGGAAGGCACGAGGTAGGGGGCGCGCCTACCCCCTGTGCGCGCCCTCCACCCTCGTGGGGACCATGTTGCTCGACCGACGTACTTCTTCCTCCTATATATACCTACGTACCCCCAAACTACCTGATACGGAGCCAAAAACCTAATTCCACCGCCACAACCTTACATGCCCGTGAGATCCCATCTTGGGGCCTTTTTTCGAACTTCACGAGGGGGCATCGATCACGGAGGGCTTCTACATCAACACCATAGCCTCTCCGATGATGTGTGAGTAGTTTACCTCAGACCTTCGAGTCCATAGTTATTAGCTAGATGGCTTCTTCTCTCTTTTTGGATCTCAATACAATGTTCGCCCCCTCTCTCGTGGAGATCTATTCGATGTAATCTTCTTTTGCAGTGTGTTTGTTGAGAACGATGAATTGTGGGTTTATGATCAAGTTTATCTATGAACAATATTTGAATCTTCTCTGAATTCTTTTATGTATGATTGCTTATCTTTGCAAGTCTCTTCGAATTATCAGTTTGGTTTGGCCTACTAGATTGATCTTTCTTGCAATGGGAGAATGCTTAGCTTTGGGTTCAATCTTGCGGTGTCCTTTCCCGGTGTGATGAGGGGCAGCAAGGCGCGTATTGTATTGTTGCCATCGAGGATAACAAGATGGGGTTTATATCATATTGCATGAGTTTATCCCTCTACATTATGTCATCTTACTTAAAGAGTTACTCTATTCTTTTTAACTTAATACTCTAGATGCATGCTAGATAGCGGTCGATGTGTGGAGTAATAGTAGTAGATGCAGGCAAGAGTCGGTCTACTTGTCGCGGACGTGATGCCTATATACATGATCATACCTAGATATTCTCATAACTATGCTCAATTATGTCAATTGCTCAACAATAATTTGTTTACCCACTGTCGGTGTCAAAACTGGCGGATCTTGGGTAGGGGGTCCCGAACTGTGCGTCTAGGCGGATGGTAACAGGAGACAAGGGACACGATGTTTTTACCCAGGTTCGGGCCCTCTCGATGGAGGTAAAACCCTACTCCTGCTTGATTAACATTGATGATATGGGTAGTACAAGAGTGGATCTACCACGAGATCAGAGAGGCTAAACCCTAGAAGCTAGCCGATGGTATGATTGTTGTTCGTCCTACGGACTAAAACCCTCCGGTTTATATAGACACCATATAGGGTTAGGGTTACACAGAGTCGGTTACAATGGTAGGAGATCTACATATCCGTATCGCCAAGCTTGCCTTCCACGCCAAGGAAAGTCCCATCCGGACACGGGGACGAAGTCTTCAATCTTGTATCTTCATAGTCCAGAGTCCGGCCAATGGTGATAGTTCGCTATCCGGACACCCCTAATCCAGGACTCCTCGGTAGCCTGAACCAGGCTTCAATGACGACGAGTCCGGCGCGCATATTGTCTTCGGCATTGCAAGGCGGGTTCCTCCTCCGAATACTTCATAGAAGATTTTGAACATAAGGATTGTGTCCGCTCGCAAAACAAGTTCCACATACCACCGTAGAGAATAACCTTTGCACAGATCTGCTGGCGTATTCCACGGCGTGACATCACACCACGGCCAGGCCTTTATACTGAATCGGTTTCTTTGTTCCACCTCAAAGACGCGTTTAGTGAGGCGGTTTCCTTGGCACGTCTTATCGGGCGGAGATCGTGCCCCCTTATTCCGGGATTCCCATCAATACGAACGTGGGTAACCCAACCGCGCCATTGATTACGGCGCTTGGGAGATAAGCGAGTTTTACCAGGTTGGCGGGGGACGCATAGCTTCGTCCGCCCATATAAGGGGATAAGGATCCACCTTTTCACCTACGCCTTCTTCCTCCTTTGCTCATCCATTTCACTTTTCGAGCTCCAGCGCCCAAGTCCACACATCCCTCCTCAACCTTCTCCAGCCATGTCCGGAGGCGGGAGGCAAGTGGATGGTCTCCTCCGTCACGGAGGGACAAGTCAAAGTTGCGGAAGGCGGATACTTGTCCAGCGACATCGCAAGACCGGCTCCCCGATGAGGGGCAGGTCATTCTCACCCCAGGCCCCATGAGAGGGTGGTGTTCCTCACTCACTTCCTCCATGGACTAGGTTTTCCACTTCACCCATTTGTCCGGGGCTCATGTTCTACTACGGCCTGGATTTCCACGATCTAGCCCGAATTTCATCCTCAACATCTCGTCATTTATAAATGGGTGTGCGAGGCCTTCCTCTGCATCAAGCCCCACTTGACTTATGGTGAAGACCTTCAATGTCAAGCCGAAGGTAGTGGGCGGCCGCCAAGCGGAGTGCGGAGGTGCCATGGTTGGCAAGATGGCCAAAGTCCTATGGCTCAAGGGCTCCTTTGTGGAGACCATAAAGGGGTGGCAATCGGGGTGGTTCTACATCACCGAGCCGCGCGACTCTCAATGGGCGGCGGCCCTCGAATTCCGATCTGGCTTCCCCACACGGCTCACATCATGGAAAGAGACGGGCCTAACATGGGGTGATTCGGAAGAGCTGTCCGGACTCCAAACCTGCGTCCGAAACCTGGTGGACAAGAATCTCAAGCTTGTCAACGTAATCCAGGTGACGCTCATCCGCAGGATTCTCCCATGCCAGCAACGGGCCTTCAATTTGTGGGAGTTTGATCCGGCACAACACCGGACCTTGAACCGGCTCTTCGACACTATGTACGAAGATGCATGGAAGGTGCTGTTCAAGGGCGCCGAAGCTCTCGCATCCGCTACCGAAGATCGCGGATTCAGCTCATGACGTCAAGCCAGCGAGGTAAGTTATTTACCCTTTATGGGACTATTTTTCATAGTTTGACTCTATGCGGGATCTAAAACTCCCTAACCTTTGACAAGACTGGCTGAAGACGCCCAGACAGATTAACTGTCGGCCCCTTGCCGAAGACCAGTGAGGCGCCCGATTGACGGGAGACTCGGCTCCGGCACCTCACGTGGTGCCGAGAAGAAGGCTAAGAAAGGAGGCCACGGGAACTCGAAGGAGCTCCGGCGCCAGTGTTGTCGGACTCATCGTCAAGCGACTGAGGCGGAATCCTCCCCGAGGACGAGGAGGAGGAAAAAGCCTCTCCCAGTGAAGGAGAAGAAAATGAAGGCCGCCCCGACTGGGGAGGCCGGAGGGTCCAAGAAAGGAAGGAACCTTCCTCCGGACTTCTCCACCAACGCCGACAATGACGAGGAGGAGTGGCCACCAAGGGCCAAGCCCCTGGCGAGATCGTAAGTGTCCGGACTCCGGAATAGCTCATGACTTTTTATTTGTCGCATAGTGTCTTCTAACGCCGAATATAACCATGTAGCCCGCCCAGGGCAGGCTCGCCGCTTCGTCGGCGGCTCCTCGGATTCGTCGGATGTGAATAGCACTTCACTTCCGACCGCCTCCTCTCCTCGTGGCCTTGAGCGACACGCGGTGGAGTCCCAAAGGCCCAGCCAGAGGAGGTGGTCTGGAGGCGCGCAAGGTGACCTCCTGCACTGGGCGCAAAGGGGCGAGACCCCAAAGGGCTCTAAGTCCGCCTGTCTTGGGACTCCGTCCGGAACCTTGATGGTTCCGAAGTCCGTCAGGCGGCCCCTTCGTAAGAAGGGCAAGACTGCGACGCCGGTGTCCTCCGTCCAACCGGAGGCACCGGATAGCTTGCTGGAGGCGCTTAAGAGCGCCTCCATCGAGGAGGAGCACCGCCTTTATTATGAGTGTGGTGATCGAGAAAGTTCGATCCGCCAAGAGCGGGCTGGTGAAGCTTATGCCGACCTTCTAACGGGCTTTGAGGTAAGTTTAGAATATGTAAAAATATTACCGCATAGGCGGTAGCCCACGATGCTTAGTTCGGTGTTCGGAAAGAAAAACCGGTCGAGGATCTAAAAGATATAAGCAGGAGTCTAACATAAGTATGTCAATATGGGAATTCAGGATGCGTTCTTGACCTCTGCCCGCCTGATTGCGGAGGTCGATGCATTGAAGCGAGCCTCGGCGGTCCAAGAACGAGCTCGGCCTTGCCAAGAAGCAGCTCGAGGACAAGGAAGGTAAGTAATACCTTCTTAAAGTAATACCTTATAGAAAGGATTTGGTTGCAAAATGACAGGACTAACGTGGGTATTGTAGGGGCCATGAACGAGGTGGCGACTGAAGGAAGCGGTGTCCACGGCCGAAAGCAAAGCGGCCATGAGCGCACCGAGCGAGAGAAGTAGGAGGCGCGGTGGCGGAGGTGCGGCAAGAGCTCTGTGCTCTCGTGGAAAAACATGAGAGTTTGGAGCGTGACTCGAAGACTCGAGAGTCCGAGCTCGCCTCGGCTCTTGAGAGTGCCAAAGCCGCTAAGGCCGAAGCCCAAAAAGCCCTCTAGGAAATTGAATCATTAAAGAAGATAGCGGCTGGTAAGGCATTCTTTATGCAAAGCAAGCATGTGAAAGTGAATTATCTATTACTTACCCGAATCCGGAGCTCTCTAGGAGCATTCACAGATCTGCCTCAGAGTGTGTCCGATCTGCCGCTGCGTTCTACCGCACCGAGGAGGGAGCTCGACGGAAAAGGTGTTACGGTCTCGATGTCGAGGCGGACATCAGTGCCTCGAGCGACCAGTGAAGCAGCTGGTCGAGCTCCACAAGGTCTCCGAACAGGCCATGAAGGGCCTCATAATTCGGTTGTGGCCTAAGGAAGCCATGCACAGGAGCTACTTCGGGCTAGTGTGGCGGTGGTGGGCCTTTGTCCATGGATTGAAGTCATCAAGCGCTCATACGCATTGAAGGTGCCCGTCGGCCCTTGCCCGTGCTAAAGTGCTGCGGGCAAGCTGGATGCTAAGAAGCTTGTGACAGACGGGGGCCCATTTGGGCAAGGAGCGTCGCAAGCCGAAATGTACTATGAGGGCGTCTGAAGGGTGCCCGCTTTATAGCGGGTGAATGCTCCAAAGATGTAATTTTGAATAGACTCACATTTGTTATCACAGACGCTGAAAACTTGTTCATATGCGCTAAGCAACGCTTGTGAATTTAAAATATTACCTTAAATGCGGCCGTTTATCAAATTTGAGAGATGGCAAGTCGTTGGCTTCACCCCCATGCCCACGAAGTCTTTGGGGTGTTCGGGATAAACTTGAGCGCTCTTGTTCCCATTCTTGGGTCCTTCGAGGGAGGCGCTCAACGCAATGAACAAGGCAACGGACTATAGTGCTTGAACACTCTCACTTAGCCATAGAATTCTATAATTTTAAGTTTCAGTGAAGCCCCTAGTATTCGGAAGACCGAGTTCGGGGCGCTATCCACGCCTTGGCCGGACAATGCCGACTCCTCGCTCTAAGCGGCATAAGTCTTTAGGGACCCGAAAAAACCTCTCGAACAGCGACCGGCTCTCGCCCTATCATGACGGTCAGTTTTAGCTTTCTCCACTGAGGTGCTCAACCTAGCTCAAACTGGGCACAATCGCAGAGGTTCTCCCAGCGCTACCTTAGCCGATATAACGGAACGTAAGGTACCAAAACATGGGAGCCGGCAAACCCAACTATTGACCCAAGACATGATTCGGAGCCGATGCATATAATGCTATAAGTTCGGTGCCGCACTTGTGAAAGTGTTCGGACTTATCACACCATATCTTTGGGGTACTTAAGCCCCTGGTGTATTGGCCGTACCAAAGTGTACGGGTGCAACGTGTCATGAATGAACATATATATAGATAAAGAAAGGAGTGCAATAATAGGCAAAAGCTATGTATTGTTTATTCAAAAAGGTACTGCAATGAAAGAAGAATGATACAAATAGTGCGATAAGCAAGGGATGGGATTATTTGACATGTCCCCCTCCAAGGGTAAGCTGCGGGATGGTATGTAAAATAGGTATAATGCTCGTACTAGAGACCACCTGGACACTCGACGTAGCTTTCTGCTTCCCTGGCTGTTGCATCGTGAGTTCGACAATTCTAGAGCCGGACAGGGCTTACGAAAACGGAGTCTGAAAGTAAGAGAAAAGAAGAAAGAAAAGAATGACACAATGGGAGCCCACAGTGCGGTTGAGCCGCATATGCAGGCGTCTTGGTGGTCGTGCCCTCCCTTATGCCCATGGTATCTCCAGGGCGTAGTTATGTACACGTAAATGCGGCTTCGCGATTTCACGAGGGCTAGGGTTGGGGCGGATTACTCTGGCGATGCTTGGATCGTGCCAGCGGTCTTGTTGTAGGTTACTCCGGCACGCTTTGACGGTGTCCGGACGTTTAGTAGCCGGACTCGAGAATTGTTGTGAGAGGCTGCTTTGCACCTCCGCCGCGAGGGTCAGCCGTATGCTCCTCCGTTCGGAGAGAGGCGTTCGGTGTTTCCATTGACCGTGATTACTCCTCGAGGGCTGGCATCTTGAGCTTGAGGTATGCGTAGTGCAGCACCGCATTGAACTTTGCAAATGCGGTTCGTCCAAGCGATGCGTGATAGCCGCCGGAACAGGGACTATGTCTAAGATTAACTCTTCGCCGTGAAGTTATCCGGGATCCGAAGACCACTTCGAGTGTAAGCGAGCCTGTACAATTGGCCTCTACACCTGGTATGGCGCCTTTAAAGGTCGTCTTTGTGGGTTTAATCCTTGAGGGTCTATGCCCATTTTGCGCACTGTATCATGATAGAGCAGGTTCAGGCTGCTACCGCCGTCCATCAGGACTCTAGTGAGGTGAAATCCGTCGATGATTGGGTCGAGAACCAATGCGGCGAATCCGCCGTGGCGGATGCTAGTGGGGTGGTCCCTTCGATCAAAGATGATCGGGCAGGAGGACCATGGGTTGAACTTCGGGGCGACTGGCTCCATCGCATTACGTCCCTTAGTGCACGCTTCCGCTCCCTTTTGGGTATGTGGGTTGCGTATATCATGTTCACCGTCCGCACTTGTGGGGGGAAGCCATTCAGTCCTCTATTGTTCGGCGGCCGGGGCTCCTCCTTGTCATCGCTATGCAGCCCCTTGTCATTGAGTTCGACATTTAACTTGCCTGCCTGTTTGAAGACCCAACAATCCCTGTTGGTGTGGTTGGCTGGTCTTTCGGGGGTGCCATGTATTTGGCACGAGCGATCGAGTATTCGGTCCAGATTGGCTGGGCCCTGAGTATTTCTTTTGAACGGCTTTTTCCGTGACCGGGTTTAGAGCCTCTGAATCCGGCATTGACTGCCGTATCTTCAAAGCATTATCGCCGTTAATGCGGTGCTTGTGCTTGTTGCGGCGACCTGCCATTGCTATCCTTGGTATCCGAACTACCGGGGTTTTTGGTCAAGTTGTTACTCTGAGCTAGTCATTTGTCCTCTCCAGCAAAAGCGGGTCATGAGCGTTGTGAGGGCTGCCATGGATTTCGGCTTTTCTGTCCTAGGTGCGGGCAAGCCACTCGTCGCGGATGTTATGTTTGAAGGCTGCAAGGGCCTCTGCATCCGGCGATCAACGATTTGATTTTTCTTGGTTAGGAACCGTGTCGAGAATTGTCCGGCGATTCTTACATTTGAATTATGTGGCTGAGGTCATCGGCGTCGGTGGTCGCACATATGTGCCTGGAAGTTATCAAGGAATGCGGCTTCGGGTCCTCCCAACAACCAATTGATTCTGGCAAGCTGTTAAGCCAATGTCGAGCTGGTCCTTTAAGCTTGAGTGGGAGGTATTTGATGGCGTGTAGATCATCACCGCGGGCCATGTGGATATGGAGGAGGTAGTCCTCGATCCAAACCGCAGGATCTGTTGTGCCATCGTATGATTCGATGTTTACGGGTTTGAAACCCTTGGGGATTTGATGATCCATCACTTCGTCTGTGAAGCATAGTGGGTGTGTGGCGCATCTGTATTGAGCTATATCACGACGCAGCTCAAATGAGCTTTGTCTACTGTGTTCGGCCCGGCCGGAATTGTTGTATCCGGTGTGACGGTTATCGTCACGTGTCGTGGGGCGCCCATGCGATCCGTAGATCAATCTTGTTTGCCTTGCCTTTTCCTCCAATATGTCTCGCAGGTCTGGCGCGTTTCCTCGTGCCTTGGTACTTTTCGAGCGGCGATAAAGTGCGGCTTGAATGGAGGGTCTAGAGGCCTCTCTGTCGCTGACCGCAGGGTGGCCGGTCGGCCGCATCATCTTGTTGGTGATGTAGGTTTGGGTGATGCTTCCTCTAATTGGGGTAGCAGACTGCGTTTTGGGTATCTCTTGGAGGCGTTCGAGTTCGTACTCTTGGCTGCAAGGACTTGATCCATCATCGACTAGCAAGTCTTGGTCGACTCTAAGGCTGCTGCTGCTTTTTCTTGAGGCTGCTTGCCGTGGCCATAAGCCTGCGTTTGAAACGCAGCTCCTGTTGGCGGGATCCTCGAGCACGACAAATTAAATGCGTCGTCGAGGTTTGCCTCATCTTCGGAGGAGGCATATAATTATCGTCCTCCACCTCCACATGCCGCTCTATCATGAGGGCTGGCTTCTCCCTCCTCTGTCTGAATCCTGCTGGAGGGTTGTCTTGACCTTGTCCGGGGTGTTATTATCTCCGTGCGGAATCACCATTTATCTTTGTGGCGGGATTTTAGAGCGGCGCCCGACGCCTTGGCGCTTGGGCTGTTTCTTGGAGGGTCATCCTCCGTTGTTCCATCGCCGTTCCCATCTTTTGGGATGTCCACCATGTATATGTCGTATGACGAGGTGGCCTTCCGGTGCCTCAGAGGCGCTGGTTCTTGGTCGTCTCCAGCATCGTCGTCCATACCGTCGATGTCTTGGTCGAGTCGAGCATGTCGGTTAAATCATCGGCGGTGGCTACAAAGTGGGTGGTGGGTGGGCGTTGAATTTCTTCGTTGTCCGCATCCCAACCTTCCCGATCGTAGTCCGGCCAGGGCTCTCTGATAAAGAGAGAGACTTTAGTGAATTCAGGATGTCGCCAAAGGGCGAGTCTGAAAGATGTTCATGACGATGAACTCCATAACCGGGCGCCCAATTGGGTTTGATTGGCGAGGCGCGGAGGGTTGGAGTCCGGAGAGGAGTCTGGCACCTTGGAGTCACGGTCTTTGCAAAGGACGAGGATGGAGTTGACTTAATCGCCAGAGAGATCATAGCCCCGAGGCGGTGTCCAGCCACTCGTCCTCGATCGGTAGTCGGCTCGAGCTAAGGGTCGGAGGCGGACGCTGATCTTGACCTCGTGGCACTTTGTTGGCGTGAGCTAGATCGTGCCCATCGAGACAGTCTTGGCGGCTTGGCTATGGCTCGAATCCGTCGAAGATCAAGTCTCCGCGGATGTCGACCGTGTAGTTCAAACTCCCAAATCTGACACGATGGCGGGCGTAGCTTCGATCTGCTCGGATGGCCAAGTGAATTGGCCCTTGATGCAAAGCCGCCCGAATCTGAAGATCTGTCCCGGGAGAAAAGTTTCACCCTAGACTGCGTCGTTGTTGATGATCGAAGGAGCCATCGGGCCTAAGGATGACGACACAGAGGAACTCTCAATGAAAGCACCAATGTCGGTGTCAAAACCGGCGGATCTCGGGTAGGGGTCCCGAGCGTGCGTCTAGGCGGATGGTAACAGGAGACAAGGGACACGATGTTTTACCCAGGTCCGGGCCCTCTCGGTGGAGGTAAAACCCTACTCTGCTTGATTAATATTGATGATATGGGTAGTACAAGAGTGGATCTACCACGAGATCGAGAGGCTAAACCCTAGAAGCTAGCCTATGGTATGATTGTTGTTCATCCTCTGGACTAAAACCCTCCGGTTTATATAGACACCAGATAGGGTTAGGGTTACACAGTCGGTTACATTGGTAGGAGATCTACATATCCGTATCGCCAAGCTTGCCTTCCATGCCAAGGAAAGTCCCATCCGGACACGGGACGAAGTCTTCAATCTTGTATCTTCATAGTCCAGGAGTCCGGCCAACGGTGATAGTTCGGCTATCCGGACACCCCCTAATCCAGGACTCCCTCACCCACCGTAATACTTATGCTCTCGAGAGAAGCCACTAGTGAAACCTATGGCCCCTGGGTCTATTTTTCCATCATATTAATCTTACAACACTTAGTTATTTCCTTTGCCGTTTATTTTGCTTTCTTTACTTTGCATCTTTATCATAAAAATACCAAAAATATTATCTTATCATATCTATTAGATCTCACTTTCGTAAGTGACCGCGAAGGGATTGACAACCCCTTTATTGCGTTGGTTGCGAGGATTTTATTTGTTTGTGTAGGTGCGAGGGACTCGTGCGTGGCCTCCTAGTGGATTGATACCTTGGTTCTCAAAAACTGAGGGAAATACTTACGCTGCTTTACTGCATCACCCTTTCCTCTTCAAGGGAAAACCAACGCAGTGCTCAAGAGGTCGCACAGTGCCCCATTGAGGAAAGGATGATGGAGACTATGATTCCCCCACAAGTCGGGATGAGACCCCGGACAATGAGAGAAAAAGAAAAAAAAGAATGAAAAAAAAGAAACAGAAAACGAAAAAAGTAAACAAAGAGAGAAGGGGCATTGTTAGTATCATTTACCACACTTGTGCTTCAAAGTATCACCATGTTTTTTGTATGGAGAGTCTCCTATGTTGTCTCTTTCATATACTAGTGGGAAATTTTCAGTATAGGATTAGATGCACACCCACTTAGTTTTCATATTGATATTTCATACACTTATAGCTCTAAATGCATTCGTTGCATGGCAATCCCTACTCCTCGCATTGATATCAATTGATGGGCATCTCCATAGCCCGTTGGTTAGCCGCGTCGATGTGAGACTTTCTTACTTTTTTTTCTTCTCTATATTTACCCCTATCATTTGTTGGCGAACGTAGTATTTCAAAAAATTCCTACGATCACGCAAGATCTATCTAGGAAAAGCATAGAAATGAGCGGGGAGAGTGTGTCCACGTACCCTCGTAGACCAAAAGAGGAAGCGTTTAGTAACGCGGTTGATGTAGTCGAACATCTTCGCGATCCAACCGATCCAAGTACCGAACGCACGGCACCTCTGCGATCAGCACACGTTCAGCTCGGTGACGTCCCTCGAACTCTAGATCCAGTTGAGGCCGAGGGAGAGTTCCGTCAGCATGACGGCGTGGTGATGGTGATGATGAAGTTACCGACGCAGGGCTTCGCCTAAGCACTACAACGATATGACCGGGGTGTGTAACTATGGAGGGGGGCACCGCACACGGCTAAAGATCAACTTGTGTGTCTATGGGGTGCCCCCTCCCCCGTATATAAAGGAGGGGAGGAGGAGGAGGAGGGCCAGCCACAAGGGGCGCGCCCAAGGGGGGATTCCTACTCCTAGTAGGAGTAGGTTTCCCCATTTCCTAGTCCAAGTAGGAGAAGGAAGGAGAGGAAGAAGAGAAGGAAAGGGGGGCCGGCCCCCTAGCCCTAGTCCAATTTGGTTTGGGCTAGGGGGGCACGTTCCACACCTTAGCCTGCCTCCTCTCTTCCACCACTAGGCCCATGAGGCCCAATAACTTGCCAGGGGGTTCCGATAAACCCCGGTACTCCCAAACTTATCCGAAACGACCCGAAACATTCCGGTGTCCGAATGTAGCCTTCCAATATATCAATCTTTATGTCTCGACCATTTCAAGACTCCTCGTCACGTCTGTGATCTCATCCGGGACTCTGAATAACCTTAGGTCATCAAATCACATAAACTCATAATACAAATCGTCATCGAACGTTAAGCGTGTGGACCCTATGGGTTTGAGAACTATGTAGACATGACCGATACACATCTCCGGTCAATAACCAATAGCGGAACCTGGATGCTCATATTGCCTCCTACATATTCTACGAAGATATTTATCGGGCAAACCGCACAACAACATACGTTGTTCCCTTTGTCATCAGTATGTTACTTGCCCGAGATTCGATCGTCGGTATCATCATACCTAGTTCAATCTCATTGCCGACAAGCCTCTTTACTCGTTATGTAATGCATCATCCCGCAAGTAACTCATTAGTCACATTGCTTGCAAGGCTTATAGTGATGTGCATTACCGAGAGGGCCCAGAGATACCTCTCTGATACACGGAGTGACAAATCCTAATCTCGATCTATGCCAGCTCAACAAACACCATCGGAGACAAAATCACCCAGTTACGTTGTGACGTTTGATAGCACACAAGGTGTTCCTCCGGTATTCGGGAGTTGCATAATCTCATAGTCAGAGGAACATGTATAAGTCATGAAGAAAGCAATAGCAATAAACTAAATGATCATAGTGCTAAGCTAACGGATGGGTCTTGTCCATCACATCATTCTCTAATGATGTGATCCCGTTCATCTAATGACAACACATGTCTATGGCTAGGAAACTTAAACATCTTTGATTAACGAGCTAGTCAAGTAGAGGCATACTAGGGACACTCTGTTTGTCTAGTTATTCACACATGTACAAAGTTTCCGGTTAATACAATTTTAGCATGAATAATAAACATTTATCATGATACAAGAAAATATAAATAACAACTTTTTATTGCCTCTAGGGCATATTTCCTTCAGTATCCCACTTGCACTAGAGTCAATAATCTAATTCACGTCGCCATGTGATATAACACCAATAGTTCACATCACCATGTGATTAGTTCACATCACCATGTGATTAGTTCACATTGCCATGTGACTAATACCCAAAGGGTTTTACTAGAGTCAATAGTCTAGTTCACATCGCTATGTGATTAACACCCAAAGAGTGATCATGTTTTGCTTGTGAGAGAAATTTTAGTCTACGGGTGTGTAACATCCAGATCCATATGTATTTTGCAATTTTCTATGTCTACAATACTCTGCATGGAGCTACTCTAGATAATTGCTCCCACTTTCAATATGTATCTAGATCAAGACTTAGAGTCATCCAGACCGGTGTCAAAGCTTGCATCGACGTAAATCTTTACGGGAAACTCTTTGTCACCTCCATAACTGAGAAACATTTCCTTATTCCACTAAGGATAATTTTGACCGTTGTTCAGTGATCCACTCCTGGATCACTATTGTACCCTCTTGCCAAACTCATGGTGAGGTACACAATAGGTTTGGTACACAACATAGCATACTTTATATAATCTATGACTGAGGCATAGGGAATGACTTTTCATTCTCTTTCTATTTTCTGCCGTGGTCTAGTTTTGAGTCTTTACTCAACTTCACACCTTGCAACACAGGCAATAACTCCCTTTTTGACTGTCCCATTTTGAACTACTTCAAAAACTTGTCAAGCTACGTACTCATTGAAAATTTTTATCAAGCATCTTGATCTATCTCTATAGATCTTGATGCTCAATATGTAAGTAGCTTCACTGAGGTCTTTCTTTGAAAAACTCCTTTCAAACACTCCTTTATGCTTTTCAGAAAATTCTACATTATTTCCGATAAACAATATGTCATTCATATATACTTATCAGAAATGTTGTAGTGCTCCCACTCACTTTCTTGTAAATACAGGCTTCACCGCAAGTCTGTATAAAACAATATGCTTTGATCAACTCACCAAAGTGTATATTCCAACTCCGAGATGCTTGCACCAGTCCATAAATGGATCGCTGGAGCTTGCACACTTTGTTAGCACCTTTCAGATTGACAAAACCTTCTGGTTGCATCATATACAACTCTTCTTTAAGAAATCCATTAAGGAATGCGGTTTTAACATCCATTTGCCAAATTTCATAAAATGCGGCAATTGCTAACATGATTCAAACAGACTTTAAGCATAGATACAAGTGAAAAACTCTCATCGTAGTCAACACCATGAACTTGTCAAAAACCCTTTTCGACAAGTCGAGCTTTGTAGGTAGTAACAGTACTATCAGTGTCCGTCTTCCTCTTGAAGATCCATTTATTCTCAATGGCTTGCCGATCATCGGGCAAGTCCACAAAAGTCCACACTTTGTTCTCATACATGGATTCTATCTTAGATTTCATGGCCTCAAGCCATTTCATGGAATCTGGGCTCATCATTGCTTCCTCATAGTTTGTAGGTTCACCATGGACTAGTAACATGACTTCCAGAACAGAATTATCGTACCACTCTGGTGCGGACCATACTCTGGTTGACCTACGAGGTTCGGTAGTAACTTGATCTGAAGTTTCATGATCATCATCATTAACTTCCTCACTAATTGGTGTAGGCATCACTGGAACTGATTTCAGTGATGAGCTACTTTCAAATTCGAGAGAAGGTACAACTACCTCATCAAGTTATACTTTCCTCCCACTCACTTCTTTCGAGAGAAACTCCTTCTCTAGAAAGGATCCATTCTTAGCAACGAATATCTTGATTTTGGACCTGTGATAGAAGGTGTACCCAACAGTCTCCTTTGGGTATCCTATGAAGACACATTTCTCCGATTTGGGTTTCGAGCTTATCAGGTTGAAGCTTTTTCACATAAGAAAATCACAGCCCCAAACTTTAAGAAACGACATCTTAGGTTTCTTGCCAAACCACAGTTCATACAGTGTCGTCTCAACGGATTTAGATGGTGCCCAATTTAACGTGAATGCAGCTGTCTCTAATGCATAACCCAAAAATGATAGTGGTAAATTGGTAAGAGTCATCATAGATCACACCATATCTAATAAAGTACGATTACGACATTCGGACACACCATTACGCCGTGGTGTTCCGGTATGGCGTCATGAAAACTATTCCACATTGTTTCATATGAAGACCTAACTCATAACTCAAATATTCTCCTCCATGATCAGATCATAGAAACTTTATTTTCTCGTTACGATGATTTTCCACTTCACTCTGAAATTCTTTGAACTTTTCAAATGTTTCAGACTTATGTTTCATCAAGTAGATATACCGATATCTGCTCAAATCATCTGTGAAGGTCAGAAAATAACGATACCGCCATGTAGCCTCAACACTCATCGGACCGCATACATCGGTATGTATTATTTCCAATAAGTCAGTGGTTCGCTCCATTGTTTCGGAGAACGGAGTCTTAGTCATCTTGCCCATGAGGCATGGTTCACAAGCATCAAGTGATTCATAATCAAGTGATTCCAAAAGCCCATCAGCATGGAGTTTCTTCATGCGCTTTACACCAATATGACCTAAACGGCAGTGCCACAAATATGTTGCACAATCATTATCAACTTTGCATCTTTTGGCATCAATATTATGAATATGTGTATCACTACGATCGAGATTCAATAAACCATTCACCTTGGGTGTATGACCACATAAGGTTTTATTCATGAAACAGAATAACAATTATTCTTTGACTTTAATGAATAACTATATTGCAATAAACATGACCCAATCATATTATGCTCAACGCAAACACCAAATAACATTTATTTTAGGTTCAACACTAATCCCGAAGGTAAAGGGAGTGTGCGATGGTGATCTTATCAACCTCGGAATCACTTCCAACACACATTGTCACCTAGCCCTCAACTAGTCTCTGTTCATTTTGTAATTCCTGTTTCAAGTTACTAATCATAGCAACTGAACTAGTATCAAATACCCAGGGGCTACTATGAATACTAGTAAAGTACACATCAATAACATGTATATCATATATACATTTGTTCACTTTGCCATCCTTCTTATCCGCCAAGTATTTGGGGCAGTTCTGCTTCCAGTGAGCATTTCCTTTGCGAGAAGCACTGGTTTCGAGGCTTGGGTCTAGCTGTGGGCTTCTTCATGGGAGTGGCAACTTGCTTGTCATTCTTCTTGAAGTTCCCTTTCTTTCCCTTGCCCTTTTACTTGAAACTAGTGGTCTTGTCAACCATCAACACTTGATGCTTTTCTTGATTTCTACCTTCATCGCTTTCAGCATCGCGAAGAGCTTGGGGAATCGTTTTCGTCATCCCTTACATATTATAGTTCATCATGAAGTTCCAGTAACTTGGTGATAGTGACTAGAGAACTCTGTCAATCACTATCTTATGTGGAAGATTAACTCCCACTTGATTCAAGCAATTGTAGTACTCAGACATTCTGAGCACATGCTCACTGGTTGAGCTATTCTCCTCCATCTTGTAGGCAAAATACTTGTCAGAGGTCCCATACCTCTCGACTCGGGCATGAGTCTGAAATGCCAATTTCAACTCTTGGAACATCTTATATGCTCCATGGCATTCAAAACGTTTTTGAAGTCCCGCTTCTAAGCCGTAAAGCATGGTGCACTAAACCATCAAGTAGTCATCATACCAAGCTTTCTCAAAATGTTCATAACGTCTGCATCTGTTCCTGCAATAGGTCTGTCACCTAGCGGTGCATCAAGGACATAATTCTTCTGTGCAGCAATGAGGATAATCCTCAGATCATGGACCTAGTCCGCATCATTGCTACTATCAACTTTCAACTTAGTTTTCTCTAGGAACATATCATAAATAAAACGGGGAAGCTATACGCGAGCAATTGATCTACAACATAGATATGTAAATACTATCAGGACTAAGTTCATGATAAATTTAAGTTCAATTAATCATATTACTTAAGTACTCCCACTTAGATAGACATCCCTCTATTCATCTAAATGATCACGTGATCCATATCAACTAAACCATGTCCGATCATCACGTGAGATGGAGAAGCTTTCAATGGTGAACATCACTATGTTGATCATATCTACTATATGATTCACGCTCGAACTTTCGGTCTCAGTGTTCCAAGGCCATATCTGCATATGCTAGGCTCGTCAAGTTTAACATGAGTATTCTGCGTGTGCAAAACTGGCTTGCACCCGTTGTATGTGAATGTAGAGCTTATCACACCCGATCATCACGTGGTGTCTCGGCACGACGAACTGTAGCAACGGTGAATACTCAGGGAGAACACTTATACCTTGAAATTATTGAGGGATCATCTTATAGTTCTACCGACGTACTAAGCAAAATAAGATGATAAAGGATAAACATCACATGCAATCAAAATAAGTGATATGATATGGCCATCATCATCTTGTGCCTTTGATCTCCATCTCCAAAGCACGTCATGATCACCATCGTCACCGTCTTGACACCTTGATCTCCATCATAGCATCGTTGTCGTCTTGCCAACTATTGCTTCATCGACTATTGCTACCACTTAGTGATAAAGTAAAGCAATTACATGGCGATTGCATTTCATACAATAAAGCGACAACCATAAGGCTCCTGCCAGTTGTCGATAACTTTTACAAAGCATGATCATCTCATACAACAATTTATATATCATCACGTCTTGACCATATCACATCACATCAAGCCCTGCAAAAACAAGTTAGATGTCCTCTACTTTGTTGTTGCAAGTTTTACGTTGCTGCTACGGGCTTAGCAAGAACCGTTCTTACCTACGCATCAAAACCACAATATTTTTTTGTCAAGTGTGCTGCTTTAACCTTCAACAAGGACCGGGCGTAGTCACACTCGATTCAACTAAAGTTGGAGAAACAAACACACACTAGCCACCTGTGTGCAAAGCACGGTGGTAGAACCAGTCTCATGAACGCGGTCATGTAATGTCGGTTTGGGCCGCTTCATCCAACAATACCGCCGAATCAAAGTATGACATGCTGGTAAGCAGTATGACTATTATCGCCCACAACTCTTTGTGTTCTACTCGTGCATATAACATCTACGCATAGACCTGGCTCGGATGCCACTGTTGGGGAACGTAGTATTTAAAAAAAAATCCTATGATCACGCAAGATCTATCTAGGAGAAGCATAGCAACGAGCGGGGAGAGTGTGTCCACGTACCCTCATAGACCGAAAGCGGAAGCATTTAGTAACGTGGTTGATGTAGTCGAACATCTTCATGATCCAACCGATCCAAGTACCGAACGCACGGCACCTCCGCGATCAGCACACGTTCAACTCGGTGACGTCCCTTGAACTCTTGATCTAGTTGAGGCCGAGGGAGAGTTCCTTGACCTGACGGCGTGGTGGCGGTGATGATGAAGTTACCGGTGTAGGGCTTCGCCTAAGCACTACGACGATATGGCCGAAGTGTGTAACTGTGGAGGGGCACCGCACACGGCTAAAAGATCAACTTGTGTGTCTATGGGGTGCCCCCTCCCCCCCCCCCCCATATAAAGGAGGGGAGGAGGAGGAGGGTCGGCCACAAGGGGCGCGCCCAAGGGGGGGATTCCTACTCCTAGTAGGAGTAGGTTTCCCCCTTTCCTAGTCCAAGTAGGAGAAGAAGGAAGGAGAGCAAGAATAGAAGGAAAGGGGGGGGGGGCTAGCCCTAGTCCAATTCGGTTTGGGCTAGGGGGGCGCCACACCTTGGCCTGCCTCCTCTCTTCCACCACTAGGCCCATGAGGCCCAATAACTTCCCAGGTGGGGGTCCGGTAAACCCTAGTACTCCGAAACTTATTCGAAATGACTCGAACCATTCCGGTGTCCGAATGTAGCCTTCCAATATATGAATCTTTATGTCTCGACCATTTTGAGACTCCTCTTCACATTTGTGATATCATCCGGGACTCCGAGCAACATTCGATCATCAAATCACATAAACTCATAATACAAATCGTCATTGAACGTTAAGCGTGCGTACCCTACGGGTTCGAGAACTATGTAGACATGACCGAGACACATCTCCGGTCAATAACCAATAGCGGAACATGGATGCTCATATTGGCTCCTACATATTCTATGAAGATCTTTATCGGTGTGACGCCCCCGATTCAATCGTACACTAATCATGCACGCAAACGTGTACGATCAAGATCAGGGACTCACGGGAAGATATCACAACACAACTCTAAAATATAAATAAGTCATACAAGCATCATATTACAAGCCAGGGACCTCGAGGGCTCGAATATAAGTGCTTGATCATAGACGAGTCAGCGGAAGCGACAATATCTGAGTACAGACATAAGTTAAACAAGTTGCCATAAGATGGCTAGCACAAACTGGGATACAGATCAAAAGAGGCGCATGCCTCATGCCTGGGATCCTCCTAGACTACTCCTGGTCGTCGTCAGCGGGCTGCACGTAGTAGTAGGCACCTCCGGTGTAGTAGGAGTCGTCATCGATAGTAGCGTCTGGCTCCTGGGCTCCGGCATCTGGTTGCGACAACCAGGTAGAAGGGAAAGGGGGACAAGAGGGAGAAAAGCAACCGTGAGTACTCATCCAAAGTACTCGCAAGCAAGGAGCTACACTACATATGCATGGGTATATGTGTAAAGGGCCATATCGGTGGGTGAATCGCAGAATGCCGTAATAAGAGGGGGATAGCTAATCATGTCGAAGACTATGCTTCAGGCCACCTCCATCTTGCTGCAGCATGTAGAAGAGAGTAGATGGTAAGTTCACCAAGTAGCATCGCATAGCATAAACCTACCCGGCAATCCCTTCCTCGTCGCCCTGTTAGAGAGCGATCACCGGGTTATATCTAGCACTTGGAAGGGTGTGTTTTATTAAGTATCTGGTTCTAGTTGTCATAAGGTCAAGGTACAACTCCGGGTCGTCCTGTTACCGAGGATCACGGCTATTCAAATAGATAAACTTCCCTGCAGGGGTGCACCACATTACCCAACACGCTCGATCCCATTTGGCCGGACACAGTTTCCTAGGTCATGCCCGGCCTCGGAAGATCAACACGTCGCAGCCCCACCTAGGCACAACAGAGAGGTCAGCACGCCGGTCTAAATCCTATGCGCGCAGGGGTCTGGTCCCATTGCACACCTACACGTTGCGTACGCGGCCGGAGGGCACACCTAGCAACCTCCATTTCAAAGGAAGTTGCGTTACACGGTCCAACCCGGTGCGCGCCGCTCAGTCGCTGACATCACGAAGGCTTCGGCTGATACCACGACGTCGAGTGCCCATAACTGTTCCCGCGTAGTTGGTTAGTGCGTATAGGCCAGTGGCCAGACTCAGATCAAATACCAAGAACTCGTTAAGCGTGTTATTTTTAAGTGACCGCGAACGCCGAACAGGGCCAGGCCCACCTCTCACCTAGGTAGTCTCAACCTGCCTTGTCGCTCCGCCACAAAGATCCACCCAGAGGGCCGTCGGGACAAAGGTCCTTTCAGCCCCCAATCCATGAATCACTTGCGGGTACTCCTCGAGCCGACCCAACTTTAGCCACCATATGTATCATGTATAAAGTATATAGTATATACCCGTGATCACCTCCCGAGTGATCACGGCCCGATAGTACATCACAGCAGACAGACAAGAAGGTAGGGCCACAGATGGAATACTAGCATCATATACTAAGCATGTAGGATTGCAGGTAAAGGTAACAACAGTAGTAGCAAAGACAGGCTATGCATTAGAATAGGATTAATCAGAAAGCAGTAACATTGTAGCGACCCGACCTCAGACGGTCAAGTCTTTGTGCTTAAGTGTCATCCCTGGATCGGTATGCTGACACACACAGTACTCGAGGATTTATAACAGAGGTAAATCACATGTATAAAGTAACATAAATACTATTACCTCAATCCAAAATAGCGGAAGTAACAAGGTTGTGGATTCCCATCAACACCAACGGCAAAGTTGAGTGTAGAAATCATAACCCTAACGTATCACTTACTCGTCGTAAGATCCTGCAACATGAGACATTGCAGCCACAAGGGTTAATACATTGAATGTACTGGCAAATTCACACCATAGGTGATGAATAATAACTATCACTACATGCATATATGGCTGGTGGAAAGCTCTATGGTTATACTTTTTGTGAAAAGCCAATTTTTCCCTACTACAAAGGAATATATTTTATTTAACTACAAAGTTGGTTGATAAAATATTGAGAAGGTAAACCCCCTCTCAACCCCAATTAAAAGTAATCATTAACCGAACAAATTAATTTAAGTAATATGATGAGATACTTAAGATACTCCAAGTACTAGATACTCAAGATTGTCCATAACCGGGGACACAGCTAACCATGATTAGATTGTACACTCTGCAGAGGTTTGCACACTTTTCCCCAAAAGACTTGATCGCCTCCGTTGGATTTCTCGCACTACATGATGTTTGAGAAATGGATGACCGAGACACAGTCTTTCAGAAACATTAACTCTTTACTCTGGGCAGACCATACCAAACCTACAAACCCACTACCTGCTGATCTACCTCTTCAAGAGCTTCACGTAACTTACTCAACTATGCTAGAGCCCATAATAGCTTGTGGCTGCACACGGAAGTTTCTAGCATGAAAATATCTTGGTTCCCTTTGAGCCTGGGTGGCGAACCATAGGATGATCACACGGTGTATCCTCGGATCTCCTAGGACAACACCGGTATATCCCTGTGTCCGGCAAGTCGATGGTATATCCCTGTGGTGCCCCTACCAGTCCACCCAGATGTGTATTAAAGTTGCCACCTTAAGTTGAACCATTAAGTAAACAATCTCACATCTGTCATGGAATACACTCAAACCCAATCCACGTCTACGAGCATAGCACGGCAATATAAGAATAACATAGAAGTAACTCCCAAGGTTTGAATGCAGGACAATAGGTTCCTACCTCATCAACTACTTCCCAATACCCACATGTTATCAAACCTACTCATGCAATGTTTGAGGGTGAAGCTAATGCATAAAAACTGGGTATGAAAGGGATATGATCAAAGTGTGAACTTGCATGTACTGTTGATGAAGATGATTCGCACTCAAAACTCTTGATAGTTCTACTCGTCACACTCCGGTCAATCTATCGTAAGCAAGCAATAGCAATCATACATAAGCAATCATTCAAAATATCGGATCGAACGAAGAAGACAATTCGGAAAGCATCAAAACCAAGCAAATAACTCTTGCAACATAAAACAAATTTCTAACAGTACCAAAATTTTGTGAATTTGGCCTTATCAGAAAATTTAGGTCAAGAGCTTCGATTTGCAAAAAGAATCAACTCAAACGGAGTTATAAAACTCAAGTTATGATCAAACGAAGTTCAAATTCAAATCTGGTCTAATTCAAATTTTAAACTTTTAAAAAACATGTTTGAGTTGGATTACTGGATAGAGGAGATCGTAACCAATAAGTGGGCGTTGGTTTCATCTAATTTGGACAAATGAGCAAAAAGTTATATTCGTTTGAAAACCAGGGGCTAATCTGTGAATAATTATATTCACGGATAGGTCCCTGACGTAAATAAACAGAAAAAGAAAAAGCTAGACAGTGAACGTTCGTTACAGAACGTTAATGAACGAAAGTCGTTCGCTGAGTGTGCCTAACCGGTGAACGTTCGCAACTTAACCTAAAAAAATCAACCGCTCTAATAATATAAAACCGATCTAAACTAGAAAAACCGGGCGGGTTTTGTGCGGGTTTTACCAGTTCGCGAAGAAAAACCCGCGGCGGTGGATCTGGCGGTTTCGGCGAGGCGGCGGTCTCCGACGAGACGGGGCGGCGGCTCCGGTGGTCGTCGAGGCCTGAAGTGGTTTGGGAGGCGGCTACTGGCTGGGTCGATGGTGGCACCGACGGCGGTCGGCGGCGGCAGTGGAGTGCGGGGCAGGGCGGCGGAGCTGCAGCGGCGACGGCAAACGGCGCGTCGGTGGCTCGGCTTCGAGCGGCGAGATGCGGGAGAGAGAGGAGGGGGTCCGGGCGGCGGCTTTATAGGAGGAGGGAGGCGAGGCGTGGGGAAGGGGCCAAGGAGAGGCCGGGCGGTCACTACTGCCGAGGTCGGGCGGACTCGGGACTCATGTCCGAGCTTCGGGGACGGCATGCTTTTGGGCTTTGGCCGTGGCTGTAATGGGCCGGCCCGGGCCGGGTCGTAGATCTTTTAAACAATCTCTTTTTTTTTTATCTGACAAACAAAAGTAAAAACAAACTAAATAGAAATATTATATAGGCATATTATATATCAAAATCTTCAGAAAAAGATTTTCTACGACTTGGACATTTTTATAGCATTAAATAAAATACACACAAATTCTAATAATTCAAACAGTGCTCCTACTCTAATAAAATCCAATAAAAATCAATTTAAAAATACCAAAATTAATTCAAATTTATTTCTCTCCAATTTTCTGATGTAGGGAATCATGTTACCCTATTTTCCATATATTTTATTTTTGGAGAAAAATAATTTGATTAAAACCCAAATAAGTCCAAACTGAAAATAATTTTCAAAGGGACTTCAAATTGGATTTTTTTTAAACTCCCAACTCATATTTCATACATTTTGAAGAAGTCATTTTATCTTCTCTCATGAAAATCATTGAGTTGCATGAAGTTTATGAATTGGAAATAACTTCAAATGAAATTCAAATATTTTCAACACCCCTTGTCATTTAAATAAATGGAAGAAGTCATGTCATCTTCTCTCCAGGGTTTTGTGGTGAAAAGAATTTGAATTCACGGAGATCATAACATGCAAAAATGAAAGTTTGGGAAAGTCCTTTTATTCCCTCTCATTCAACTTTCAAAAAGTTTCAAATTTCACTCAATTCACTCAATCAATCAAACAATCAATCAAATCTATCTATTTATTATAACATTCCAACATTTAGAATTTTGGGATGTTACAAACCTACCACCCTTAAAATGAATCTCGCCCTCGAGATTCGGAGAGGCTAGAAAGAAATAGGTTAGGTTTGGGGTCTTCTCAAAAATCGATCGATCGTCTCCAGGGTCTCGGGTGCTACCACCCTTAGAAGCATTGTTACGGTCCCATGAAAACTCATATACTCCATCCTTATTGTTGGCAGTGTCGATCTTCTCAGATCCTCTGGATAATTACTTCTCTGGGCTCTTTTGGTGGTGGCATAACCTTTACCGCAATTCTTCTGTCCTTTCATCTTGGTACGGTTATTCCGAGACTGGGTCTTCTTAGCTGACGGGTCTGGCGCCAATACTAAACAACTATCGATATCTCCTGGTGGTCAACAATTTAGGCTTTCTCCTGCAGGAAATGGGTCTGGTTGATCTTCGAGGGCAAAAGCTGCCTTGTACAAGGGGAAAAATTCTTATACCATTCTAAGGTTTAAACAAGGTTTTGATCGTCGTCTCTCTACTATAGGTAAGTCACTCAGATTTACCATCCCATATAGCAACGCGAATAATAAGAGTAAGTCGGTATGGTGATCAATCCATCCCGCACCCAAATCATTACCTTGTACATGGTTTAGCGAATCTCGCATTCTAACACTCGGTCATCCTCACAAGCATTACAGAATTTCTCTTGTCGACGAACCAAGTTCGGATAAATCCATTGATTACGCAAGCCAAACAAACATCTATCGCTCCTTAACAACTCTCGTGTTTTGCGTAAACTCCTATAGAATCGCCAGTTGATAAAATCGTAACTTCTTCCGTGGTTTTTCCTTGACAAGAATATGCTTGCTTCTTGGCACGCCCCGGGCCCGTGGGTTATGGCCCATCTCATCTCTTGTAAACCTTGAACTCATCCTCGGCAATCGATCGTCATTCCATCATCCAACTTCCGACTTTCCTATCACTGCCGTCATTGCCATCGCTTCCGTCATTGCCGCTATCACATCGCTATTGCTATCGCTTCGCCATCGCCGTCAAGCCATTACTACTATCACATTATCGCTCATTGCTATCATTGCCATCGCTACTATCACATTATCGCTACTATCGCCTCGCTACATTATCATATCATTGCTTCCTCATTGCCATCACTATTATCACATTATCGCTTCCTATCGCTTCCATCGCTTCCTACTACTACTACTACTACTACTACTACTACTACTACTACTATTACTACTACTACTACTACTACTACTACTACTACTACTACTACTACTACTACTACTACTACTACTACTACTACTACTATTGTTCATCGCTTCCTATCGCTTCCTATCATTGCTATCGTCATATCATTGCCATCACATCGCATTACTATTATCGCTATCATATTATCGCTATCACATCACATCGCTATCGTTATCATATCGCTATTCCTACTCCCATTATTACTCCTCACATTCCTCACATTACTATCGCTATTATCGCTACATTACTATCACATTACTATCACATTACTATCACATTACTATCATTATCATCGCTCATCATTGCCATCATTGCCATATCGTCCATCATTGCTATCACATTATCGTCATTGTCACATCGTCACATTACTATCGCTTAGTATCGCTACTATCGCTATTATCACATTACATTTACATTGTCGCTAACTCAACTATTTAGCACAAGTCTCCCTCTTCTTGGGACAATCCTCGGCAAAGTGCTGACTTCATTACAGCGAAAACATATCACTTGACAAGTCTCGAGGTTTCCTTTTGGGCAATCTTTGAAGTAGTGCCTCGACTCCTTGCACCTGAAACAGTGATATGACTCAGGTCCTTCCTGGAATCCAATCTACTCCTCTTCCTGGATTTTTCCGTTCCAATCAGGGCTTCTATTTCCTGTGGCTCATACTTTACTTCCTTTGTCGGGAATTCTACTAGATCTCCATTTAGACAATCTTGAGAGATGTGTCCTTCTTCTCCACATGAATAGCATGACTTGGTGCAGGATTTAATTTTGTTTCCTTTGTGTGTGTCCTCCACCTCTTCCTTCATCACAGATTCTTCTAAAATTTCCATGAGGGCTCCTTTCATTGCTTCTTTCTTTTGCTGGATGGTTCTTTGTACCATGGGGGTGACACTGGGCAGGGTAGTGGGTAGTTCCTTCACACAAGAAACAAGTAATCTGCCTAGTTGGGTATTCTTCAGCTGGGTGACTTCCTTCACAATTTGGGCATTCATCCTTGTGTTCTTTATGGGTGTGTCCTATTTCTCCACAGAGCTTGCATGCACAAGGTTTCTTCATATCATTTCCATAAGAATCCAATTTTTGGGACACAAACCTAGACTTTGACAAAGTCAACTTAAATTCGTTCCAAGTGATTATTCCTTGCCATCCATTGATGGTTTGGTACATCCTCCACCAAGTAGCAGCACCTCTTTCAAAGCATTGAAGAGCATGCTGGGCCATATCCTTTCCAGCTATAGGGTTATTGAAGGAAATATGCCCTACAGGCAATAATAAAGTTATTATTTATTTCCTTATTTCATGATAAATGTTTATTATTCATGCTAGAATTGTATTAACCGGAAACATGATACATGTGTGAATACATAGACAAACATATAGTCACTAGTATGCCTCTACTTGACTAGCTCATTAATCAAAGATGGTTATGTTTCCTAACCATAGACATGTGTTGTTATTTGATTAATGGGATCACATCATTAGGAGAATGATGTGATTGACATGACCCATTCCGTTAGCCTAGCACTTGATCGTTTAGTATATTGCTATTGCTTTCTTCATGACTTATACATGTTCCCGTAACTATGAGATTATGCAACTCCCGTTTACGGAGGAACACTTTGGTGCTACCAAACGTCACAACGTAACTGGGTGATTATAAAGGAGTACTACAGGTGTCTCCAAAGGTACATGTTGGGTTGGCGTATTTCGAGATTAGGTTTTGTCACTCCGATTGCTCGGAGAGGTATCTCCGGGCCCTCTCGGTAATGCACATCACTCTAAGCCTTGCAAGCAATGTAGCTAATGAGTTAGTTACGGAATGATGCATCATGAACGAGTAAAGAGACTTGCCAAGAATCTAGATTGAACTAGGTATTGGATACCGACGATCAAATCTCGGGCAAGTAACATACCGATGACAAAGGGAACAACGTATGTTGTTATGCGGTTTGACCGATAAAGATCTTCGTAGAATATGTAGGAGCCAATATGAGCATCCAGGTTCCGCTATTGGTTATTGACCAAGAATAGTTCTAGGTCATGTCTACATAGTTCTCGAACCCGTAGGGTCCGCACGCTTAAGGTTTTGATGACAGTTATATTATGAGTTCATGAGTTTTGATGTACCGAAGGAGTTCGGAGTCCCGGATGAGATCGGGAACATGACGAGGAGTCTCGAAATGGTCGAGACGTAAAGATCGATATATTGGACGACTATATTCGGAGTTCGGAAAGGTTCCGTGTGATTCGGGTATTTTTCGGAGTACCGGAGAGTTACGGGAATTCGCCGGGGAGTATATGGGCCTTATTGGGCCATACGGGAATAGATGAGAGAGGCCAAAAGGAAGGAGGCCTGCGCCCCCCCCCCCTTTGGTCCGAATTGGACAAGGGGCGCAGCCCCCTTTTCCTTATTCCTCTCCCCCTCTTTCCCCTTCTCCTACTCCAACAAGGGAGATGGAATCCTACTAGGACTAGGGAGTCCTAGTACGACTCCACACTTGGCGCGCCCCCTCCTAGGGCCGGCCTCCTCCCCCCTTGATCTTTTATATACGGGGGCAGGGGGGCACCCCATGACACACAAGTTGATCTACGGATCGTTTCTTAGCCGTGTGCGGTGCCCCCCTCCACCATATTCCACCTCGGTCATATCATCGCGGAGTTTAGGCGAAGCCCTGCGCCAGAGAGCATCATCATCGCCACCACGCCGTCAGGTCGACGGAACTCATCCCCGACACTTTGCTTTGGATCGGAGTCCGGGATCGTCATCGAGCTGAACGTAGCTTTGAACTTCGGAGGTGCCGACGTTCGGTACTTGGATCGGTCGGATCGTGAAGACGACGACTACATCAACCGCGTTGTCATAACGCTTCCGCTTACGGTCTACGAGGGTACGTGGACAATACTCTCCCCTCTCGTTGCTATGCATCACCATGATCTTTGCGTGTGCGTAGGAAAATTTTGAAATTACTACGTTCCCCAACAGTTATTCTCCATGTGATCCTCCATGTTCTGAATCCATCGGTCCGTCTCCAATTGACTTATCGGTCCCGAGAATAAGAGCTCATCTCCATTCATCATCTATTGGGTCCATGGGTTATGGGGTGAGATAAGAGAGATAGAGAGGGATACACACAATACAATCAAAAGTTTTGAAAAGACAGATTTTATTTGTGGCTGTCGGAAAAACATCAAACAAATGACAGCTCACAATCGTCGCATCTAACGCAGGTATATAATAGGGGTTTGGGCTTCTAGTGGTCAATAAATCTTCAAAGTCATCAAACTCTTCGAGTCTTGATCCTGTCTCCGATGGCTTCTTCCGATCGTACTTGTCTTTCTCAAGTTCTTCTGCCAGATCATCTCTATTGGCACAAAGTCTCTTGTGACGTCCTTTAATAGTCCTGGAGCTGCATTCCAAACTTCTGGCTTTCATCAACCTCGACATGAACCATGATCCTACTATCCTTCCGTTCTTGACGAATCTTTGATGTCTCAAGGTTTTGCTCCTCTAGCTTGGCTACTTTCAGCTTCTGGGTCCTGAGTTCTTCACGAAACGCTTCCTTATCAAATACCGCTTCTGCAGGTCCATCCTAAACTTCCTGATGTAATTCTCCAGATCCTGGTGATACACCAGCTACGTTAAAACTGCATCCTTTGTTGACAGATGCTCCATTAGCCTTCTACCATCCAATCCTTCCGAAGAAACGCATGCTTAACTCAGCACGGTGACAATAGCATAAGCGGGTGATAACATCATGGAATGTCCATGTTTCTGCTCTTGTCATTTCCATGAGCTATCATTCCATACTTGATATCTCCTTCCTTAGGGTTTTCTTGACAAAACTTTGAGTTCCAATGCCCCATGTTCCGGTCTTTCTTTGATACACCTTGATCTCGGGTATTGACAGCTTCCATAGTCTGCCAGGTTCCATAAAGGTAGCCTCCCTTGGTCATACAAATCTGGGAATTCTTCAAAGCCTTCAAATTCTCCTAGTCTTCGGAGTCTTCAACCGTTCCATTATTATAATGCTCGGTAAAATCCTCTTCATTCCGAAGTAGTCTTAGTTGTCCGATATCTTGTACTCCTTGGAGTGGTCTCATCAGTCGAATCTTTGAGTGGTCAAAAGGGAAAAGCGGTATGGTCTCTCTAAAAGGGAATATTTGAATAAGCTCAGAAGAGAAGAGAGATAAAAGATCTTTTTGAAAATGAAATTTTGGAGAAAATTCTTCCTATGGGCTTGTCAATTCCTAGGGTCACGTCCTACAGTCAACATGTGCTCTGATACCAACTTGTAGCGACCCGACCTCAGACGGTCAAGTCTCTGTGCTTAAGTGTCATCCCTCGATCGCAGTCTGCGACACACAAAGACTCGAGGATTTATAACAGAGGTAAATCACATGTATAAAGTAACGTAAATACTATTACCTCAATCCAAAATAGCGGAAGTAACAAGGTTGTGGATTCCCATCAACACCAACGGCAAAGTTGAGTGTAGAAATCATAACCCTAACGTATCACTTACTCGTCGTAAGATCCTACAACATGAGACGTTGCAGCCACAAGGGTCAATACATTGAATGTACTGGCAAATTCACACCATAGGATAATGATGAATAATAACTATCACTACATGCATATATGGCTGGTGGAAAGCTCTATGGTTATACTTTTTGCGAAAAGCCAATTTTTCCCTACTACAAAGGAATATATTTTATTTAACTACAAAGTTGGTTGATAAAATATTGAGAAGGTAAACCCCCTCTCAACCCCAATTAAAAGTAATCATTAACCCAACAAATTAATTTAAGTAATATGATGAGATACTTAAGATACTCCAAGTACTAGATACTCAAGATTGTCCATAACCGGGGACATGGCTAACCATGATTAGATTGTACACTCTGCAGAGGTTTGCGCACTTTTCCCCACAAGACACGATCGCCTCCGTTGGATTTCTTGCACTACATGATGTTTGAGAAACGGATGACCGAGACACAGTCTTTCGGAAACATTAACTCTTTACTCCGGGCAGACCATACCAAACCTACAAACCCACTACCTACTGATCTACCTCTTCAAGAGATTCACGTAACTTACTCAACTATGCTAGAGCCCATAATAGCTTGTGGCCGCACATGAAAGTTTCTAGCATGAAAATATCTCAGTTCCCTTTGAGCCTGGGTGGCGAACCATAGGATGATCACACGGTGTATCCCCGAGATCTCCTAGGACAACACTGGTATATCCCTACGTGTCCGGGCAAGTCCACTGGTATATCCCCAGGGTGCCCCTACCAATCCACCCAGATGTGTATTAAAGTTGCCACCTTAAGTTGAACCAGCAAGTAAACAATCTCACATCTTTCATGGAATACACTCAAACCCAATCCACGTCTACGAGCATAGCATGTCAACATAAGCATAACGTAGAAGTAACTCCCAAGGTTTGAATGCAGGACAATAGGTTCCTACCTCATCAACTACTTCCCAATACCCACATGTTATCAAACCTACTCATGCAATGTTTGAGGGTGAAGCTAATGCATAAAAACTGGGTATGAAAGGGATATGATCAAAGTGTGAACTTGCCTGTACTGTTGATGAAGATGATTTGCACTCAAAACTCTTGATAGTTCTACTCGTCACACTCCGGTCAATCTATTGTAAGCAAGCAATAGCAATCATACATAAGCAATCATTCAAAAGATCGGATCGAACGAAGAAGACAATTCGGAAAGCATCAAAACCAAGCAAATAACTCTTGCAACATAAAACAAATTTCTAACAGTACCAAAATTTTATGAATTTGGCCTTATCAGAAAATTTAGGTCAAGAGCTTCGATTTGCAAAAAGAATCAACTCAAACGGAGTTATAAAACTCAAGTTATGATCAAACGAAGTTCAAATTCAAATCTGGTCTAATTCAAATTTTAAACTTTTAAAAACATGTTTGAGTTGGATTACTGGATAGAGGAGATCGTAACGAAGAACTGGGCGTTGGTTTCATCTAATTTGGACAAATGAGCAAAAAGTTATATTCGTTTGAAAACCAGGGGCTAATCTGTGAATAATTGTATTCACGATAGGTCCTTGACGTAAATAAACAGAAAAAGAAAAAGCTAGACAGTGAACGTTCGTTACAGAGCGTTAATGAACGAAAGTCGTTCGCTGAGTGTGCCTAACCAGTGAACGTTCGCAACTTAACCTAAAAAAATCAACCGCTCTAATAATATAAACCGATCTAAACTAGAAAATTCGGGCGGGTTTTGTGCGGGTTTTACCGGTTCGTGAAGAAAAACCCGCGGCGGTGGATCTGGCATTTCCGGCAAGGCGGCGGACTCCGGCGGTCGTCGAGGCCGGTGAAGTGGTCGGGGAGGGGCGGCGCTGGGCGGCGGGGTCGATGGTGGCACCGACGGCCCGGCGGCGGTGGAGGCGGGCGGCGGAGGCGGCAATGACCAAATGGCGATGGCGGCTCGGCCGAGCGGCGAGATGCGGAGAGAGGGGGTCCGGCGGCGGCTTTATAGGAGGAGGAGGCGCTGGCATGGGGAAGGGGCCAAGGAGAGGTCAAGGCCACGCCGCGTGCCGAGGTCGGCGCGGCAGGGTGGCTCGGGACTGGCCCCGAAGCTCGAGGACGAGGCACGCTGGCTTTGGGCCGGGCTGGCCGTGGCATGAGCTGGGCCCAGTCCGGCCGGGTCCAGTAGATCTTTTTTAAACAATCTCTCTCTCTCTCTTTTTATACAGACAAACAAAAGTAAAAACAAACTAAATAGAAATATTATATAGGCATATTATATATCAAAATCTTCAAAAAAAGATTTTCTACGACTTGGACATTTTTATAGCATTAAATAAAATACACACAAATTCTAATAATTCAAACAATGCTCCTACTCTAATAAAATCCAATAAAAATCAATTTAAAAATACCAAAATTAATTCAAATTTATTTCTCTCCAATTTTCTGATGTAGGGAATCATGTTACCCTATTTTCCATATATTTTATTTTTGGAGAAAAATAATTTGATTAAAACCCAAATAAGTCCAAACTGAAAATAATTTTCAAAGGGACTTCAAATTGGATTTTTTTTAACTCCCAACTCATATTTCATACATTTTGAAGAAGTCATTTTATCTTCTCTCATGAAAATCATTGATTTGCATGAATTTTATGAATTGGAAATAACTTCAAATGAAATTCAAATATTTTCAACACCCTTGTCATTTAAATAAATGGAAGAAGTCATGTCATCTTCTCTCCAGGGTTTTGTGGTGAAAAGAATTTGAATTCACGGAGATCATAACATGCAAAAATGAAAGTTTGGAAAAGTCCTTTTATTCCCTCTCATTTAACTTTCTAAAAGTTTCGAATTTCACTCAATTCACTCAATCAATCAAACAATCAATCAAATCTATTTATTTATTATAACATTCCAAAATTCAGAATTTTTGGATGTTACAAACATGCTGCACTACTCTAATGCAAGCAGTATAGAGAAGAATAGGCGATATCTGGTGATCAAGGGGGGGCTTGCCTGGTTGCTTTGGCAAGAAGGTGGGGTCGTCAACACCGTAGTCGTACTGGGTAGCAGCGGCGTCGGTCTCGGTGTCTACGCAAAAGTCAACATACCAAGTACCCATCACAAACCCTTATCTCCCGCATTGCATTATTTGCCATTTGCCTCTCGTTTTCCTCTCCCCCACTTCACCCTTGTCGTTTTATTCGCCCTCTCTTTTTCGTTCGCTCTTTTTCGCTTGCTTCTTGTTTGCTCGTGTGTTGGATTGCTTGCTTGTCACGATGGCTCAAGATAATACCAAATTATGTGACTTTACCAATACCAACAACAATGATTTCCTTAGCACTCTGGTTGCTCCTCTTACCGATATTGAATCTTGCGAAATCAATACTGCTTTGTTGAATCTTGTCAAAGATCAATTCGCGGGCCTTCCTATCGAAGATGCTGCTACTCACCTAAATAGCTTCGTTGATTTGTGTGATATGCAAAAGAATAAATATGTTGACAATGATATTGTTAAATTGAAGCCATTTCCTTTTTCGCTTAGAGATCGCGCTAAAGCTTGGTTTTCGTCTTTGCCTAAAAATAGTATTGATTCTTGGAATAAGTGCAAAGATGCTTTTATCTCTAAGTATTTTCCTCCGCTTAAGATCATCTTTCTTAGAAACGATATTATGAATTTTAAGCAACTTGATCATGAACATGTTGCACAAGCTTGGGAGAGGATGAAATTAATGATACGTAATAGCCCTACACATGGTTTGAATTTGTGGATGATTATACAAAAAAATTATGCCGGATTGAATTTTGCTTCTAGAAATCTTTTAGATTCGGCCGCGGGAGGCACTTTTATGGAAATCACTTTAGGAGAAGATACTAAACTCCTAGATAATATTATGGTTAATTATTCTCAATAGCACACTGAAATATCTACTAATAAAAAGGTGCATGCGATAGAAGAAATTAATATTTTGAGTGGAAAGATGGATGAACTTATGAAAATATTTGCTACTAAGAGTGTTTCTTCTGATCCTAATGGTATGCCTTTGTCTACTTTGATTGAGAATAATAATGAATCTATGGATGTGAATTTTGTTGGTAGGAATAATTTTGGTAACAACGCGTATAGAGGAAACTTTAATCCTAGGCCTTATCCTAGCAATTCCTCTAATAATTATGGTAATTCCTACAACAATTCTTATGGAATTTTTAATAAGATGCCCTCTGAATGTGAGACTAGTGTTAAAGAGTTTTTGAATTAGCACAAGAATTTCAATGCTTTGCTTGAAGAGAAATTGCTTAAAGTTGATGAATTGGCTAGGAACGTTGATAGAATTTCTCTTGATGTTGATTCTTTAAAACTTAGGTCTATTCCTCCTAAGCATGATATCAATGAGTCTCTCAAAGCCATGAGAATTTCCATTGATGAGTGCAAAGAAAGAACCGCTAGGATGCATGCTAAGAAAGATTGCTTTGTGAAAGCGTGTTCTTCTAATTTCTATGAAAATAAAGATGAAGATCTAAAAGTTATTGATGTGTCCCCTATTAAATCTTTGTTTTGCAATATGAATCTTGATAATTATGGGACTGAATATGATCCACCCCTACCTAGAAAGCGTTCAAAAAATTCGGAGTTTTTAGATCTTGATGCTAAAATTGATAAAAGTGGGATTGAAGAAATCGAAACATTAGATGTTAATGAACCACTATTTTGGATTTCAATGAGTTTAATTATGATAATTGCTCTTTGATAGATTGTATTTCCTTGTTGCAATCCGTGCTAAATTCTACTCATGCTTATAGTCAAACTAAAGCTTCTACGAAACATATCGTTGATGCCTTGATGCAATCTTATGAAGAAAAACTTGAGTTGGAAGTTTCTACCCCTAGAAAACTTTATGATGAGTGGGAACCTACTATTAAAATTAAGATTAAAGATCATGAATGCTATGCTTTGTGTGATTTGGGTGCTAGTGTTTCCATGATTCCAAAAACTTTGTGTGATTTGCTAGGTTTCCGTGATTTTGATGATTTCTCTTTAAACTTGCACCTTGCGGATTCCACTATTAAGAAACCTATGGGAAGAATTAATGATGTTCTTATTGTTGCAAATAGGAACTACGTGATCGTAGATTTTATTGTTGTTGATATAGATTGCAATCCTTCATGCCCTATTATTCTTGGTAGACCTTCCTTAGAACGATTGGTGCAATTATTGATATGAAGGAAGGGAATATTAGATTCCAATTTCCGTTAAGGAAAGGCATGGAAAACTTCCCTAGAAATAAAATAAAATTACCTTATGAATCTATTATGAGAGCCACTTATGGATTGCCTACCAAAGATGGCAATACCTAGATCTATCCTTGCTATTATGCCTAGCTAGGGGCGTTAAACGATATCGCTTGTTGGGAGGCAACCCAATTTTATTTTTTTAGTTTTTTGCTTTTTGCTTCTGTTTAGGAATAAATATTTGATCTAGCCTCTGGTTAGATGTGTTTTTATGTTGTAATTAGTGTTTGTGCCAAGTTTAACCTATAGGATCTTCTTGGATGATAGTTATTTGATCTTGCTGAAAATTCCAGAAACTTTCTCTTCACGAAAACAATTGTTAAAAATCACCAGAACGTGATAAAATATTGATTCCAATTACTTCTTATCAATAAACAAATTTTCTTGGTCTTCCTATTTTGGCTGAATTTTTGGAGTTCCAGAAGTTTGCGTTAGTTACAGATTACTACAGACTGTTCTGTTTTTGACAGATTCTGTTTTTCGTATGTTGTTTGCTTATTTTGATGAATCTATGGCTAGTAAAATAGTTTATAAACCATATAGAAGTTGTAATACAGTAGGTTTAACACCAATATAAATAAAGAATGAGTTCATTACAGTACCTTGAAGTGGTGTTTTGTTTTCTTTCGCTAACGGAGCTCACGAGATTTTCTGTTAAGTTTTGTGTTGTGAAGTTTTCAAGTTTTGGGTAAAAGTTTTGATGGATTATGGAACAAGGAGTGGCAACAGCCTAAGCTTGGGGATGCCCATGGCACCCCAAGCTAATATAAGGACACCTAAAAGCCAAAGCTTGGGGATGCCCCGGAAGGCATCCCCTCTTTCCGTCTACTTTCATCGGTAACTTTACTTGGAGCTATATCTTTATTCACCACATGATATGTGTTTTGCTTGGAGCGTCTTGTATTATTGGAGTCTTTATTTTTAGTTTGCCACAATAATCCTTGCTGTACACACCTTTTGAGAGAGACACACATGATTCAGAAATTGTTAGAATACTCTACGTGCTTCACTTATATCTTTTGAGTTACATAGTTTTTGCTCTAGTGCTTCACTTATATCTTTTAGAGCACGGTGGTGGATTTGTTTTATAGAAACTTTTGTTCTCTCATGCTTCACTTAGATTATTTTGAGAGTCATACAAAACAGCGTGGTAATTTGCTTTAATTATGTTAGGCATTCAAGATTAGTAAAAAAATTCTTATGAGTGTGTTGAATACTATGAGAAGTTTGATACTAGATAATTGTTTTGCGATATGAAGATGGTGATATTAGAATCATGCTAGTTGAGTGGTTTTGAATTTGAGAAATACTTGTGTTAAAGTTCGTGATTCCCGTAGCATGCACGTATGGTGAACCGTTATGTGATGAAGTCGGAGCATGATTTATTTATTGATTGTCTTCCTTATGAGTGGCGGTCGGGGACGAGCGATGGTCTTTTCCTACCGATCTATCCCCTAGGAGCATGCGCGCGTAATACTTTGCTTTGATAACTTGTAGATTTTTGCAATAAGTATATGAGTTCTTTATGACTAATGTTGAGTCCATTGATTATACGCACTTTCTTCCTTCCACCATTGGTAGCCTCTCTAATACCGCGCACTTTTCGCTGGTATCATACACCCACCATAAACCTTCCTCAAAACATCCACCATGCCTACCTATCATGGCATTTCAATAGCCATTCCGAGATATATTGCCATGCAACTTACCACCGTTCCGTTTATTATGACACGCTCCATCATTGTCATATTGCTTTGCATGATCATGTAGTTTACATTGTATTTGTGGCAAAGCCACCGTTCATAATTCTTTCATACATGTCACTCTTGATTCATTGCATATCCCGGTACACCGCCGGAGGCATTCACATGGATTTATATTTTTTTCTAAGTATTGAGTTGTAATTGTTGAGTTGTAAGAAAATAAAAGTGTGATGATCATCATTTTTAGAGCATTGTCCTAGTGAGGAAAGGATGATGGAGACTATGATTCCCCCACAAGTCGGGATGAGACTCCGGACGAAAAAAGAGGCCATAAAAAAAGAGAAAAGGCCCAAATAAAAAATGAGAGAAAAAGAGAGAATGGACAATACGGCGGCGGAGGAAATCGGCCCCGATCATCTCCAGGGTGAGCCCGACGACCTTAAGGCGATGGATTCTAGTGGTGGCGACTGTAAGCTTCTCGTCTTGAGGGTCGAGATCCCCCAGTTGCCGCGGCGAACCACTTGCGCTTGCCGAAGCATGCATAACGGCTGCGGCTCCTTCTCCACGATCCAGCACCACCTGCTCTGTCATTCCTCCCACTTCTCCGTATGGGTCCCACTTGGGTATGTATCCTTGCACAAGGCCCTCGGAATCCAGGTGACGCAGCCAGACAGAGCCCCTCCTAGCTGGACGCGGGGGACGAAGTAGTGGCGGAAGAGCGCCATGTTGGGGACCACCCTGACGAAGTTCTCGCAGAGGTGGGGGAAGATAGCCATGCACGCCACAGCGTTCAGCGTAAAATCCAAAAGATGGAAGCCGAAGGTATACATGATGTCGATGAAGAAATCTGAGAATGGGGCACAGAGCCCGTGGTAGAGATAATCGACGAAGAAGGGGAATATATCTGGACCTGACGCAGCGTTGGGAGCCGGGATGGCGCGAGTGGCGGGATGCCCCGTCGTCAAGCGCCCCCCCCAAAGCCTTAAAACTCGCATGTTCCCAAGGGGTCGTGCGAATGGCATAGTTGGATTATTTAAACCCGTATTGATGAGGATTCCGTGATAAGCGGACACGATCTCTGTTTTGACAAGACGTGTCAATAGAGGCCGTGCCTCAAAACGCGAAGCGGGAGGCAAAAAAAAAACGGTTCAAAATGTTAAAGAGGCCAGACGTGGCGTTTCGTCGAAAAAGTTGTCAGTTGACATGCATTGTTTTGGTTAAATATTTTGCCTTCGCGGTTGAGGGTTGTGACTGTCATGCAGAGCCGAATACAGTTCTTTTATTCTGAATATTGCTTTGAAGTATTCGGGAGGAGGAACCCGCCTTGCAATGCCGAAGACAATCTGCGTACCGGACATATTGTCATTGAAGACTGGTTCAGGGGCTACTGAGGGAGTCCTGGATTAGGGGGTCCTTGGGTGTCCGGGCTGTGTGATATGGGCCGGACTGATGGGCCGTGGAGATACAAGGTAGCAGGCCTTCCCCCGTGTTCGGATGGGACTCTCCTATGCGTCGATGGCAAGATTGGCATCAGGATATGTAATTTCCTTCTTCTCCAAGTCGACTCTGTACAACCCTAGGCCCCTCCGGTGTATATATAAACTGGAGGGTTTAGTCCATAGAGGCTATCAGAATTCATATAGGCTAGACATCTAAGGTTTAGCCATTACGATCTCAAGGTAGATCAACTCTCGTAACCTCTATACTCATCAAAGTCAATCAAGCAGGAAGTAGGGTTTTACCTCCATTAAGAGGGCCCGAACCTGGGTAAACATCGTGTCCCCTTTGTCTCATGTTACCTTCGATCCTCAGACGCACAGTTCGGGACCCCTACCCGAGAACGGCCGGTTTTGACACCGACAAGATTGGAGTGGATGTTAAAATTCCCGTGAAATGTAGTACAAAATGAATCCTTAGAAAAAAAATTCTACATGATTCAATCCTATGAATCAAATGACCAATGTAGGAAAAATTCCTATGAATTCTAATCCTTCAAAGATCCTATGAAAATTCTTCAGGGCCTCTTTGATTCATAGGACTGCAAAAACACAGGAATAGAAAAAACGTAGAATTGGAATGGCATGTCCATTGGATCCCTATAGGATTTGAGTTTGTTTGATTGATTGTGTCACGGGAAGAACAAAGGATTTCTTCAAGATGTTGAAGTGGATGTTAAAATTCTTGTGAAATGTAGTACAAAATGAATCCTTAGAAAAACATCCTACATGATTCAATCCTATGAATCAAACAACCAACATAGGAAAAATTTCTATGGATTCTAATCCTTCAAAGATCCTATGAAAATCCTTTAAATCAAAGAGGCCCTGAGACGTAGAGTGAAGAGTGCATAGCACTTGGTCAGGGAGATGCGGTCAATGATGCCTACTACCGGGACGACCATGACTGTAATTGTGGTCATACACTAAGGTGCTATCAGGGTTATGGTTTTACTCCATTTATATGACGCATTCTAATAAATGGTTTAGTTGGGTATTTGAGCTCGTCGAATTGGCTAAATTAATCACATATTCATGTTTGATAACCTTGGATAATCTGTAAAAACATATCGGATAATTCTCATCCGTCGGATATTACTGATACCATATCCACTATCATACACGTTGGATATGGGCTGACCAAAATCCATACCTTCATCTATATCCGATGAATTGGTGCAAATAATAAGGATGCAGATGTGCAAAGAAAATTATCCATAGCATTTTTAGGCTATTTTCTTTTATTATCCATACCATTTACGATCTTAGCATTTTTTTGAGACAATCTCGCTTAGCTTTATTCAATCTCCAAAATGTTTACAGGAAAGGGAAGCTCCCCCGGTTGGCCTAACCAAACATGGCGACCAAAACCGAGTCCTAAAGCATGCCTAGCGAGAGTGCGAGCCTCGAAATTCAAGCTCCTAGACTCAAGAACTATATCACAACAAATGAAATTCCTAGTTCGGTCTATTATTTCATGTAGAATGGCTCCATAACCTGCTGCCGAGTTCACCTTGATGTCATTCACCACCAACTTGCTATCTGAAGCAATATGAATCCGGTTCTCGTAAAGATCGTCCGCTAAAGATTGCCCTTCACGTACTCCCAATGCTTCTAGCGTGTTAGGATCAGTTATATGTTTAAAAGTGACAGCTGAAGCCCCAAGAAATTTTCCTCTCGATCCCGACAGATTGCCGCCACAGCTCCAAAACTTCCTTCTACAGAGGCTGCATCAACATTAACCTTCGCAAGACCCTCGGAGGTGCCAACCAAGCTGTTGGTCGTTCTTTGGGCATTTGTGGCTGCGTCGGAGTTTGCTTTTCAACTATCTGTAGATCTCTAAGAAAAAGTTGACAAAAGAATGAGTTGCAAAAGGGCTTTCATAAATATCTTCATGGATGGCTTTCCTCCTTGATCGCCAAATGGCCCATAAGGTCACCACCATTCGAATTGAACTGCTCGTGTGACAATGTCTCATGCATAGTAAATAACCAGTTTTTGCATCCATTGTCGATTATCAACCATAGCTTCCACAATTTCCTCCCGAGCGGAGAGACCACACGCTCCTTGCCATAATGCAATCAATCAAAGCATGTTTCCAGTCATCTTGCACGGCGCAGAAAACACACACAGATGTGGTCGACATATTTCTGCGATGTAATACGGCTGGCGTTGGAGTGGTTTCATGGCAAAGTCTTCACAAGAAAACCTTGATTTTTGAAGGTATCTTGATCTTGCATAATGACGTCCATGCCCTCTCTTCCATGATAGCGTCCGGCTGTAACAATGCTTCATTCTGTAGCTTCATAGTGAGCAAAAATTTGTAAACAGATTTAACTGAAAAAATGCCTCTGTCATCTTCTCCCCAAGCCCAAAAATCATCAACTCTCCTAGTACAAAGTGGGATTTTCAAAATAATGTCAGCATCCATTGGCAGAAATACCGCTCGCACCTTATCCTCGCGCCAGCTGGCCGACGAGCTATCAATCAACTCTGAAACCCAAGTTTACGATCTTAGCAGAGAGCGATCTGCGTAATGGGCCGGCCTGATAGTCGCCCACCCATGGACAATTCGTCGATTGCCCAACATCTTGCCTCACTTCACCGGCCTACTCAAGGCCCAGCCCGCAGAATGCTCAGCTCTCTCCAGTCTCCTTCCGGCAACGCTCGCTGGGGAGCAGCTCCACAACCAGAGGGGCGGACGGAGGTCTCCACCAACCTGCCACCGACTCCCCCCAATGGCGGGCTACCGCAGCGCCTCCTCCTCCTCCGCGGCCGGCGCCGGAGGGGCGGCGGTGTTCGCGATGCGCGTGCTCCTCCTCCTCACGCTGCTACCGCTCGCGCTCGCCGCCTTCGCCTTCGCGCTCCAGTGGCGCGGCGGCATGCGCGACCCCACCGGCACCGTGTGGCCCGCCGACACGCAGCGGTTCCCCGGCATGGAGAACAGCCCACTGGGCTCCTCCTCATCCTCCACGGGAGGCCGAGGCTCCTACTTCGCCGTCTCCTCCGCGTCGGCCTCCTCCGTGGCCGCCGACTGCGCCGAGATCCTCGGCCGGAGCGCCTCCTCCCACGGAATCTCTCTCTACCGAGGCTGGAGCTTCGACTCCGACACCGCTATAACCCCCAAGGTGCGGCACGCCCTCTGGCTCCGATCTGATCTGCGCTTAGAGATCCTCGTTTTTAGAGCGGTTCGATGTGATCTCGTGCTACGAAATTGCGGCTAGTGTAGATGTGATCCGAGGAGTTGTCATATTGAGCTGCGGGCAGAGAATTTGAAGTTGCACTGGCGATATGATTCGATCCCGTTGCTTTTGAGATTGTGGGGAAGAGATCATATACTGTGGCACAATAACACTTAGTAATATACTCATGGGAGGGTCTTGAATAGCTGGCTAATAGGCTGACCTTTACTCATCTAAGGTTGTTTTGTTACTTCACAGTGAAAAGGCCCATCTTTTAGAGCAGATTTGTGGTATTTCAAGTGCCACTTAACTGTTATAGAATGTGCCGTTCCTTCCCTTCCATTAACACCGAACATTGCTGATGCGATCTAGAGGTTAGTAGTCGCATTGCCATTTCTTCAAGTGTTGAGTGGTGCAGCCTTCTATGAACTTGGGATGCCAGAGTTTTTAGAAAGCTTGATTTGCAATCTTGCATTTGTTCACACAGTACAATCTTTTGGTGAACTTTTCATGGCTCAGTGAGAAATTGTGTTCACTAGGTTCTGCAAGAATGATACTTGCAGAATTGTAGTGGTGACTTAGGAAGTCAAATATTAGGTGCTTGTTCAAATTGTTCATTTGGCGAAATTATGTAATCAAAAAGATTATACTTCTGGGAGCTGGCTTCTTGTTTCTTTGCGGTTGGTGTGGTGTTTAGGCACTGAGAAGGGAACATGGTGGCTCATTGGTGCATGGACCATGCTTCTCATTTTCCTATGTCTATCGTGTGTGCAGAGCTCCCTGACACATTTCCTTGTAACCTTCATGTGTGTGGATTCGCCGGCAATGCTTAATGATGAGCAATTTTGGCTCAGTATAAAGAAACTTGCAGTCGCTATAATCTTATGAAGAAATGGGGCAGTACTGGTGATGGTTTACTAGCACATTTCCCCACTATATGTACATTCCTGTATCATAATCAAGATGGATTGGACTTTAGGCATGTATCCCAAGTATCTTGAATAGCAAGTTTGAAGAACAGGATATATGATGCTCATATGGATTTTAGATATGTGATGAAATAGGGAAGGCTTGCCAAAATCGAACCACAGACCATAACATATTATCACCCAATTCGCCTATTTTTTGTCTTTAAAAATAGTAATCAACTTGACTAAAACTACTATTCAACTTCACATCAGATCATGTTTTAATTGTGAGAATCTAGTGCACATATCTAAGTCTTGAGCAGCACCGCCCGATGCTTATGTTGAACTAATTTTATCCTTGGGTATCTATTCGTGACACTGCAGATCTGTATCACGGGAAGCACATCTGCTAGCTTACACCAAATTCTTCCATGGTTGTATTATCACAAGGTCATTGGTGTTTCACACTTTATTCTATTTGTTGAAGGAGAGGCTGCTAAACCAGCTGTTACTTCTGTTCTCGAATCTATTCGGGTAATTAATTTCTCCATGTCCTTTTGTTATGTGAACTTTGTCTGATCTTGTTCTGACTTTATGTGCCTCTGTTTTAGGGTGTAAAAATTATTTACAGAACTAAAGAACTAAAAGAACAGCAGGACAGAAGGTATGGTGACATGCTCAACAGTTACACGCATTTCCGAACTTAGTTTTTGAAGTAACAGAGCTAGTATGTGTAATTTGTCATAGAAAATTCCATCTACGGCTACCATAAAATTCAAAAACTGTAAATACTAACTTAACAATGAAAACTGATAAGACATGCATTGATAAGTTCTGACAGTATTGCCGAAAATGATGTGTGTAGAGGTATAAGAAAGGTTTGAAATTACTTGTATCACAATGCCGTTAATTGAACTTTGAATGTTCTGAAGCATTGTTGTACATGAATCATGTACTCTTTTTTTCTTGTGCAAGGGAGTTAACGAATTATATGATATATATTTTGCTAACAACTTTGCTGATGTATATTCATGATGTTTTGATTGTCTAAACCTATCTTATTTCTATCATTTTCAGCCGCATTTGGAATGAAACTTGGCTTTCAGGTTTCTTTTACAAGCCATGCAATTATGAGCTTTTTGTTAAGCAGTCACTTAACATGGAAATGGCTATTGTTATGGCAAGGGTATGAGCTAATTCTTTTCTTGAACACGCACCTGACTGCCTATCATTTTGTATTAGAAGAAAGCGCTTCCAAATGACTCGAGTTTTACAGAGCTAAGCTAAAACAAAACAAAGCACAAGCGAAAAAAGCGACATATCTTAAACCAAGAACAAAGGCCAAAAAACTCAACTGTACAGAAAGCTACTAGGTTAGGTCTGGCAGCTGAGCACGGGGTTATGAGCTATTTCATTTGATATGTCTGGTAGTACCCGCTTAATTATAAATTTTGACATTCATGTCCTTCTGTAAGATTTATTATAGATAATTGTCATCATTTCATTCACAAACACTGCCTCTCTCTTCGTGTTATCTATTGTCAGCTACCACCTTACTATTTCAACTCTTTTGTGTGTGTGTGTGTGTGTGCCAGGGACCATAATCATCATCGAATAATATTCTGGTCTCTGTTGAATTATTTAGCACTAACAACAATATCTATTTATCGTCACTAGTACAACATAACATATATAGCTGATAGGGATTTAACTAACACTAGTAAATAGTCCCCCTTTTAAAAAAGAGTAAAATATTTTCTCTGGTACAGTGTGTATGTAGAGTACATATAGTACAAACAGGGAACGTACATACCTGATTTACTCCTTGATAAACAATTGTATGTGTTTTCTTTTGTGCCCAAAGTCTGTTCACTGTTGTGTAAATCTTAGCCCAAATCTCTACTTCCATTAACTAAAAATTCAAGAAACTCCGGTCGTGTTAATATGCCTTGTTAGTTTGGTAAGGGTGTAACAAGGATGTGAGTTTACATCAGTCACTTGGTTATAAACATCACAAGATTTTAACTATTTGCTATAGTTATGAGGAAATTTTACATGCTTTTGTTGGATTTTGATAAGGCCTTTTGTTTTGCCGTGAGTTTAGCGTGAGCTTCCCTGCTTGATTATCACAGGAGGCTGGAATGGATTGGATCATACATCTTGATACCGACGAGTTAATTCATCCAGCGGGTGCCAGGGAGTACTCTCTGAGGCGGTTGCTTTTGGATGTTCCTGATAATGTTGACATGGTTATCTTCCCCAACTATGTGAGTTGCAGAGCTGATCTGTTGTTGAATTTGGTAATACATTTCACATCTGACTGGTATGATTTCTTTCTCTTAGGAGAGCAGCGTTGAGCGGGATGACATTAAAGATCCTTTTACTGAGGTATGCAGACTATTTGTTACTGGTAACACTTGCTCAATAAAAAAGCATAATCCACGCTGTAAAATACCAATCCTTATCTTTACTCTTATAAAAATCTAAGCTGGTGGTGGTCTATTCACTCGCAGAGATTACCTCTCGAGTTGCCAATAAATTAATTACTGCAATTAATTTATACTCCCTCCGTATCATAATATAAGACCCCTTTTGACACTATGACACTGTCAAAAAATGTCTTATATTTTGATACAGGAAGTATAGGGGAATGTTTGGATCCCCGGTTAGGTACTTTGTAGCCTTGCTCAATGTGTTTGGAACCTTACAAATATCCCTCCCTTTTGGTGTTATGGTAGCTTGGTTGGGCTAGACAATACTCGTCTGGTGAAGAGCCAATTCTGCTCAATCGCTCCTTGCGCTCCCATTGGCAAATACTCGAGTGATGCAAAAAAGTCGGTACCTGCCCACCTTAACTGCCAGGTTGTTCTCTTAAGAGGTGGTTACATAATTAAGGGGCAGGGGAGAGTGTGACTTAGCTAAAATGTGCTAGTTTACCCATCTAGGCTATAGCCTGTGCAGCTAAAAATCCAAACACACTCTTATAGTACCATGTTTGTGTACCTGCAGGTTTCCATGTTTAAGAAGAACTACGATCATCTTCCGAAGGATACATACTTTGGCCTATACAAAGAGGCCACGCGGGGTAATCCAAACTACTTCCTCACTTATGGTAATGGGAAATCAGCGGCAAGGGTCCAGGAGCATATGCGTCCGAATGGTGCTCATAGATGGCATAATTACATGAAATCCCCAAAGTATGATGTCAGATATCTGAATTTGTGGAGTTTTTCTTTTCTACTAGTGTTCAACTCACAAGTTCAAGTCAATTCTGGGGAAATGTTTCTACTAAATTATTTAGCCATCTGTTATCTGTTTTCCTGTAGTGAAATTAAGTTGGAGGAGGCTGCTATTCTGCATTACACTTACACAAAGTTCTCGGACTTAACTTCAAGAAGGGATAGGTGTGGCTGTAAGCCAACAAAGGAGGATGTGAAACGATGTTTTATCTTGGAGTTTGACAGATTGGTGAGTTATGTTTGTTTCTTTCCTTTGCTGCACCTCTGCAGCATTTGTTGGTCACCTGATCAAACAGCATGCATTTTTGTTTATTGGAGTGGTGCATGGGTGTCAGTTAAAAGGACAACAGCTATGCGTTATCTAGAAATAGTATGACAGAGAACAAACCAGCTCTTAAGAATGAGAAGCTAACCTTTTCTGAATTTTAGTTTTTTGCTGCTAATGCAGCTTCAGTATGAAATTTTGGATGAATAACAAAAGTGACAAACCTAATTTGTTTGCCTTTCCTCTGACATGTCAGGCCTTCATAATTGCATCAACAGCTACTGAGCAAGAGATGAGGAACTGGTAACTCCCTTATTATCCATCTGCACAACTGCAGTTCTCCCTTCCTACCCCTGTCCTGAAGTAGGCCTTATATTTATTTGGATACTTATGTCCAGGTACCGGGAACATGTTGTATGGACTGACAAAGATACAAATTTGAAGCTTTTGAGGAAGGGCGTTTTAACACGCATATATGCACCAATGGTAAACCTTGATCTCAAAATAGAATAAATAGCTGTTTAATTTCAGTAATGAAGGAATTGACTCATAAACGTGACAAGATACTTGAATGCTGCTAAGCTATGCCTCATCTTTCCAGGCTATTATTCGTGGTCTTAAGGAATCTGGCATCTTCATCGATGCAGTAACTTCTGTAAAAGCACACATTGGTCTTGAAAACAATGAGTCTATCCACACCAATATAACAGCCGTTCAGTCCACAACCTTGAAAGAAGGTGGTAATGACAATTCTCAAGCAACTGCAAGAAAGATTCTGGAAATGATTGATGTCCAGGAAGAAGCGGTGCCGCCAATGTCACCCCCTGGTTTCCTTGAGCTCATGGAAAGCGCATTGTCATGAAATTATGGGAAATGCTGGAGGCTTGCTTGATTCTTGTGGCTGCCAAGAGGTTCCTAACCATGCAGTGTTGACTGTACCTTTCAGCACATACATCTCGTCTTGGGTGCAGGACTATAGATTGTCACCACGTATATGTACAGATAGGGCTGGGGTTGTTGGGCGTTGCGTTGTCTTGTTAACCGCCGATGTCTTATGATGTATCCTGCTGTCAATTTTGAACCTTAGATTGAGGTAAACCTTGTCCCAGTGAGAGGAATGTGATATTTGACCATAATTTATTGGTCGTTGATCCAAATGAAATACTGATGAAACTTATCTCAAGTTATGATATTCTTAAATCATGGCTGAACAATGGGAGGTTCATATTACAACCCTGAATTTTGTCATTAAAGTCTTAAGACACAATCCCGAACTTCAAAATTGTCAACTTCACAACCTTAAAGTTCCAAAACGTGACAAAAGTCAACCCTTAACTGGTTTAGTTTTGACTGGTTTTGACCATTGACTGCCTAGTCAGCATTGTTGTCACCCATCCACTTAATGAAAGTTTCTAGAAAAATTTCAAAACTACAATGTAATTCAATCTGGGAAAGTTCCAAGACGTTTTGCCAAACAGATAAACAATTAGAAGGAAAATACACATTCAAGTCCATTTTAGGTGAAAATTTGGCCAACTAATGTTTTTTCTTCTTAAAAAAACATGATTTTTTTTCTCAAAATGAACACTACCCTCGTATTCAACATGAGAAAGTTTTTTCCAATAGCTAAAAAGTATAAATGAAAATGCACATTTAAGACCATTTTTGGTCAACATTGGCCAAAACAAACTAGGAAAGTTCCAAAATGTTTTGCCAAATAGATAAAAAATTAAAAGGTAAATACACATTCAGGGTTAAGAGGGAGGGTGACTTGCGGGGTGACTAGGATGCTGACTAGGCGGTCAATGGTCAAAACTAGTCATAATTGTGTTGAAACCAGTTCAGGGTTGGTTTTTGTCTGGTTTTGAAAGTTCGATGTTGTAAAGTAGACTGTTTTGAAGTTTGGGGTTGTATCTTAGACTTTGGTGACAATGACTTCTCTCTTGAACAATTCCTTTTCTGAAGAAACTTTTCTGGACAATGTGGCATTGGCGTATGACAAACTTGGGAGTACAAGGCAGAGCCCAGTTTTTACCACCAAAATGAGATTTATTGTCATGGCTTATTATTATTATTATTATTCACAAGTCTATTGTTATAACTCGATCTTCAGGTTTATTTATGATATGCCATATATTTTCTGGCACCTTACTTTCTCTTCATTATTTCATCTCAGTGACATTTGGACGCGCTCCTCTTTCTCTCCTTTTGCGACAAACATGCTCTATACTTTTAGTTAATACTTCCTTCGTTCCAGAATATAAGGTGTATCCGTTTTCGTCCAGCCTAAACTTATATATGTTTGAGCAAGACTATAGAATAAAATGACATCTACAATATCAGATAAATAAAATTTGAAAATGATTTTCATGTTAGATCTAATCATACAAATTTGGTATTCTAGATGCTGACACTTTTTTCTAAAAAAAATTGGTCAAACATGCATGTGGTTGACATTTGGGAAAACTGATACACCTTTATTTTGGAACGGGGGAGTATCACCTTTACTGTAGTGTGAACTTCCCGTCCTTAGCCATTAAAGGTTCTCAAATAGTACCCTTGTTTACCCATTGTAACGCTACAATCTGTCGCGAGTGGATTTTCAACGAGTTCCTCAATACTTCGTGATTACTCGATGAGGGCAAGTATTTTGGTGAAATTGTCTTTGATCATTGCCCAAGGAAAGCTAATAAGGTTGCACATGAGGTAGCTAGATCAGTGTCTTTTCTTTATGAATGTTGCACTTGGGTCGATGAACCCCTGGCTTCCTCCTAAAGCTTCTTATGAATGATGTAACTTTTGTGATTAACAAATAAAGTGTGTTGAATGGCTAACAATAAAAAAACTCATCTTCCGACAATGTTCCAAGGTAACGATAACGGGTGAAGAGGCTTGATACGTCCATTTTGCATCATGTTTTCCTACTGTTATTTATAATGTTTTTATGCATAATAATGCTTTCTGGGGTAATTCTAATGTTTTTTCTCTCATAATATGCAAGGTATGCACAAAGAGGGAGAATACCGGCAGTTGGAATTCTGGACCTTAAAAAGCTACGTCAGAGATACCTATTCTGCACATCTTCAAATGAGCTGGAATTTTACGAAGAATTATTTTGGAATATATAAAAAATACTGGAGCAAATAACTACTAGAGGGGGGCTGCCTGGTGCCCACAAGACACCAGGGCACGCCAGGCCCCCCAGGCGTGCCCTGGTGGGTGGTGGGCAGCCCAGCCTACCTCCGGTGCCCATCTTATGGTATATAAGGTCTTTTGACCTAGAAAAAAAAGGAGAGGACTTTCGGGACGGAGCGCCGCCGTCTCTAGGTGGAACTTGGGAGGAGCATTTTTGCCCTTTGGCGGAGCGATTTCGCCGGGAGAACTCCCTCCCGGAGGGGGGGGGGGGAATCGAAGCCATTGTCATCACCAATAACCCTCTCATCTTTGGGAGGCCAATCTTCAACATCTTCAACAACACCAACTCATCTCAAACCCTAGTTCATCTCTTGTGTTCAATATTTGTACCGAAGCCTCAGATTGGTACCTGTGGGTGACTATAGTGTTGATTACATCTTGTAGTTGATTACTATATGGTTTATTTGGTGGAAGATCATATGTTCAGATCCATTATGCTATTTAATAACCCTCTTATCCTGATCATAAATATCATTTGTGAGTACTTACCTTTGTTCTTGAGGTCACGGGAGAAGTCATGTTGCAAGTAATCATGTGAATTTGATATGTGTTCGATATTTTGATGATATTGTATGTCATGATTCTCTTAGTGGTGTCATGTGAACGTTGACTACATGACACTTCACCATCTTTGGGCCTAAGGGAATGCATTGTGGAGTCGTTATTAGATGATGGGTTGCTAGAGTGACAGAAGCTTAAACCCTAGTTTATGCGCTACTTCATAAGGGACTGATTTGGATCCATATGTTTAATGCTATTGTTAGATTTTATCTTAATACTTTTCTCGTAGTTACGGATGCTTGCGAGGGGATTAATCATAAGTGGGAGGTTTGTTCAAGTAAGAACAACACCCAAGCACCGGTCCACGCACATATCAAATTATCAAAGTAGCGAACACGAACCAAACCAACATGATGAAAGTGACTAGATGAAATTCCCGTGTGCCCTCAAGAATGCTTTGCTTATTATAAGAGACCATTTTGGCATGTCCTTTGCTACAAAAAGGATTGGGATACCTTGTTGCACTTTATTTACCATTGCCGTTACTTGTCCGTTACAAATTATCTTGCTATCAAACGACCTATTACCGACAATTTTATTGCTTGCAGAAATTACCTTGCTGAAAACCACTTGTCATTTCCTTCTGCTCCTCGCTGGGTTCGACGCTCTTACTTATCAAAAGGACTACGATTGACCCCCTATACTTGTGGGTCATCAAGGCTAGAATCGGATGCGGGGGCTCATTGTCAAACAGAGGTGGTGGTGGTCCCGAGATACCGCAATGGTAGCTCTTCTGGTCTACTTGGTCCTAAAAAATATTAGAAGTTTTAGGTTTGTCCTAGTCAAACTTTTAAAGTTTGACCAAGTTCATAGTAAAAGTTGCTATATCCACATCATTATATATATAATGAAAATATACTTAAGTATATGAATCTAATGAAATTAATTTTTATTGTATATGTTGGTATATTTTTTATACCTTGGTCAAACTTAAAGAAATTTACCTTAGGGCATACATAAAACTTCAAATATTTTGGAATGGAGAGAGTATGTTGACTATTGCAGAGTATGGATTGATTCATGGTAGGTGATATTCTAGGCCAAGACGTATGTCGTTGGGAATAAGTCCCCGTTTCGAACAAAAGAATTGAATTGTTATCATGCATTCTTTTGAAATTCCTTTGAAACGGGCTATTCTATAGTAAGTTTGTAGGATTTCTATGTTTTTTTTTTCATCCAAACAGCAATTTTGGTGTTCTCCTTTGGTTTTAGTTCATGTGTGATATCTTAATTGTTGTATTTTTCTTATTCCCAAATTTTTTAGTATGTGCGCCAAACGGTGCTTTAGGAATCAACTAAGTGAGGAATCCCTATGGAGTGCGATAGCATGGGGAGCTCAAGCGTCTTGCTTCATGGGTGTTATCTCCAGGGTTTTGCCTATGGGTGCAAATTGGTGAATCCTAGGGCATGCTCCAATCATTTTAGAATTAAAATTTCAAAATTGCATCATTTCTTTAAAGTACACTCCCAAACTTTAAGAGTTTTTTCACCAATTGGTATGTCAAGCTATATTCCCATGTGCATATTATTGGTTATGTTTCACGGGTCTTTGGCACATCAAATTTCGTAATTTTTTCAAGAAGGGGGCCCTAGGTTGAACCACATTCGTCATGGCACACACTTGCAGCTTGTGTTCTGGAACCCCACATTAATGAATATGAGTACATACACAAAATATGGGAAGTACATATGCATTGACTTGGGAAGTGTACACACTGATTTGGGAATTACATGCAATGATTTGGGAGTACACACTATAAACTAGAAATACTACACACACTAATGCTATAGACACAAACACATAAAATACACACACAACACATGAAAAATATGCACAAAAAAACCACTTCCATGGGTGAAATACACTCACAAGCACATGGGAAGTACACACACAAAAGACACAGACTAGCATGACTAATATGTGAAGTACACATAGTACGATGGAAAGAACACATACACTATAATGTGAAGTACCCTTCATGTTGAGAAAAAGTTTTCCCCCTAGGCCTTGTGTTGGATAGACAATATGGTCCTCCTAGCCACACCCCTACGACCACCCTTGTACGGAGGGGGAAGATAGTAGGCGACAACGATGAGAGTGGGGCCTTGAAACATTGTAAATGTGGAGGTGGAGAAGACCCGCGAGGGAAAAGTTCAGACAGTAAACAACGTAGAGGAAGTGGTGGTCGCATCCGACCTTGCTTGACCCATTTAGTTGTCATTTTCAAAACTTTCAATCTTTTTCGTGTGTCCAAATCATAATGCATTCATGGGAATCCATCACTGCAATGCGGCGAGTTACAAGCCTTGAGGACATAATCGTTGCCATGTAATCCATGAAGTCGCCATGATGCCAAGATCGTTGTAGTGACATGTGATCGAGCGACACATGTTACGACGCAAATTAGAACCATGGATTGCATATGTGCTACATGTTTCCCGGTTACCATATTATCATCACATTGTTTGTGTGATTTTATTTGTTGGAGACGTTGTGTGAATTAGGAAATGAAGAAGACCAAGTGCAGAGTAGATCAAGGCAGAAACAACTCGTGAAGTTTCAGCCCGCTAACGTGATGGCCCCTAGCGATGCACAACTCGCACACACCGATATGGGTTGTACTGCAACATAGCTCACATTCATTGGGTAGAACCCTAGCCTTAACATGCGTCTGATCGCGTTGTATTGGCGCCTTGCGCTATATAATTCTTTATTATTACAACTCAATTGAGAAAGAAAAATAAATAATAAAAGGGTGACTTATCCCCGTTTGCACCACTTAAAATCTTGAGGCAACAATTAGATCTTGAACAAAAATGTTCTTAAATGTTTTACATAGAACAAACTCTGGTAGGATAATAGGGCATGACACACATGAGAGAGACCAAATAGGGGCATTTGAACTTTCACCCAAGTTACGTGATAGTTTGATAATTTCCCCTCTCTTACATGGTAAGAGGTCACTTGCCCTATTATACATATCAACTTTGACCTTTTCTCTTTTGAGAATTAATCTGAATTATTTTATTTTGTATTATTTTGAGGATAAATGGTAAAAAAACAAATGATAAGTGCCACGCATGTGGCACGAAGCATTCTGGGCCTGACCCTTTTACAACTAAATTTGCCATCTGAAAATAAAAAATAACCCCCCCCCCCCCCCAAAAAAAACCGAAACTTGTCATCTGAAAAGGAACTTGTCATGCTTGACAATTAAAGTTGCCATCCTCGCATCACTAAACTTGCCATAAAAAATATTCGGAGTTGCCATGTGTTCAAGCCACATGTGCGGCACTTATCAGGGTCCAAAAAAAGGTTTATCTAAGTACCTCTCATCCTCTATTCCCTTAATTCAATACCTAATCGGAAGAATCACTTATGCGACTGCACGGACGAAAGGATTACTAGGGTTGCTCGTCCATGTTGTCGGTGGTTGTTTTTGCTCACCACCGCGTGATAATGCAACTCATGCACGCCGCAACTGCTTCCCGTCCACCTAGTATCTCTAGCTCTTGTTGCTTAGCGCCAGCACAAACACATGTACATATGCGTTGTCTTGTAGAAATAGGATAGAGCACACATGAAACAGACTAGATAGGGATATTTGATTTTTCACTCCAATGTACTTGATAGTTTGATAATTTTCCCTCTCTTGAATCACTTATGCGACTGCACGAGTGGAAGGATTACCAGAGCTGCTCGTTGTCAGTGGATGTTGTTTGTCCTTTTGAAATTCACTAGCTAATTTCCCCTGAGTTGCAACGAGAACATACATGTTATAGTGATCCTTCATCCAACACAAAATGATACTTTTCATAATTAACGCGATCTCCCATTCAAAGAATGATACCCCCATAAGTAATGTGATACTCTTGTCCAAAAGATGATACTCTCCATAATTAGCATGAGCCTCCCATCCAACGCTCGATGATACTTTTCATAATTAACGTGCCCATTATGTCGAAATAATGATACTCTCCATAATTAACGTGATCCTCCTGTTCAAAGAATTATAATCTCCGTTATTAATGTGAAACAAACAAACATACGAAACCAAACCAAACCAAACCACGACATATCATCAAGGCCACATACTCCCCTTTGATAGTATAGATAGAGTTGTGATACGTCTCCAGCGTATCTATAATTTTTGATTGCTTGATGCTATTATATTATCAATTTTATATCCTTTTGGGGAACTAACCTATTAACTTAATGCCTAGTGTCAATTCCTGTTTTCTACATATTTTTGTTTTTTCAGGAAATCAATACCAAGCGAAGTCCAAACACGATAAAACTTTACAATGATTTTTACCAGAAGGGACCCTAGGAGCCTCCGGAGGAGACCAGGGGAGCTATGGGAGTGCCACAAGCTCACCAGCTGCGCCCCTGAGCTTGTGGGACCCATGGAGCTCCGATTAACCAAATTTCAACTCCATAAATTCCCATAAATCCTGAAACCAACAGAGAGCCACCTGAAACACTTTTTCTACCACCGCAAACTTCTGTTATTCTGTGATACCATCAGAAGGCCTTTTCTGGTACTCTGCTGGAGGGGGAAGCAATCACGGAGGGCTTATACATCAACCTTGCTGCCCTCCAATGATGTGTGAGTAGTTTACCACAGACCTACAGGTCAATAACTAGTAGCTAGATGGCTTCTTCTCTCTCTCTTTGATCTTCAATACAAAGTTGTCCATGATATTTATGGAGTACTGAAAGTGCATTATGTCGACTAGAGGGGGGTGAATAGGAGATTTTTACAAATTCGTCACTGAGGAAATACTACTTGAGGAATTTGCTAAGTGACAAACTACAAGCAGTGGAATAAGTACTCAGGTGCATGCATAACAAGACAAACAATGTCATGATGATGAAATGAAACATACACAAAGCACAAGTAGCGTGTAAATAGGATAAGCAGGCATAAGACAAGATGGCTAAAGAAATAGGATTGAGGAAATTGAGAAAGTCTTCAGTCAAAGTCTTCAAACAGTAGCGATCGATTTCATCAACACATGAGCGAGGAAATGAAAGAGTTGAGGAAATAGAACCAGTAGCTCGGTGAAGACAATGATTTGGTAGACCAATTCCAACTGTTGTGACAGTTGTAAGTGTGGTTGGAGCAGCTTGGTATTTAAACCAAATGACACACAGTTCTTACCGTATTCTCCTTGAGCCAATGTCACACAGACCTCGCCCAATCACTTGTGGTAAGTCTTCAGGTGACTTCCGAACCTTCACAGACTTGGTCACTCGGTGATCCACAATTCCTCTTGGATGCTCTAGACCATGACGCCTAACCGTCTGGAAGATGCACAGTCTTCAAAGGTAACAAGCGTCGGTTCCACACAGGAACAATCTCTTTAGTGATGCTCAATCACTTTGGGTTGTAGGTGTTGGGTTTGGGATTTTCCTCACTGATGATTTTCTCTCAAAGTCCTCGGAGGATGGGATGCTCAATGACAGGTGTTAGTTTCTCTCGGAGTAGCCAACCAACTAGTGGTTGAGGGGGGCGGCTATTTATAGCCAGGGAGCAGCCCGACATGATAAGACATAAATGCCCTTCAATGATATGACCATTAGGTGGATAAGATATTTGGGACAGCTAGCATGTAGCACAACAATGGTCGGAAATTTGAGGTCTCAAATTCCTTAGGGCTATCATTTTCCTCAATTGTAAGCAATCCGCACTGGCGAATTCCTAACTCCTTAGTCAGAAAAAATTCCTCAAAGACTAGAAGATCTTCTTCTCTGTCACTGAAGAAATTGACTGAACTGTATGAGGTTTCCAAAGGCTTCACTCTAAGGATTGGGTATGTGTAGGCTTTGAGATGGGCATCACTTGGAAACTTTTCCTTAGTTTTACCTCGACCCCTTTAACGGTATGGTGTTTCCTATGACTCAATAAAGAGAAAAATGAAACTACGAAAACAAAAGTCTTCACGCTTCATAATTCTCGCATCAATATCAACGTCTTCAAGGTCACACCAATTTCCTTATTTTCAAAGTCTTCAAGAAATCTGAAGTCTTCAAATGAAGACATTCATTTTTAGGGGTCGACTTTCTTCGGAAATATCAAACTCCTCAAAGACTTATGGAACCTGTGTACACTCACAAACATATTAGTACCTTAACCTATAAGTCTTCAATACACCAAAATCACTAAGGGGCACTAGATGCACTTACAATCTCCCCCTTTTTGGTGATTGATGACAAATAGGTTAAGTTTTCAACGGGGATAAACATATGAAGTGTAAATACTGATATTGAGGAATTTGATTGCAAGATATAGAAGAACTCCCCTTGAAGATGTGTATATTGAAGAATTTGCTTTGGATTGCAAATGCACATTGTAGAATAAAATCATGGAGATCTCCCCCTATATCTTGTAATCCATACACGCATTTAACATATAATATAAAGAATTTGAAATGCATGATGGATAATGGTGTCTGACGAAATTCAGCATGCGTGTATTAAGGTACTTGAGGAACTAAGCATGTAGAAATCAGTTCAAAAGTACCACACCACCATCGGACTTAAGCTTACAACTCAACCAACAAACACTTCAGAAGAGCGAGAGTTGTAACTTAACGAAAAAAACAACCCATATATAAGACCCGCTTGAATACTAACTCAAATTTCTCCCCCTTTGTCATCGAATTACCAAAAGGGACGAAAAATGAGGACTAACGCCCCTGAAGAACACCATCATGAGGTTGATGGAGGAGCGCTGATGTTGTCAGGGTCGTTTGTTGAAGTAGGGCCTGTCGTAGTGTCGTCGAGATCCTCGGCTTCATCCGTCTCATGTGATGAAGAATATGAACTTGTGACTAGCTGAGGAACTTTGACCTTCTTGAATTTCTTCGAGGGAGGTTGAGCGCAGTCAAAGTTTTGCTGAAAGTCCATCTTCTTGAGGTCTTTTCACTGTAAAGGTGAGATAGAATAGCCCAAGTGCGATCGAAGATTTCATGCGCATAGTAGTGATTCTTCTTCATAGTGTTTTGTGTGACAGTCATGTTCTGAAGAATTGAGCCAAATTGACGCTTGACCAACTTGTGATTGCGATCGACCTTCTGGTGAAGACTTAGAAGAAGCTCACGATCAGTCATCGCGCGTGGGGAAGTGGCTTGAGGATTTTGCTTATGGGCTCTGGCAGAGTCTTCATTGGTGGAATAAGATGCAGCTTTGTGAAACTGTCCATCCAATGGTCGAGTGCCTTCATCAATAACAACAACTTTGCCTTTTTCATCAACTGAAGAAATATTCCTTTTGAGGACTTCAATGGGAGGCAGAAAGCTGAGGTGATTCTGAAAATCTGCCTTTTAGTGAATTAAAGACCTGGTTCTGATGAATTTCATTATCCAAGGAGCATAGGGCTTCAATTCAAACGACGACAATGCAACATTAGCCAAGTCTTCATGAAGAAGTCGTGGTAGTCAATGGGAATCCCATGAATGATATTGAACATCAGATTCTTCATGATGCCAAAAACTTCTTCTTCTTCAGAGTTGTGGCCTTTGATCGGACTGAGGGTTTTGGTCAAGATGCGGTAGATGGTCCTTGGCACATACAACAAATCCTTCACAAGGAAGGTGGTTCTTGGAGCTTGGCCTGATCGCAAAGGCTTCATCAGCACTTGCATGAGATGATTTGGAAGTTCAAGTTCTTCATAGATCAGCCTTGCACCTTCAGCAGGAGGACTGACTGGGACGACGTGAAGCAATTTAGAGGCCGGAGCTTTATAGTGAGTGTTCTCAGTCATCCAGTCAAGCACCCATGAATTGACATCAGCTACATTCCTAGTGAGGTGCAGAGTTGCATAGAACTGAAGAATTAGCTCTTCATTCCAATCACGAGATATCAGACGTAAATTGAGAAGTCCAGCTTCGTGAAGAACATTCAGAACAGGTTGGAAGCAAGGAATGGACTCTATATCCACATGAGGAATTTGACGGTGCTGAAATACCTTGTCCTTGTCAAATAGAACAGATGCATAAAAGTTCATTTGGCTTGCAGTCCAGAACCTCTTGCGCCTAAGTCTTGCTGAGTCATATGGATTTGTATGAGTGAAAAAATGATGCTCAGCGAAGAAATCGTCAGACTTGAATTTTGGCCTCTTTGTATGAGGACTTTGAGGCTTGGGTTGAAGATTTGCAGTTGACGGTCTCACCACCTCTTGATCACAACTTCAGGTACTTCAGACTAAGGAATTGAAGCATCAGTTTCATCAGTAGCAGTCTGGTTCTCTAATTCTTCAGCTGTTGCAGCTGGAATTTCTTCATGTATGGACTGGAGAGAAGTTGGACGTCCTTCAGACCCTGTTAGTATTTCTTTAGTCTGCATAGGGGACTAAGGAACTTGATGCAGAGGTGTGTCCATTGGAGAGTTGGGGTGAATATTTTCCCAATAGTCATCATTCAGCACAGGGGTTGTAGAGCCAATGTCCACATCTTCAATTTCTTGAACGCCCGCCTCTTCAGTTGTGAACTGAGGCACAGGCAATGATACCAATGGTGTGGAAACAACATCTTCCACATTAATTTCTTCATCCAACTGCTCTGAGGAAGCAATGTATGATTTTCTTCATCAGAGTCATCTGGAATGACATAGTCCTCACCAAATGGAATGAGCTCTTTTGATGGCACTATAGAAATTGGAACAACATCAATTGGTTCCGTGAAAGAGCTCGTTAAAGTCCTCACTTTTTTCGGAGCTGAGGACTCTGCAGAGGTTGATGCTTTCCTCTTTCGTGTGGCTTCCTTCTCCGCAGCCTTTGTTTTCTTCACTTCTGATGCAGAAGGAAGTGTGGTTGTCTTCACCTTTGAAGATTTTGCTGGAGGAGGAGATGAAGTTGGTGCAATTTCTTCAGGCACGACTGATGTAGTCGCCCTGGCCTTTTCAGTTTCTTCAGACACAACAGATTCTTCAGCTGGCTTGGGTTGTTCTTTAGGCGCAACATTGGTGGTTGCCCTGGCATTGTCTTGAGGAGCTGGGATTTCTTCAGCCCTGGTAGCTTCTTCAGCAGCCTGATTTGTATCAGCTGTGCTTGCAGTTTCTTTAGTTTGCTGAGCAGATGCTTTAGCCTGAGGAATTTGCTGTTGTGATGATGTTGCAACGTCTGCCTTAAGGTTCTTGGCAATCTTGACAAATCTGACTTTGGCACCGAGCCAATCTGCATGATATCTGTCAAATTCATCACTGAGGTCTCTGATCTCCCTGTGAACAGTTACAAGTTCTTCAGGAGCCAGTGTAAGAGCATTGTTCCTCAGGAATCACTCTTTCTTGTACCGGGCCTTCTTGACTTGCCTGGCCTTCTAAAACTTCCACTTTTCTTTGCCTATGAAGGTGGTCAGCATATGACTTTGACCAGGAGTGAGGTTAAAGTCAGGCAGTGGAGTGTTTGGATCTTTGTGCCATATGTCAATAAAGTCCAGGATCTTCCTTGGATCCAGCATAAGAGGCACAGAGCTGCCTTTGACTCTTGCGGCCCTTTCCAGTCTATCCTTGATGATTTCATTTAATTCTTCATCATCGGCCTCATCATCATCATCAGACGGAACATGGAATGCCACATGCTTCTTGTGAGGACTTGGCCTTGTTCCACGTCCAGCAGTGGGCTTGACCTTTAGCAGAGTTGGACCACTTGAGGGTTGTGGTGGAGTTGAGGAAGATGCAGATGCCCCTGAGGCAATAGAGAAGCCTATAGTCCGCTGACACGTTGCGAGGTGCACAGGTGTTGAGGACTTTGAGGCAGCTACTAAGGATTTTGAAGCAACTGAGAGGATTGGCACTGCCCTTGAAGAAGTTGCTTGAGGAATTTGCCTTGAGGGCTTTTCCACTGAAGAACTTGGCCGTGAGGTAATTGAGCTTGAAGATTTCTTCACAACAGACTACTTCAGCATGGTCTTCTTTGGTGCAGTTGTACTAGCAGAGGCCTCAGCGGCAGTAGCTTGAGAATCCACATTAAATTTCCTCACCTCGCCTGACGCTGGTGGGATCAGCTACTTGGCCAGCAGCCAAGGGTGGTCTTGGACATGGAGGGTTCACAACGAATTTCTTCATGTACTTTGGAGTTACATAAGATATTCCCTCCATTCCTTCGCCCATCTCCTCTCAATTCTCTAGATGCGCACTTTGTGCTGATTCTTGTTTTTCCTTCCCATGAGTTTCTTCATCAGGTGTGCAGTATTCATCATAGATGTCCTCAGGGATTTCAAATGATGTGTTTGTCTTAGGCCTCTTGCCTCCCTTCTGAGGTCTCTTCCCATCTGCCATTTTCCTCACTTGAGAACTTTGAACTTTGGATGTTTCTGAGGATGTATGCAAATTTTCTTCGAGGAACGCTGCAAATGAGTTAAGTTGATGAGAACCTAGTGATTCAGTAGCAGACATTTGTACCTGTGAATAGAGTATAGGTGAAGAATTTGGAGAGGTCATATGCGTTCTTAGAAATTTTTCAAAAGTATTAAGTTTGAGGAATTTGACCATAGGTGCCTTGAGGAATTTCACTAAGTGTTCTTGACTTAGGTTCCAGAGTTGTATAGATTTGACAATCCACACAATTGAGGAATCTTGAAGAAAAACATAGCTTAGAGAAACAAATCAAGGAACAAAATCATTCAGGTGTTTAAGGAGTGGGAAGTTGAAGAATAAACACCTTTTGAGGATTTTTTTGGAAATCATAAGAATCAAAGTAGGGCAGCAAAATCAGATTTTAATTACCCTTGAAGAAGAACACGATGAATTAGGAGTGGAGATGGAGAAGTTCGTCCGTTCAGAGCTCCCACGCCCTAACTCGGTGGCGGGAGACAGCTATGGCGGCGGTGGAGTGAAGATTTCCGCAGCCGGCGCGAGTACGACGGTGACGAGGTCGAGGCAGTGAAGCTCTTCCTCACTAGCAACGATGGAGAGTAGCGGTGGCGCTAGGTCTAAGAGCTCGAGTGCGGGGAGTTGAGGTCGAGCGTAGTAAATGAAGTATGAGGAGGGTGAGGGGTATTTATAGCCGCGGTGAAAAAACTGCTCGTCCGAAGATTTTGGATGAACATACCCCTCACCCTTGCTATCCTAACGACATGTGTCACCCACGTACAGAGAGGTGGAGATCATCGGCGAGTAGTTAATCCATCGTGGGAAGCAGAACGGTTTGAGCGGCAATAGCCAAAAATTCAGATGTGATTTTTTTAAAGTTTTGTTCGCAAATTCTTTAGCTCTCAAGGACACAGTGAAAACTTTCAATGAGTTTCAAATAGAACGCACATGAAGAATTTGTGAACAGTCTAGGTTGAGTTTAGCATAGAGGGGGAACGGGTCCGGTCACATTCATTTAGAGGAAAAACAACTTGAAGGAATAGCAATAAGTGAATGCTGTTGAGGACATTGAAAACTCAAATATATTAAGAACATCAGTCGAAAGGTTGAAGACTTCGCAAAGTGAAGAATTTGAAAACTGAAGAATTTGCAAAATGAAGAAAAATTCAATTTTGAAGATTTTCAACTTTTGTTGGTGGCGTGATAACCCACAAGTATAGGGGATCGTTTGTAGCCTTCTTCGATAAATAAGAGTGTCGAACCCAACGAGGATCTAAAGGTAGAACAAATATTCCCTCAAGTTCTATCGACCACCGATACAACTCTACGCACACTTGACGTCCGCTTTACCGGAAACAAGTATGAAACTAGAAGTACTTTATAGGTGTGATAGGATAGGTTTGAAAGATAATAAAGAGAACGTAAATAAAATCTACGGGATGTTTAGATAAAGACACAACTAAGTTAGTTTTAGTAGAGAGATTTTGTCAACAAGAAAGTTATTTATCCCTAGGCAATCGATAACAAGTACCGGTAATCATTCTTGCAATTCTATATGAGGGAGAGGCATGCGCTAACATACTTTCTCTACTTGGATCATATGCACTTATGATTGGAACTCTAGCAAGCATCTGCAACTACTAAAGATCATTAAGGTCGTGAAATCCAACCATAGCATTAAGTATCAAGTCCTCTTTACTCCCATACGTCATACCCCACTTACTCGGGTTTAAGCTTCTGTCACTCTCGCAACCCACCATAAGCGAACGATGAACATATTGCAACACCCTACAGCGGGGGCCCCTCACGTTTGCGTGAGAACGGAGGGCACCATAGGACAGCACCATAAATAAAATATACAATCATACCAACCAAGATCATGATTAACCCACAGGACAAAACAGATCTACTCAAACATCATAGGATAACCATAGATCATTGGGAAATAATATATGGAGTTAGCACCATGTTTAAGTAGAGATTGTTGGGGAACGTAGTAATTTCAAAAATTTTCCTACGATCACGCAAGACCATGATGATGGCATAGCAACGAGAGGGGAGAGTGTCCGTCCACGTACCCTCGTAGACCGAAAGCGGAAGCGTTATAACAACGCTGGTTGATGTAGTCAGACGTCTTCACGATCCGACCGATCCAAGCACCGAACGACGCACGGCACCTCCGAGTTACGCACACACGTTCAGCTCGATGACGATCCCGGACTCCGATCCGGCAAAGTGTCGGGGATGAGTTCCACAAGACGACGGCGTGGTGACGATGTTGATGCTCCACCGACGCAGGGCTTCGCCTAAGCTCCGCTGACGATATGACTTCTCCGGCGCAGGCTTCGCCTAAGCTCTCTGACGATATGACCAAGTGGAATATGGTGGAAGGGGCACCACACGGCTAAGGAAAGATCCGTAGATCAACTTGTGTGTCATGGGGTGCCCCTGCCTCAGATATAAAGGAGACAAGGGGAGGTGGCCGGCCCTATAGGAGGCGCACTAAGGAGGAGTCCTACTCCCACCGAGTAGGACTCCCCTTCTCCTAGTTGGACTAGGATTGGAGGAGGGGGAAGAGGGAAGGGGGCGCCGCCCCCCCTCTCCTTGTCCTATTCGGACTAGAGGGGGGAGGGGCGCGCAGCCCACCTGGCCGGCCCTTCTCCTTCTTCCTCAAGGCCCATGAGGGCCCATATACCCCCCGGGGGTTCCGTAACCCCTGTTCCAGAACTTCCTGCTTTCACTCGGAACCCTTCCAAGTCCAAATGTAGGCTTCCAATATATCAATCTTTATGTCTCGACCATTTCGAGACTCCTCGTCATGTCCGTGATCACATCCGGGACTCAACAACCTTCGTGCATCAATACTTATAAACTCATTATGAACTGTCATCGAAGCGTTAAGCGTGCGGACCCTACGGGTTCGAGAACTATGTAGACATGACCTAGAACCATTCTCGGTCAATAACCAATAGCGGAACCTGGATGCCCATATTGGTTCCTACATATTCTACGAAGATCTTTATCGGTCAAACCGCATAACGACATACGTTGTTCCCTTTGTCATCGGTATGTTACTTACCCGAGATTCGATCGTCGGTATCCAATACCTAGTTCAATCTCGTTACCGGTAAGTCTCTTTACTCGGTCCGTAATACATCATCTCACAACTAACTCATTAGTTGTAATGCTTGCAAGGCTTAAGTGATGTGTATCACCGAGAAGGCCTAGAGATACCTCTCCGACAATCGGAGTGACAAAACCTAATCTCGAAATACGCCAACCCAACAAGTACCTTTGGAGACACCAGTAGTACTCCTTTATAATCACCCGATTACGTTGTGACGTTTGGTAGTACCAAAGTGTTCCTCCGTAAACGGAGTTGCATAATCTCATAGTTATAGGAACATGTATGGGTCATGAAGAAAGCATTAACATACTAAACGATCAAGTGTTAAGCTAACGGAATGGGTCATGTCAATCAGATCATTCAACTAATGATGTGACCTTGTTAATCAAATAACAACTCCTTGTTCATGGTTAGGAAACATAACCATCTTTGATTAACAAGCTAGTCAAGTAGAGGCATACTAGTGACATACTGCTTTGTCTATATATTCACACATGTATTATGTTTCGGTTAATACAATTCTAGCATGAATAATAAACATTTATCATGATATAAGGAAATAAATAATAACTTTATTATTGCCTCTAGGGCATATTTCCTTCAGCCTCCCACTTGCACTAGAGTCAATAATCTAGTTCACATCATCATGTGATTCAACACTAATATTCACATCTGTATGTGATTAACACACATAGTTCACATCGTCATGTGACCAACACCCAAAGGGTTTACTAGAGTCAATAATCTAGTTCACATCGCTATGTGATTAACACCCAAAGAGTACTAAGGTATGATCATGTTTTGCTCGTGAGAGAAGCTTAGTCAACGGGTCTGCATCACATTCAGAGCCGTATGTATTTTGCAAATACTCTATGTCTACAATGCTCGCACGGAGCTACTCTAGCTAATTGCTCCCACTTTCAATATGTATCCAGATTGAGTCTTAGAGTCATCTGGATCTGTGTAAAAAGCTTGCATCGATGTAACTCTTTACGACGGGCTCTTTTATCACCTCCATAATCGAGAAATATTTCCTTAGTCCTCACTAAGGATGTTCTTGACCAATGTCCGTGATCTACTCCTAGATCACTATTGTACTCCTTGCCAAATTCAGAGCAAGGTATACAATAGGTCCGGTACATAGCATAGCATGCTTCATAGAACCTATGATCGAGGCATAGGGAATGACTTTCATTCTCTTTTCTATTTTCTCGCCGTGGTCGGGATTTGAGTCTTACTCAATTTCATACGCTTTTTGCAACACGTGCAAGAACTTTTCTTTGACTGCTCCATTTTGAACTACTTCAAAATCTTGACAAGGTATGTACTTATTGAAAAACTTATCAAGCCGCCTTGATCTATCTCTATAGATCTTGATGCTCAATATGTAAGCAGCTTCACCGAGGTCCTTCTTTGAAAAACTCCTTTCAAATACTCCTTTATGCTTTGCGAATAATTATACATTATTTCCGATTAACAATATGTCATTCACATATACTTATCGAAATGTTGTAATGCTCCCACTCACTTTCTTGTAAATACAGGCTTCTCCAAAAGTCTCAGTATAAAACCATATGCTTTGATCACACTATCAAAGCGTTTATTCCAACTCGAGATGCTTGCACCAGTCCATAGATGGATCATTTGGAGCTTGCATATTTTGTTAGCTCCTTTAGGATTGAAAAAACCTTACGGTTGCATCATATACAACTCTTCTTTAATAAATCCATTAAAGAATGTAGTTTTGACATCCATTTGCCGATTTCATAAAATGTGGCAATTGCTAACATGATTCGGACAGACTTTAAGCATCGCTACGCTTGAGAAAATCTCATTGTAGTCAACACTTTGAATTTGTCGAAAACCTTTTGCAACAAGTCGAGCTTTGTAGATAGTAACACTACTATCAAGATTCTGTCTTCCTCTTGAAGATCCATTTATTTAACTTGACTTGTCGATCATCGAGCAAGTCAACCAAAGTCCACACTTTGTTCTCATATATGGATCCTATCTCAGATTTTATGGCCTCAAGCCATTTCGCGAAATCTGGGCTCATCATCGCTTCCTCATAGTTCGTAGGTTCATCATGGTCTAGTAACATGACTTCCAGAACATGATTACCGTACCACTCTGGTGCGGATTTTGCTCTGGAAGACCTACGAGGTTTGGTAGCAACTTGATCTCAAGTTTTATGATCATCATCATTTAACTTCCTCACTAATTGGTGTAGGAATCATCGGAACTGATTTTTGTGATGAACTACTTTCCAATAAGGGAGAAGGTACAATTACCTCATCAAGTTCTACTTTCCTCCCACTCACTTCTTTCGAGAGAAACTTCTTCTCTAGAAAGGATCCATCTTGGCAACGAATGTTTTTGCCTTTAGATCTGTGATAGAAGGTGTACCCAACAGTTTCTTTTGGGTATTCTATGAAGACGCACTTCTCCGATTTGGGTTCGAGCTTATCGTGTGAAACCTTTTTCACATAAGCATCACAACCCCAAACTTTAAGAAACGATACTTAGGTTTACTTGTTTAAACCATAGTTCATACGGTGTCGCCTCAACGGATTTAGATGGTGCCCTATGAAACGTGAATGCAGTTGTCTCTAATGCATAACCCCAAAACGATAGTGGAAAACCGATAAGAGACATCATAGATCGCATCATATCCAATAAAGTGCGGTTACGACGTTCGGACACACCATTATGCTTTGTGGTGTTCGGTGTGGCGTGAGTAGTGAAACTATTTCACATTGTTTTAATCAAGGCCAAACTCAGTAACTCAAATATTTTTCCCCGCGATCATATCGTAGAAACTTTTATTTTCTTGTTACGATGATTCTTCACTTCACTCTGAAATTCTTTGAACTTTTCAAATGTTTCAGACTTGTGTTTCATCAAGTAGATATACCCATATCTGCTCAAATCATCTTGTGAAGGTCAAGAATAACGATACTTGCCACGAGCATCAACACTCATTGGATCGCATACATCGGTATGTATTATTTCCAATAAGTCATTGCTCGCTCCATTGTTCCGGAGAATGTAGTCTTTAGTCATCTTGCCCATAAGGCATGGTTCGCAAGCATCAAATGATTCATAATCAAGTGATTCCAAAAGTCCATCAGCATGGAGTTTTCTTCATGCGCTTTACACCAATATGACCTAAACGGCAGTGCCCCAAATAAGTTGCACTATCATTATTAACTTTGCATCTTTTGGTTTCAATATTATGAATATGTGTATCACTATGATCGAGATCCAATGAACCATTTTCATTGGGTGTGTAACCATATAAGGTTTTATTCATGTAAATGTAACAACAATTTATTCTCTTACTTAAATGAATAATCAGTATTGCAATAAACATGATCAAATCATATTTATGCTTAACACCAAATAACACTTATTTAGGTTCCACACTAATCCCGAAAGTATAGGGAGTGTGTGATGATGATCAAATCAATCTTGGAACTACTTCCAACACTCATCGTCACTTCCCCTTCAACTAGTTTCTGTTCATTACGCAACTCCTGCTTTCAAGTTACTACTCTTAGCAACCGAACCAAGATTATCAAATACCGAGGGGTTGCTATGAACATTAGTAAAATACACATCAATGATCTGTATATCAAATATACCTTTGTTCACTCGCCATCCTTCTTATCCGCCAAATACTTGGGGTAGTTCCGCTTCTAGTGACCAGTTCCATTGCAGCAAAAGCACTTAGTCTCGTGCTTAGGTCCGGACTTGGGCTTCTTCACTCGAGCAGCAACTTGCTTGCCGCTTTTTCTTGAAGTTCCCCTTCTTCCCTTTGCCCTTTTCTTGAGACTAGTGGTCTTGTCAATCATCAACACTTGATGCTCTTTCTTGATTTCTACCTTCGTCGATTTCAACATCACGAAGAGCTCGGAACCGCTTTTCGTCATCCCTTGCATACTATAGTTCATCACGAAGTTCTAGTAACTTAGTGATGGTGACTAGAGAATTCTGTCAATCACCGTCTTATCCGGAAGATTAACTCCCACTTGATTCAAGCGATTGAAGTACCTGCACAATCCGAGAACATGCTCACTAGTTGAGCGATTCTCCTCCATCTTTTAGCTATAGAACTTGTTGGAGACTTCATATCTCTCAACTCGGTATTTGCTTGAAAAATTAACTTCAATTCCAGGAACATCTCATATGGTCCATGACGTTCAAAACGTCTTTGAAGTCCCGATTCTAAGCCGTTAAGCATGGTGCACTAAACTATCAAGTAGTCATCATATTGAGCTATCCAAACGTTCATAACATCTGCATCTGCGCCTGCAATAGGTCTGTCACCTAGCGTGCATCAAGGACATAATTCTTCTGTGCAGCAATGAGGATAAACCTCAGATCACGGATCCAATCCGCATCATTGCTACTAACATTTTTCAATACAATTTTCTCTAGGAACACATATAAAAACATAGGGAAGCAACATCATGAGCTATTGATCTACAACATAATTTGCAAAATACTACCAGGACTAAGTTCATGATAAATTTAAGTTCAATTAATCATATTAAAAACTCCCACTTAGGCAGACATCTCTAGTCATCTAAGTGATCACGTGATCCATATCAACTAAACCGTGTCCGATCATCACGTGAGACGGAGTAGTTTCAACGGTGAACATCACTATGTTGATCATATCTACTATATGATTCACGCTCGACCTTTCGGTCTCCGTGTTCGAGGCCATATCTGTTATATGCTAGGCTCGTCAAGTTTAACCCGAGTATTCCGCGTGTGCAACTGTTTTGCACCCGTCAGAGATGGACGAGAACTTATCACACCCGATCATCACGTGGTGTCCGGGTACTACGAACTTTGGCAACGGTGCATACTCGGGAGAACACTTCTTGATAATTTTAGTGAGAGATCATCTTATAATGCTACCGTCAATCAAAGCAAGATAAGATGCATAAAGGATAAACATCACATGCAATCAATATAAGTGATATGATATGGTCATCATCATCTTGTGCTTGTGATCTCCATCGCCAAGCACCGTCATGATCACCATCGCCACCGGCGCGACACCTTGATCTCCATCGTAGCATCGTTGTCGCCTCGCCAATCTTATGCTTCCACGACTATCACTACCGCTTAGTAATAAAGTAAAGCATTACATCGCGATTGCATTGCATACAATAAAGCGACAACCATATGGCTCCTGCCGATTGCCGATAACTTCGGTTACAAAACATGATCATATCATACAATAAAATATAGCATCACGTCTTGACCATATCACATCACAACATGCCCTGCAAAAACAAGTTAGATGCCCTCTACTTTGTTGTTGCAAGTTTTACGTGGCTGCTACGGGCTGAGCAAGAACCGTTCTTACCTACGCATCAAAACCACAACGATAGTTTGTCAAATAGACTCCGCTTTTAACCTTCTCAAGGACCGGGCGTAGCTACACTCAGTTCAACTAAAGTTGGAGAGACAGGTCTTCCATAAGCCATCTATGTGCAAAGCACGCCGAGGGAACCGGTCTCGCGTAAGCGCACGCATAAGGTTGGTCCGGATCGTCTGGCCCAACAATACCGCTGAACCAAAGTATGACATGCTGGTAGGCGGTATGACTTGTATCGTCCACAACTCACTTGTGTTCTACTCGTGCATATGACATCAACGCATAAAACCAGGCTCGGATGCCCTTTGTTGGGGAACGTAGTAATTTCAAAAAATTTCCTACGATCACGCAAGACCATGATGATGGCATAGCAACGAGAGGGGAGAGTGTCCGTCCCACGCACTCGTGAGACCGAAAGCGGAAGCGTTATAACAACGCTGTTGATGTAGTCGTGCGTCTTCACGATCCGACCGATCCAAGCACCGAACGCACGGCACCTCCGAGTTACGCACACGTTCAGCTCGATGACGATCCCGGACTCCGATCCGAAAGCAAAGTGTCGGGATGAGTTCCACAAGACGACGGCGTGGTGGACGATGTTGATGCTCCACCGACGCAGGGCTTCGCTTAAGCTCCGCTGACGATATGACTTCTCCGTAGGCTTCGCCTAAGCTCTACGACGATATGACCGAAGTGGAATATGGTGGAAGGGGCACCGCACACGGCTAAGGAAAGATCCAGAGATCAACTTGTGTGTCATGGGGTGCCCCTGCCTCAGATATAAAGGAGACAAGGGGAGGTGGCCGGCCCTATAGGAGGCGCACCAAGGAGGAGTCCTACTCCCACCGGAGTAGGACTCCCCCTCTCCTTGTTGGACTAGGTTTGGAGGAGGGGGAAGAGGGAAGGGGCGCCGCCCCCCCTCTCCTTGTCCTATTCGGACTAGAGGGGGGAGGGGGGCGTGCAGCCCACCTGGCCGGCCCTTCTCCTTCTCCCTCAAGGCCCATGAGGGCCCATATACCCCCCGGGGTTCAGTAACCCCGGTGTTCAGAATAACTTCTGTTTTCACTCGGAACCCTTCCAAGTCCAAATGTAGGCTTCCAATATATCAATCTTTATGTCTCGACCATTTCGAGACTCCTCGTCATGTCCGTGATCACATCCGGGACTCAACAACCTTCGGTGCATCAATACTTATAAACTCATTATGAACTGTCATCGAAGCGTTAAGCGTGCGGACCCTACGGGTTCGAGAACTATGTAGACATGACCTAGAACCATTCTCGGTCAATAACCAATAGCGGAACCTGGATGCCCATATTGGTTCCTACATATTCTACGAAGATCTTTATCGGTCAAACCGCATAACGACATACGTTGTTCCCTTTGTCATCGGTATGTTACTTACCCGAGATTCGATCGTCGGTATCCAATACCTAGTTCAATCTCGTTACCGGTAAGTCTCTTTACTCGTTCCGTAATACATCATCTCACAACTAACTCATTAGTTGTAATGCTTGCAAGGCTTAAGTGATGTGTATCACCGAGAAGGCCTAGAGATACCTCTCCACAATCGGAGTGACAAAACCTAATCTCGAAATACGCCAACCCAACAAGTACCTTTGGAGACACCTGTAGTACTCCTTTATAATCACCCGACACGTTGTGACGTTTGGTAGTACCCAAAGTGTTCCTCCGTAAACGGAGTTGCATAATCTCATAGTTATAGGAACATGTATGGGTCATGAAGAAAGCATTAACATACTAAACGATCAAGTGTTAAGCTAACGGAATGGGTCATGTCAATCAGATCATTCAACTAATGATGTGACCTTGTTAATCAAATAACAACTCCTTGTTCATGGTTAGGAAACATAACCATCTTTGATTAACAAGCTAGTCAAGTAGAGGCATACTAGTGACATCTTGTTTGTCTATATATTCACACATGTATTATGTTTCCGGTTAATACAATTCTAGCATGAATAATAAACATTTATCATGATATAAGGAAATAAATAATAACTTTATTATTGCCTCTAGGGCATATTTCCTTCAGAGATTACAGCGGGGAGAAGGGGTGTTACATCGCTGCATAGAGGGGGAGAGAGTTGGTGTTGACGGTAGCAAGATTGTTGATGTAGATCGTCGTCCCGATCGTTAACCCGGCGGGACTCCGGCGCCACCGGAAGCGAGGGGGAGAGAGCCCCCCTCCTTCTTCTTCTTCCTTGGCCTCCCCCTCTGGTCCTTGGTCTCCATGGTGGCGGAGGGGTGGGAGCCCCTTCGAGATTGGATCTCCCTCTCCGTTCTCTTCTGTTTCGCGTTCCCCTGATCTGGCCGAAAACCGTTTCTTATATTCCGGGAGATCCGTAACTCCGACTGCGCTGAGATTTTAACATGATTTTTTCCGGATATAAGCTTCCTTGCGCCCGAAGTAGAGCTCCAACCGACGTTCGAGGAGGGCACAACCCACCACCACGCGCCAGGGGCCTCTGGCACGCCCTGGTGTCTTGTGGGCTGTGTGGGCCTCCGTTTGCCGTGATTCCAACTCCCAAAAATCACATATATTCCAAAATAATTCTCCGTGAAATTTTATTGCATTTGGACTTCGTTTGATATGGATTTTCTGTGATACAAAAAACATGCAAAAAACATGAACTAGACTGGGCACTGGATCAATAGGTTAGTCCAATAAATCATATAAAAGTTGCCAAAAATATGTGAAAGTTGTATAATATTGGCATGAAACAATCAAAAAGTATAGATACGACGGAGACGTATCATGGCGTGACCCACCATATAAGAATGATGATTTCAGACACCGCGTACAATTGTCGTAGGGCTCTGAGAATCAAATTCTTTGTTAATTTCTTCACATTTAGAGGGTTAGTCTTCATTGATTGAAGAAACACGTTACTTCGTGTGTTGCACATCCAAGTCATCAATTTTGCATAAGTGTTCGGATGTGTGTCCTTTCAAAGAACATTTGAAGATTCTAAGATATTTAGCTCACACCACAACTTGCTAAATCTCTTCTCATCCAAGGGCTTTGTGAAGATATCCGCTAGCTGTTCTTCAGTCTTCAGCGGTCGATGGAGATGTCACCCTTCAACACATGATCTCGAAGAAAATGATGATGAATCTGGATGTGCTTAGTCTTCGAGTGCTGAACTGGGTTGTGAGCAATCTTGATGGCACTCTTGTTGTTGCGGTAGAGTGGCACATTCTTCATGTTGATGCCATAGTCCTTGAGGGTTTGTTACATCCACAATAATTGAGCACAACAAGAATGAGCAGAAATGTACTCAGCTCCAGCAGTAGAGAGTGATACGCGGTTCTGCTTCTTTGAGGACCAACATACTAATGATCATCCAGGAAATGGCATGTGCCTGATGTTGACTTGCGATCCACTCGATCACCAGCATAGTCAAGTCAGAATATCCAATAAGATCAAAAGCCGAGCCCTTGGGATACCATAATCCAAGTGTTGGAGTGTGAGCTAGATATTGAAGAATATGTTTCACAGCCTTATGGTGTGATTCCTTTGGTGTAGCTTGAAAACGGGCACAAATGCAAACACTAAGCATAATATCTAGCCTAGATGCACATAGATACAATAAAGAGCCAATCATGGAGCGGTATACCTTTTGATTGAAGTCTTTACCATTTTCATCGGTGCATAGATGGCCATTTGTGGGCATAGGGATTTTAACACCTTTGCAATCTTGCATGCGAATTTCCTCAAGACATCCTTGAGGTATTTCTCTTAAGATATGAAGATGCCATTGCGTTGTTGATTTAATTTGGAGACATAAAAAGAATTTAAATTCTCCCATCATAGACATTTGATATTCCTCACGCATCATGTATCCAAATTCATCAATGTAACATTCATCAGTACAAGCAAAGATAATATCATCTACATAGATTTGGCACACGAATAATTCATCATCATAAGTTTTGGTGAAAAGGGTTGGGTCAAGTGAACTGGGTTTGAAGCCTTTCTTCATGAGGAATTCCTTCAGTCTATCATACCACGCCCGAGGGGCCTGTTTGAAGCCATAGAGGGCCTTGTTGAGTCTGAAGACTTTGTCAGGATGCTTAGGATCTTCAAAACCTGGGGGTTGAGCAACATATACTTATTCCTCAAGCTTACCATTGAGGAATGCACTTTTCACATCCATTTGATATAAGATGATATCATGATGGTTAGCATAAGCAAGCAATATGCGAATAGCCTCAAGTCTAGCAACAGGTGCAAAAGTTTCATCGAAATCAGTTCCTTCAACCTGTGTGTAGCCTTGAGATACAAGACGAGCCTTATTCCTCACCACAAGGCCATTTTCATCTTGCTTGTTGTGGTAGATCCACTTAGTACCGACGATATTGTGCTTACGAGGGTCTGATCGCTTGACAAGTTCCCACACATTGTTGAACTCGAATTGATGTAGTTCCTCTTGCATAGCTTGAATCCACTCAGGCTCCAGAAATGCCTCATCAACTTTGGTGGGCTCTGTGATAGAGACAAAAGCAAAGTGCCCACAAAAGTTAGACAAATGTGAAGCTTTTCAGCGTGTGAGAGGACCTGGTGCGTTGATGTCGTCGATGATTTTCTCAATCTGCACTTCATTTGCAACACGAGGATGAGCAGGTTGACGACTTTGATAGGGCTGAGAATTTTCGTCAGCGACATTTTCTTCAGTTTCACCAGCATGATTTTCTTCATGATCCGGTGAAGGAAATATGCCCTAGAGGCAATAATAAAGTTGTTACTTTATATTTCCTTATTCATGATAAAGGTTTATTAATCATGCCAGAATTGTATTGATTGGAAACTTAAATACATGTGTGAATACATAAACAAATACCGTGTCCCTAGTATGCCTCTACTAGACTAGCTCGTTGATCAAAGATGGTTAAGGTTTCCTAATCATAGACATGTGTTGTCATTTGATAACAGGATCACATCATTAGGAGAATGATGTGATGGATGCTACCTCTTGAGCACTGCGTTGGTTTTCCCTTGAAGAGGAAAGGGTGATGCAGCAAAGTAGCGTAAGTATTTCCCTTAGTTTTTGAGAACCAAGGTATCAATCCAGTAGGAGGCTACGCGTGAGTCCCACGCACCTACACAAAACAAATAAATCCTCGCAACCAATGCGATAAGGGGTTGTGAATCCCTACACGGTCACTTACGATAGTGAGATCTGATAGATATGATAGGATAATATTTTTGGTATTTTTATGATAAAGATGCAAAGTAAAATAAAATCAAATTAAAAAAGCAACGAAAATAAATAAGTGTTGGAAGATTATTATGATGAAGATAGACCCGGGGGCCATAGGTTTCACTAGTGGCTTCTCTCAAGAGCATAAGTATTTTACGGTGGGTGAACAAATTATCTTTGAGCAATTGATGTAATTGAGCATAGTTATGAGAGTATCTAGGTATGATCATGTATATAGGCATCACGTCCAAGACAAGTAGACCGACTCGCCTGCGTCTACTACTATTACTCCACACATCGACCGCTATCCAAAGATGCATCTAGAGTATTAAGTTCATAAGAACAGAGTAACGCCTTAAGCAAGATGACATGATGTAGAGGGATAAATTCATGCAATATGATAAAACCCCATATTGTTATCCTCGATGGCAACAATACAATACGTGCCTTGCTGCCCCTCATCACACCGGGAAAGGACACCACAAGATTGAACCCAAAGCTAAGCACTTCTCCCATTGCAAGAAAGATCAATCTAGTAGGCCAAACCAAACTGATAATTTGAAGAGACTTGCAAAGATAACCAATCATACATAAAAGAATTCAGAAGATTCAAATATTGTTCATAGATAAACTTCATCATAAACCCACAATTCATCGGTCTCAACAAACACACCGCAAAAGAAGATTACATCGAATAGATCTCCACGAGAGAGGGGGAGAACATTGTATTGAGATCCAAAAACAGAGAAGAAGCCATCTAGCTAATAATTATGGACCCGAAGGTCTGAGGTAAACTACTCACACTTCCTCGGAGAGGCTATGGTGTTGATGTAGAAGCCCTCCGTGATCGATGCCCTTCCCATGGAGCTCCTAACAGTGCCCCAAGATGGGATCTCGTGGCATGTAAGGTTGCGGCGGTGTAATTAGGTTTTTGGCTCCGTGATTCCGATTGTTTGGGGGTACGTAAGTATATATAGGAGGAAGAAGTACGTCGGTGGAGCAACGTGGGGCCCACGAGGGTGGAGGGCACGCCCTGGGGGGGGGGGGGGGGGCGCCTCCCAACCTCGTGGCTTCCTGGAAGCTTCTCTTACGTAGGGTCCAAGTCTCCTTGATCATGTTCATTCCAAAAATCACGTTCCCGAAGGTTTCATTCCGTTTGGACACCGTTTGATATTCTTTTTCTGCGAAACTCTAAAATAGGCAAAAAAACAGCAATTCTGGGCTGGGCCTCCGGTTAATAAGTTAGTCCCAAAAATAATATAAAAGTGAATAATTAAGCCCAATAATGTCCAAAACAGAAGATAATGTAGCATGGAGCAATAAGAAATTATAGATACGTTGGAGACGTATCAAGCATCCCCAAGCTTAATGCATGCTCGTCCTCGAGTAGGTAAATGATAAAAACATAATTTTTTATGTGGAATGCTACTTGTCATAATTTCAATGTAATTCTTCTTAATTGTGGTATGAATATTCAGATTCGAAATATTCAAGATAAAAGTTCATATTGACATAAAAATAATAATACTTCAAGCATACTAACTAAGCAATTATGTCCTCTCAAAATAACATGGCCAAAGAAAGTTCATCCCTACAAAATCATATAGTTTAGTCATGCTTCATTTTCGTCACACAAAAATGCTCTCATCATGCACAACCTCGATGACAAGCCAAGCAATTGTTTCATACTTTAGTAATCTCAAACTTTTTCAACCTTCATGCAATACATGAGCGTGAGCCATGGACATAGCACTATGGGTGGAATAGAATATGATGATGGGGGTTATGTGGAGAAGACAAAAAAGGAGAAAGTCTCACATCAACGAGGCTAATCAATGAGCTATGGAGATGCCCATCGATTGATGTTAATGCAAGGAGTAGGGATTGCCGTGCAACGGATGCACTAGAGCCATAAATATATGAAAGCTCAACAAAAGAAACTAAGTGGGTGTGCATCCAACTTGCTTGCTCACGAAGACCTAGGGCACTTGAGGAGGCCCATTGTTGGAATATACAAGCCAAGTTCTATAATGAAAAATTCCCACTAGTATATGAAAGTGATAAAACAAGAGACTCTCTATCATGAAGATCATGGTGCTACTTTGAAGCACAAGTGTGGTAAAAGGATAGTAACATTGTCCCTTCTCTCTTTTTCTCTCATTTTTTTAGGCCTTCTATTTTTTATGGCCTTTCTCTCTTTTTTTTATTCCTCACTTGGGACAATGCTCTAGAAAATGATGATCATCATACTTCTATTTATTTACAACTCAATGATTATAACTCGATACTAGAACAAAGTATGACTCTATATGAATGCCTCCGGCGGTGTACCGGGATATGCAATGAACCAAGAGTGACATGTATGAAAGAATTATGTACGGTGGCTTTGCCACAAATACTATGTCAACTACATGATCATGCTAAGCAATATGACAATGATGAATGTGTCATGATAAACGGGATGGTGGAAAGTTGCATGGCAATATATCTCGGAATGGCTATTGAAATGCCATAATAGGTAGGTATGGTGGCTGTTTTGAGGAAGATATAAGGAGGTTTATGTGTGAAAGAGCGTATCATATCACGGGGTTTGGATGCACCGGCGAAGTTTGCACCAACTCTCAATGTGAGAAAAGGCAATGCACGGTACCGAAGAGGCTAGCAATGATGGAAAGGTGAGAGTGCGTATAATCCATGGACTCAACATTTGTGACGCCCCGATTCAATCATACACTAATCATACACGCAAACGTGTACGATCAAGATCAGGGACTCACGGGAAGATATCACAACACAACTCTAAATTAAAGTAAGTCATACCAGCATCATAATACAAGCCAGGAGCCTTGAGGGCTCGAATACAAGTGCTCGATCATAGACGAGTCAGCGGAAGCAACAATATCTGAGTACAGACATAAGTTAAACAAGTTTGCCTTAAGAAGGCTAGCACAACCGGGATACAGATCGAAGAGGCGCAGGCCTCCTCGGGATCCTCCTAAACTACTCCTGGTCGTCGCCGGTGGCCGCACGTAGTGAGGGCACCTCCGGTGTAGTAGGAGTCGTCGGCCGGTGGCGTGCACAGGCTCTGGGCTTGATCTCGGTTGCGACAACCAGGAAGAAAGGAGAAGGGGAAAAGAGGGAGAAAAGCAACCGTGAGTACTCATCCAAAGTACTCGCAAGCAAGGATCTACACTACATATGCATGGGTATATGTGTAAAGGGGCCATATCGGTGGACTGAACTGCAGAATGCCAGACTAAGAGGGGGATAGCTAATCCTGTCGAAGACTACGCTTCAGGCCACCTCCATATTGCAACATGTAGAAGAGAGTAGATGGTAAGTTCACCAAGTAGCATCACATAGCATAAACCTACCCGGCGATCCCCTCCTCGTCGCCCTGTTAGAGAGCGATCACCGGGTTATATCTGGCACTTGGAAGGGTGTGTTTTATTAAGTATCCGGTTCTAGTTGTCATAAGGTCAAGGGACAACTCCAAGTCGTCCTGTTATCAAGATCACGGCTATTCGAATAGATAAACTTCCCTAGGGTGCACCACATAACCCAACACGCCGATCCCATTTGGCGGACACACTTTTCTCGGGTCATGCCCGGCATGGAAGATCAACACGCCGCATCCCTACCTAGGCACAATGTAGAGGTCAAGACGCCGGTCTAAATCCTATGGCGCAGGGTTTGGGACCATCGCCCATTGCACACCAAGACATTGGCGAGGGCCGGGCATTCTAGCCTAGCAGCGCTCCAGCCCACCCGGCCGCCGCTTAGTCGCTAACGCCACGAAGGTTTTACCGATACCACGACGCCGAAAGTGCCCATAACTGCTCCTCACAGAGTTGGTTAGTGCGTATAGGCGGTGGCCGAACTCAGATCAAATACCAAGATCTCGTTGCTGGCGTGTTAAGTATCCATAAACACCGACCAGGACAGCCCACCTCTCCTAGGTGGTCTCAACCTGCCTGTCGCTCGCCTCAAAGTAACGATCGAGGCCGTGGGAACCCAGGCCCACCTCTACCGGGATGGAGCCACTCGCCTTCACCCCCATCTCCTAACAAAGATAATAAGTAATGTAACAGTATAAAGTATATAGCATATGCCCGAGATCACCTCCTGAAGTGATCACGGCCTAGTAGTATAGCATGGCAGACGGACAGGAGTGTAGGGACACTGATGGAACACTAGCATCCTATACTAAGCATTAGGATAGCAGGTAAAGGTAACAACTGTAGCAACAATGACAGGCTATGTAGTATAATTGGATTAACCGAAAGCAGTAACATGCTACACTACTCTAATGCAAGCAGTAGAGAGAATGAATAGGCAATATCTGGTGATCAAGGTGGGGGGGGGGGGTTTGCCTGGAAGCTTAGCCGAGAAGTAGGGGTCGTCAACACCGTAGTCGTACTAGGTAGCAGCGGCGTCGGTCTCGGTGTCTAGCGAGATAAGAGGGGGAAGAAACAATAAATACAATGCAAACAAATGCATGACGATGCATGACATGACAAAGCGTGATGCTAGGTGTGCCCAAACACGGTAGTAGGTGATGCTGGCGAAGGGGGGAAACATCTGGGAAAGTATTCCCGGTGTTTTGCGTTTTCGGACAGATGAACCAGAGGGGGAAAGTTGCGAGTTCGATAGGTTAAGGATGTGTGGCGGACGAACGGGCTTCGTATCCGGATTCGTCTCGTCGTTCTGAGCAACTTTCATGTAGAAAGTATTTTCATCTGAGCTACGGTTTATTTTATATGATTTTCTAAAGTTTAAATCATTTTTAGAATTTATTTAATTCATTTAATTTAACATTATCCAGAATAGTGCATGCTGACGTCATCATGACATCAGCATGACGTCAGCAGTCAACAGAGGTGTTGACTGGTCAAACTGACGTGTGGGTCCAGTGGGACCCACCTGTCATACTCTGTTTAGGTTTAATAGGATTTAGCTAATCTAATTACTGTTTAATTAACCTAACTAGTTAATTATATTAATTAAACATGATTAATTAACTTAATTAATTTACTAATTAATTAATTAATTAATAGTTTTATTAATTCATTTTTATTATTTAATTTTTTATTATTTATTTATTATTATTATTTTTTTTACAAAATGTTCTAGGGCCGGGCCTCATTGTCCCAAAGGGCACAAAGGCCATAATGGGTTCGGGCGGTGGTTTAATGGGGTGGGCGCCGGATGCGGGCGCTGGAACCGAGCCCGTTTGGGCGCTTGCCTAGGACGACAGGGGGCACCGGCCTGGGACGAGGCCACGGCGAGGGCGCGGTGGGACGCCGGGCCGACGTGGGCGACAAGCGGCGGCGGCAGGGTGGCCGGACCCGGGCTGAGTTGGGAGGTAGGGGGCAACGGTGGCGAGCAACAGGGGGTAGATGCGGAGTGCGGCGACAACATGGTGGCGCGTGGCTGCGGGGCGTCGCGCCTGGGTGGCGCAGGCGAGGCGATGCAAGGGCGGTGGTGCGGGAGCCCAAACGGACGGCCCGACGACGCCGGGCGCCGGAGCTGTGGGAGGGCACCGGGCGGAGGCCTCAGCGAGCAAGGCGCAGGGGGCAGCGGGATGCGGGCCGCGGTGAGTGACGGTGGTCGCGAGGGGCGGGGGGCGCAATGCACTGTAGTAGCAGAGCACGCAGCCACGGGAGCGTCTTGTGACGGCGTAGGCGGGGCAAGCGAGAAGCAGTGGCGGGGGTCCTCACCGGGATTCGTAGGGCAAGGGGCAGTGGGGCGCGGGAGGGAGGAGGACGAGGACGATGGGGACGGTGAGGAGGCAGCGGCGAGGTTGCTCCGGTGACTTCGTCGTGCAGCGAGGGCGAGGCGGCGTCGTGCGGCGTCGGTGTTCGGGCGGCGAGCAGGGGCCTCCTCCTCTTGATCCCGATCCAATCGGGGAAGAGGGGGAGTGTCGGTGTACTAAAGTAGGGGTACCTTAGTACCCCGAACTTGTGCACGGGCAGTCACAGCGTCCTCATGCAAACCTTGCCGCAAGGCCCGCCAAGACCCTCCGCAGCCATTCAAGGCAGGACCCGACAAGAGGAGCTTGGCGGGACGGCCTCTCTCGGCAGATACGGCCCCGACAAGCGGCGCTGGTCGGGACGACCGCTCCAGGCACACAGGCGACCAGGCCCCGGCACGAGCCGCGGGCCGGGAGGGCCCGGAGCGCGACCAGCCTCCGGGCGCGCCAAGGGTTCGGCCGCAGCAAGGCGCTTGCGGCATGCAACTCCTCTCCGCCTCCGCTCCAGCTCACCCTGACGATGTCGCCATGGGACCGCTCCATGGGCGCTGCGTGTCGGGCGGTATGTGCAGCCAGCGGAGAGCAGCGACCTGGCCTTGAGCAGGCTCACCATCATGGCGAAGCGGAGGCGCACTGACGGTCTCTGTTACCTTTGTTTAGGCGACAACGACATGCATTTATTGCTTTTGTCCCTTGCCGTCGAGTTAGGTATTTTTGCACCTTGTACCTTCGCTCAAGTAGGTGTACCAACCCTGTTTTACGTTTGTACCCCCGCCTATGTTGCCACCTGTCGGAGACCCCTTGAGCATATAAAAGGAGGCCCGAGTGCAACGTAGAGAGGGTTCCGCGGTTGGCCGAGTCTCGATTCGTTCGACCCACCGTAGACTAGATACACTCACGCTAGGTTTTGTAGCGGGCATTGCTCCCTAGCAAGAACACAATAGATCAAACAGGCAGCAGTAGGAGTTTTATCTCTCCAGAGAGCTCCGAAGCTGGGTAAACCGCCCGCGTGCATCGCCTGGATCCGCTCTTCGTGCGACCTCCGCCCCCCTCCGAACCACAAAGGGGCCCGCTCCGCCGGGCCCCATAGGTGTCCGTGGGTATGATCAGCCGCCCCGACATCTCTGGCGCGCCAGGTAGGGGGCGTCGAGGCCGTGTGAATCCGATTCCGGCGTTCACGCGGGCAGCATCATCAACATCTTCCTCAACATGCCACCGAAGAAGAAGGCTTCGACGGCAGCAGAGCCGTCCGCGTCGTACCCACCCTCACCGCAGCAAACGGGTGGTGGTGCAGACGCTGGCGGAGGAACGGGCGCCGGCGAAGGTGCTCGCGATGTTGCCAAGTCCAAGGACAAGGCACCGCAAACCTCGGCGTCCGCGCATCCCCCGCGCCCATCTCAGGAGACACGGGACCAACAACGTCATGGCGTTCATAACGCCATACGTTCGTTGGATCGAGACCCTCAAGACCAGCATACGCGCCAACATGTTGGCACGAGTGAGATACGGCCGCCCGGACGGGGCGCTGCTCCTTCTAACGAGGTTAGAAGTCCGAGCGCGTCCCGCTCCTCGCACCGTTCTCCAATGCCACCTACTACTCCAGCAGAAACCGGGCGAGAGCTCAACTGCTCCTCGACTACCCTCCAACGGCCGACAAGGTCGACGAGTGGAGGGCCACTATCCAGAGCCTCATCGGCTTTGCCAACGGCGACGCTCCACGGCAACCAACGCCATCGCTGTCGCGGCGCGACGACAAGGCACGAGCCGGAGGCGACGAGACTGTCAGAGGTGCAACCACCGTGCACTCTCCGCCAAGAAGGCCAAGATCGCCGACTCACCGGATCCACCTCGACAGCGACTCCACCGCATCGTCGGATCCGCGGACTCGCCGCGATCAGCGCCAAGTTCTTCATGAGCGACAACAAGAGGACGCTCGAACTCGCATCGAGCGTCGAAGAGAAGCGCGACGTCAATCCGACAAGCGCGCTGGGCCTTCTTTTGACATGCACGCGCCGGAGGGGCCAGGCGACTTGTCAGACGCGGTAGGTTGCCCTGCTCACTCGTGAGCTGCGGCAAGTCCAAAGTGGCCCAGCGTAAGAACTTCAAACCAGGCGTGCCGGAGAAGTACGATGGCGGGACGCATCCGTCGGAGTTCCTCCGGCATCTACACCATCGCGGTGCGAGGCTGCGGGGACGGGGCGACAAGATCCTCGCCAACTACTTCCCGCTCGTGCTCATGCCCAACGTCCGATCTTGGCTCATGCACTTGCCGACAGCTCCATATCCTCTTGGGCAGACTGTGCCATCGGTTTGTTGGCGCCTTCACGGTGGCCACAAACCTCATGGCCAAGAGAGTGACATTCACTTGCTCGCCCGTAAGGAAGGAGAGTCCCTGCGCAAGTTCATTCGTAGATTCAGCCGTGTGCACTACAACATCGAGACGTCCACCACCGCCAGCGGTGATAAGCGCATTTCATCGAATGTGCGGAACCGCAGGATGAGGAGGAGATGGCGATGAGCAAAGTCAAGGACGTCGATGAGCTGTACGCCTTAGCCGACAAGTGTGCACGCTACCGAGGAAGGGAGGAGACTCCTGTGAGAGGATGCGAAGCATGATCGGACAAGGATGACACCGCCCGGCAAAGAAGGGCCGACGGCGAGGCAACAGGAAGAAGAAAAGCAGAGAAGTGCTAGCCGTCGAGCAGTCTGGCAATGGAGGTGGCGACAAGAACGCCAAGGCTGGTGTCTCCGGCAAGGAGGTTGCCGCTGACGCCAACCACCAGTCGGTGGCGGCCGCCGACAAGTGTGACAGCTACCGCAAGCAAGATCGCAAGATCCACCGCACCAAGGGTCACGATCTCCAGAGCTGCAAGAAGGCCGAGCAGCTTGTCGAGCAGCAGAGAGCTGAGTACGAGCGGCGCGACAAGGAGAAGACCCAGGAGGGTGCTGGGGGAGCGAGCAAGAAACGTCCCGGCCAGGGAGGACGCCGCGGCAAAGTCAAGCAGCGACAAGGAGATCGACCTCCCCGCGGCCGCGACAAGGATGAAGATGATGACGACGACGAAGATATGGAAGACGACGACGCCGACGAACAGGAGTTTCAGAAAGCCACAGAGGTTCTCTGCGTTGACGGAGGTGCTTCCCTGCATACCTCCCACCGCCAACTCAAGCAATGGATGCGGGAGGTCAATGCAGCGGAACCATCCGTAGAGTCACGCAGCCTCACGAAGTGGTCCAAGACGCCTATCATTTTTATATTGAGGACCACCTGATCGCATAACAGCGGTCGGGTGCTTGCCGATGTTGGTCTCTCCAACCATCCGCAACCTCAAGGTCACAAAATGTTAGTTGACGGGCGGGCCGGCTTGAATCTGATCTCCTCCGCGGTGCTCCGAAGCTTCAAATCCTGACGGCGAGCTCGAAGAGACCGGAACCTTCCAAGGAATCAATCCGGGAAGGAGCAAGCGAAGGAGAAGATTACGTTGCGGTCACATTTGGCAGCGAGCTGAACTTCAGGCGAGAGGGTTACGTTTGACGTCGCCGATTTCCCATTGCCTTACAATGGGATACTTGGCCGTCCAGCGCTCGCCAAGTTCATGGCAGCCTCTCACTACGCCTACAACATACTCAAGATGCCGGGCCCGATAAGCGTCATCTCGGTCCATGGCGACAAGAAGGATGCCCTTATACGTGCCGACAAGATCTTCCGGGGCGCAGCCGCAACAGATTGCCGAGACACTTGCCGCTGAAGCTCCGGGGAAGAAGACCAAGTCCAGGTCCGCAGGGCTCGATGCTCACTCCGGCAAGCGCACCTCTTCGAGTGCTGCGCCATCGCCGAGGACGCACCATCGAGCCCCACCGACAAGTGTAAGAAGATGGTGGCTCTACCGAAGACCAAGAAGGTGCCCGCCAAGGAGGACGGCGCCGGTGGTACCTTTCACGCCGGTGCCTCTCTCGACCCCAAATAGGAAGGCGCGCTTGCCGCTTTCCTGCGGCGAATGTCGGCGTGTTTGCATGGCAACTGTCGATATCCCCGGTGTTCCTGTGAAAGTGATTGAGCACCGCCTGGCCGTTTGTCCTCATGCGCGCCCGTCAAGCAAAGAGTCGTGAAGCAAGCGGTGGAGCGCCAAGAATTCATAAATGAAGAGATCAAGAAACTGGAAGCGGCAGGCCTTATCGAGGAGTACTCCATCCCACGTGGTTGGCCAACCCTGTAGTCGTGCGCAAAGCAAATGGGAAATGGAGGCTTTGTATTGACTTCACGGATGTTAATAAAGCTTGTCCCAAAGATCCATTTCCCTTGCCGCGCATTGACCAGATTGTGGACTCCACGGCCGGATGTGATTTGCTCTTGTTTCTTGATGCCTACTCAGGATACCATCAGATCTTCATGGCTGAAGAAGATGAGGAGAAGACCGCATTCATCACACCATGTGGCACATACTGTTTCATACGGATGCCTTTCGGTTTGAAGAATGCTGGTTCAACATTTGCAAGGGTAGTCCATGACGCTTTTGAGCCGCAAATGCACGTAAATGTAGAAGCCTACATGGATGACATAGTGGTCAAGAGCAGGGACAAAGCAACTCTGGTTCAAGATCTGGACGAGACCTTTGCAAATCTGCGCAAGATAAACCTCAAGCTCAACCCCGAGAAGTGCGTGTTTGGAGTCCCTTCCAGCAAGCTTCTCGGGTTCTTCGTGTCTCAGCGAGGGATTGAGGCAAATCCCGACAAGATCAAGGCCATTGAGCAGATTGAAGCACCAAAGCGCGTCAAGGATGTCACGAAGACTTGCGGTTGTGTGGCTGCTCTCGGCAGAGTTTATTTCTAGGTCCGCTGAGCGGCATACGCCATTTTTCAAGATTTTGAAAACGCGGGTCGATAAAATGGACTCGAAGCGGAGGCTGCGCTGCGAGACTTAAAGAGATACTGTCCTCTACTCCAACACTTGTCGCACCTAGGCCACAAGAGAAGTTGCTGCTATATATAGCGGCAACCAATCAAGTGGTTAGTGCTGCGTTAGTGGCGGAGAGGGAGGCGGATGACGAGCCAGCAACCGCGGCAAGCACATCCAGCGACAAGCGGGGGGCTTCGCCGATAAGCTATGACCCTGACAAGGACGAGTCCGCGAAGACACAAGAGCAGATGCAGAAAAGGATGGTGCAGCGCCCAGTCTACTTTGTCAGTTCCCTTCTACAGGGGGCTAGGTCAAGGTACTCTGGTGTGCAAAAACTGCTTTTCGGCCTCCTCATGGCCTCGAGAAAGCTGCGCCATTACTTCCAAGCGCATGAGATCACAGTTGTCACTCGCTTTCCTGAAGAGGATACTGCGAGAATCCGAGCGGCAGGCAGGATTGTCGAGTGGGCACCGGAGCTGTCAAGCTTTGGTCTTAAGTTTGAAAGCACATCAACTATCCAAAGCGAGCCTTGGCGAGTTCATAGCAGAATGGACGCCAACGCCAGATGAAGAGATTCGAGACGAGCACTCCCGTCAAAGAAGCGAGCAAAGAGTGGCTGATGTACTTTGATGGTGCCTTCTCGCTGCAAAGCGCCCGGTGCCGGCGTCGCTTATCGCACTCCACCGGAGAGCACCTCAAGTACGTCGTCCGGATGCACTTTCCCAAGGAGCAAAGCGACAAACAATACCGCAGAGTATGAAGGTTTGCTTGCGGTCTCGTGGATCGCCGTGGACCTTGGGATCAAGAAGCTTATTTTCGGGGGTGACTCGCAACTCGTCGTCCGCCAAGTCAACAAAGATTACCAGAGTCCGTTGATGGAAGCCTACGTTGATGAAGTGAGGAAGCTAGAAGAGCACTTTGGCGGCCTGCAAATGGAACATGTTCCAAGAGCTCAGAATGATATTGCTGACGCCCTGTCAAAGTGCGCTGCGCTTAAGCTACCTGTGGAACCAGGGACTTTCGTGCTCAAGCTGACTCAGCCAACCGTAACACCATCGGCCGGACAAAGCAAGAAGAGGAAGTTGGCCTCTGGTGACTACTTTCCAATGAGCTTCCCGAAGCCGTCGCTGCAAAGGTCCCCAAGATCAACACCAACAGTGCTGAGGAGCAGTCTGCTCCGACAGACCCCAGGGTTTGTTTCGTTGAAGCAAACGCTCCCGACAAGTCTTGCTCCGGCAAGCTTGTCGGGGAGCATCTAGCTCCGGCAGAGCCACCGGCTCTTGCCGTAGAAGCTGATGTTCCCGCAGCAGCAGATGAGCCTTTAGTCCTTGTTGTCGAGCCACAAGCTCCAGCATGGGCGCAGCTGGATTGTCCAATTCCTTCAGACAGGAGAACTTCGAAGAGCGGGAAGAAGCGGAAAGAGTAGCCAGCGGTCAAGTATGTACCAGCTTTGTCGACAAGATACTGCATGTAAGAAGACTCAACGGTGTGAAATTGAAGTGTATTCCCGGGGAAGATGGGCCGAAGCTATTGGCGAGAGATACATGGAGGCATATGTGGTCACCACATTGGCAAGAAGAGCACTTGCCAAGCAAAGCTTTCCGGCAAGGTTTCTTCGCCGACAGCCCTCCAGGATGCAACTGCACAAGTAACCAAGTGTGAAGCGTGCAGTTCCATTCCAAACAGATACACTGCCGGCTCAAGCTCTCCAGACGATCCCTTTATCCTGGCCATTTTGATTCCGGGGCTCGACATCCTCGGCCCCTTCCCCCAAGCTGTCGGGGCTTTGAGTACTTATGCGCCGCCATCGACAAGTTCACAAAGTGGCCGGAAGTGGAAGCGGTGAGGAAGGTGACAAAGACCGGTCAGTGATCAAGTTCTTGGTCGATTGTTTGCCGTTTGGAATCCCTAACAGGATCATCACCGACAACGGCACACAATTCACGCAGTCGCACCTTCATGCAAGACGTCCAAGACCTTGGCGCCAAGGTCTGCCGCTTCCGTTGCTCACCCGAGAAGCAACGGTCAAGCGAAAAGGGCGAAACGCTGAAGTGCGCCGGACTCAAGACCGAGAACTTTCGGCTGTGCTGCACAAGTGCGGAAGAAATCTGGACCGAGGAGCTGCGGTGGTTCTTTGGTCGATCGAGCGACACCAAATCGAGCCAGCGGCGTGCACCCTTTGCTCTAGTCTATGGAGCAGAGGCAGTTCTCCCCACGGAACTCGTATACGGGTCGCCTCGAGTGCTCGCTTATGATGAGCTCGAGCAAGAGCAGCTGCGACAAGATGACGCGCTGCTACTTGAGGAGGATCATCTTCTGGCTGCTGTGCGAGCCGCTCGCTACCAGCAGGCCATGCGTCGCTACCATGGCCGCAGGGTTAATGCCAGAAGTCTCGAGGAAGGCGACCTTGTTCTTCGGCGCGTTCAATCCGCCAAGAATTCAAACAAGTTGACGCCAAAGTGGGAAGGCCCTTATCGGGTGAAACGAGTCACTAGGCTGGCGTCATCCGCCTTGAGACCGAAGATGGCATTCGGTGAGCAACTCTGGAACATTGAGCATCTTCTTAAGTTTTACCCATAAAGGCGCGGTTGTCGGAACCCGTTCCGCAACCACCTTTTGTACAAGTCTTGCCGCTGTTGCATGTAATCCTTCATACAAAGCCGGGCGCAGATCCTGCATCAAGATAAAGCCCATGTGTTGCGCACAACCCGTCAAGTTCATGCTTTCATCAAGTTATTGCATGTTTTGGCTAACACTTTGTGCAGCAACCACACCGTAAGCGTAATCGAGCCACTTGGGCTCTATAACGTTATTTCCTCTTCTTTCTCTTGTCGCAAAGAAAGGGAGGCTCCCTCGCGCACAAGTTAACCAAGGGGAGGAGGAGATAATACTATGGACCGTGCACCGCCGAGGAAGTTTAAGCCTCATGGGGAAGCAAGAAAGCGAAAAGCTAAGTTGCCAAAGTTTGAGCAATCAATTTTAAATTTTCGTTATCTTCCTCGAACGATAGTACTTTGTATGGAAAACACATGTACAGAGGAACCAAACCGTGACTGGTCGCGCCCTTACTTTGTTTCGAGTCCGCTCAACAACTTAAGTGAGCTGCGGCTAGTCCGCGACAAGGTTGCTTGTCGGTAGCGACCCTTCGCCAAAGAAGCTGCTTTGAAGTTCCGCACTTTCGGCGCCATGGCAAGGGTGCTCGCACCGCAAGTTTCCCTAAATGCGCAGGCGTAAACGCACAAAGGAAGAAATCAAGTAGAGGAAATAACATTGCATCGATCGATCCAGATCAATAATAAATTTGTAAAGTTATCTTCCTTGAACGACCGCGCTTTGTATGAGACACCCGTGCGCGGAGGAACCAAATCGTGACTGGTCGCGCCCTTACTTTGTTTCGAGTCCGCTCAACAACTTAAGTGAGCTGCGACTAGTCCGCGACAAGGTTGCTTGTCGGTAGCGACCCTTGACCAGGCTCTTTGAAGTCCCTTTTCGGCGCTCGCGGCAAGGGTGCCTGCACCGGCAAGTTTCCCTGAAAAGCGTAGGGTAATAGCATACAAAGCCGAGGGTCGAGTAAAGGAAGTAACGTAGCAGATGTTGCCCAGAATAAAGTTATGTTACGAAGATAACTTATTGCAGCACTGGCTAAATCGTCCTCAGAACTGAAATAACAGCGAAGAGGAGAAGAAGGGCACGCCGACACCCAAGCCCCGGCAAGCCAGAGTTGCCGGGGGCTGCGGCAAGCCAGAGTTGCCGGGGGCTGCGGCAAGCCAGAGTTGCCGGGAGCTGCGGCAAGCCAGCCGTGGTTGCCGGAGCTGACAAGCCGAAGTTGCCGGGGCATGGCAAGCCGAGTTGCCGGGCTGAGATATCGAGATAAGCACTTCGTCCTTTTTCAAACATCAATTTTTACATTAAAAACATTCTACTCGGATACAGTCCGTGGGGAATGAAAAACATGAAAGAGAGGATTACAAGCTTTAAATCCGGATAAGGCCCAAAGGCTTACAAATTAAAAAGATAAGATGCCCGTAATCCTTTTCCTGTCCCTCTTTACAGGAGGTGGGTCAAGGAGGCGGGAAGGGCAAAAGAAATGCCTAGACGAGCTACGGGTGCCAGAAGACACCAAGAGAACATCCCGGGAGCTCCCCGAGGGCTTGGCGAAGATGGCGGCGCCGAGGCGGGGTTCAAGACGGGCGGCAGAGGCGTCGGCCTGTTGTCGAGGGCACTACGCCCTCAGATTCCGACTTGACGACCTTGTCGCCATCCCTCTTCCCTTCCGCAGCCTCTCGCCACGCCGCCAAGGAGACGACCCGGGGAGTTGAGGAGCAGCGACACGGATGATGGGGTCGCCCGGTGACATGCTGGCGGCGCCCGACAACTAGTCGGGCCCGCCAACCTCATCGTCGCTGTCGCTCCCTCCTCGTCACTCTCGCTCGAAGGGAATCTTATTTGTCGGAGGAGCTGTCCACGCAGCACTTCGCCCGAAAAGTGCCAAGATCCTCAAGACCTTGACGGAGAGGAGATCACCCTCCATTAACTTAAAATGGAGGGTAAACCCCGCCCTCAGGCTATGGATGCGGGTGAACGTCTTCCACCCACGATCGAGATACATCACATTAGGGGCTGGGAATACAACACGGACTCGCATGCCGCTGATCCCACAACCCCTCATGTGCAATCTCAGTGTCTCGGGCGGATCCGACTCCATTGCGCCGCAACGGAGCCGGAAGCCGGGAGGCGACGACGAGGCGCCAGCGCAGCCTGACGAAGAACTCGCAAGGGTCGTCCCCGGTATGGACCACCGCAGGGAGGGGAACCGCCGGCGGAGGCGGAGACGGCGCACCGCCCCGACCGCCTCTTCCTCGACCTCGTCCTCGACCTCGTCCTCGACCTCGCCCCCTCCCTCTTCCTCTTGGGGCTGGCTCTGCCGCCCCGGGCGTGGGGTTGGGAGGGGAGCGCTGTCTAGCGGCGACCCTCGCCGCCACCGATGAAGAACCAAGACTCTTTTTCTCCATGGCGAATGAGGAAAGGAGGAGGTGGGAGAGTGCGGCCTTCTGCGCTCCCCTTCCACTCTTTTTAAAGAAGCAAGGTGGGGGCTCAACAGCCCTTTCGGCCGATTTAATCGGGGCATAGGAAGAGCAGGGGAATCGGGCCGACCTGCTGCCTCCGCCGTGTGACGGCCCGGTTCCCACTTCCATCGTCCGTGACCCCAAGAGCATGGGAACCACGTGGCGGGGATGCAGTAACGGAGGCGACGGGTGGAGCGGCCAGACGCCGCCCACTTCCCCACGACGCAGCAATCGACGTATCTTTATTCACGGGGGGACGCGGCGGATCTGGAGTGAGTTTAGTTTGGACTCCAGCCGCACGCGTGCCCGTGCCTGTTTTGGGCACAGCCCAGCGCTTCGGCACCGTGTATGGCCCAGACAGGGGCTCTGCCGGTGTACTAAAGTAGGGGTACCTTAGTACCCGAACTTGTGCACGGCAACAGTAGCGTCCCCGCGGCAAACCTTGCCGGGCGTCCGCCAAGACCCTCCGCAGCCATTCTGAAGGCAGGACCCCGACAAGAGGAGCTTGTCGGGAAGGCCTCTCTAGGCAGATAAGGCCCCGACAAGAGGAGCTTGTCGGGAAGACCGCTCCAGGCACACAGAAGACAAGGCCCCGGCAAGAGGAGCTTGCCGGGAAGGCCCGGAGCGCGACAAGCCTCCGGGCGCGACAAGGATTCGGCCGCGGCAAGGCGCTTGCCGCGGCATGCAACTCCTCTCCGCCTCCGCTCCAGCTCACCCAGCGACGTGTCGCCATGGGACCGGTCCATGGGCGCGTGTCGGGCGGGTTGTGCAGCGGCGGAGAGCAGCGACACGCTGGTAGCAGGCTCGCCATCGTGGCGGCGAGGCGCACTGACGGTCTCTGTTACCTTTGTTTAGGCGACAACGACATGCATTTATTGCTTTTGTCCCTTGCCGTCCGAGTTAGGTATTTTTGCACCGTACCTTTGTTCAAGTAGGTGTACCAACCCCTGTTTTTACGTTTGTACCCCCGCCTATGTTGCCACCTGTCGAAGACCCCTTGAGCATATAAAAGGAGGCCCGAGTGCAACGTAGAGAGGGTTCCGCGGTTGGCCGAGTCTCGATTCGTTCGACCCACCGTAGACTAGATACACTCACGCTAGGTTTTGTAGCGGGCATTGCTCCCTAGCAAGAACACAATAGATCAAACAGGCAGCAGTAGGAGTTTTATCTCTCCGGAGAGCTCCGAAGTTGGGTAAACCGCCCGCGTGCATCGCCTGGATCCGCTCTTCGTGCGACCTCCGCCCCCCTCCGAACCACAAAGGGGCCCGCTCCGCCGGGCCCCATAGGTGTCCGTGGGTACGATCAGCCGCCCCGACAGGGAGATATTTTCGGGGGAGTGTGGGGGTGTCGGTGGGGTTGACCAGTGGAGTGGGGGGGAATTATGGAGAGGGAGTGGGGCACCGGTTGGGCCAGCCTGGCTAGCCAAGTGACCAGCTGGGCCGAGGCCCAGTCGGTCAGGGGGCCTTTTCTCGTTTAATTTTTTGTTTTCTGTTTTGTATTTTCTTTTTTTTCTTTTTTCTTTTATTTCAATTTAAAATATTTATGCATTTTCTAAACATGTGTTTTCTTCACCAAAATTAACTATGTATTATTTGGCACAAACCGAACATTTTTGTTTTAATGTTTGAAAACTTTTATTGTTCGACTTAAATTTCAAATTTGAATTTGAATCGGTTATGAACTATGCGAGATTAACAACAGTAACCGGGGTGACGTGGCATCGTTAGCGTGGGATTACTATAGTCTAATTATCCGGGCGTCACAATGTTAGTCATAAAGAACTCACATACTTATTGCAAAAATCTACAAGTCATCAAAAACCAAGCACTACGTGCATGCTCCTAGGGGGATAGATTGGTAGGAAAATACCATCGCTCGTCCCCGACCGCCACTCATAAGGAGGACAATCAAAGAATACCTCTTGTTTCAAATTTGTTACATAACGTTTACCATACGTGCATGCTACGCGACTTGCAAACTTCAACACAAGTATTTCTCAAATTCACAACTACTCAACTAGCACGACTTCGATATCACTACCTCCATGTGTCAAAACAATCATCAAGCATCAAACTTTTCTTAGTATTCAACACACTCATAAGAAAGTTTTTACTAATCTTGAATACCTAGCATATTGGGATTATTTAAGAAAATTACCATGCTATTTAAGACTCTCAAAATAATCTAAGTGAAGCATGAGATATCAATAGTTTCTATAAAACAAATCCACCATCGTGCTCTAAAAGATATAAGTGAAGTACTAGAGCAAAAACTATATAACTCAAAAGATATAAGTGAAGCGCATAGAGTATTCTAATAATTTCCGAATCATGTGTGTCTCTCTCAAAAGGTGTGTACAACAAGGATGATTGTGGTAAACTAAAAAGCAAAGACTCAAATTATACAAGACGCTCCAAGCAAAACACATATAAGTAGACGAAAGAGGGGATGCCTTCCGGGGCATCCCCAAGCTTTGGCTTTTTGGTGTCCTTCAATTATCTTGGGGTTGCCATGGGCATCCCCAAGCTTAGGCTCTTGCCAGTCCTTGTTCCATAAACCATCAAATCTTTCACCCAAAACTTGAAAACTTCACAACACAAAACTCAGCAGAAAATCTCGTGAGCTCCGTTAGCGAAACAAAACAAAAGACCACTTCAAGGTACTGTAATGAACTCATTATTTATTTATATTGGTGTTAAACCTACTGTATTCCAACTTCTCTATGGTTTATAAACTATTTTACTAGCCATAGATTCATCAAAATAAGCAAACAACACACGAAAAACAGAATCTGTCAAAAACAGAACAGTCTGTAGTAATCTGTAACTAACGCAAACTTCTGGAACTCCAAAAAATAATCCAAAATTGGAAGACCTAGACAATTTGTTTATTGATTAGTAGAAATTGGAATCAATATTTTATCACGTTCTTTTGATTTTTAACAATTATTTTCGTGAACAGAAAGTTTCTGGTAATTACAGCAAGATCAAATAACTATCATCCAAGAAGATCCTATAGGTTTAACTTGGCACAAACACTAACTAAAACATAAAAACACATCTAACCAGAGGCTATAACAAATATTTATTCCTAAACAGAAGCAAAAAGCAAAAAACAAAAAATAAAATTGGGTTGCCTCCCAACAAGCGCTATCGTTTAACGCCCCTAGCTAGGCATAAAAGCAATGATAGATCTAGGTATTGCCATCTTTGGTAGGAAATTCTTCAATAAGACATCTATCATCTTTTAGAGTTTCTTTCTTTTTATTAATTATCAAATTCTTAGGAACAAGATCGAAAAATTCATTTGTAGCAAATGATTCCTTAATGATAGCAAAAGGATTGGGATGAATGCTTATAGATTTAAGATCAGCAATTTCCTTACTAGAGGATTCACCCTTATTTTTAGGAACATACATAAGCTTGGCAATTTTAGTTGAAGGACTTGGAGTATTCTTTACGGAAGAAAAAGCGGTTCCCAAGTTGGTAATTATACCCTCAAGTTTATCGATTCTAGTGGATTCTTGATTTATTCTTTCATTAACTATGGGTTCCTTCTCCTTAATATTTTTCAAAGTGACTACTACCTTAGATCCATATTGGGTAATTTGGTTGTGGATCTTTTTATCTAGATTTTCAATTAACTCTATGGTAGCAACTTTATTTTCAATAATTTCAAGTCTTTGCATTACATGCTCCAAAGTTAACATAGTTCCATTAACCAAAAGCGGCGGTGAGCCAGATAAATCTATCATAGCATTATAAGAGTCAAAACTATGACTACCCAAGAAATTCCCTCCGGTAATGGTATCAAGTATGTATCTATACCAAGGATTAGCGCCTACATAAAAATTGCGGAGAAGAACGGAAGTAGATTGCTTCCTGGCAGATCTATTTTGAGCATTGCAAATTCTATACCAAGCGTCTTTTAGATTTTCTCCCTCCCTTTGTTTAAAATTGAGAACTTCATTTTTGGGAGACAACGGAGAAGATAAAGAACTAGCCATGATGACAAACAAGCGAAAAAGAGGCGAAAGAAAAAGAGAGGGCGAATAAAAACGGCAAAGGTGAAGTGGGGGAGAGGAAAACGAGAGGCAAATGGCAAATAATGTAATGCGAGAGATAAGGGTTTGTGACGGGTACTTGGTATGTTGACTTTTGCGTAGACCTCCCCAACAACGGCGCCAGAAATCCTTCTTGCTACCTCTTGAGCACTGCGTTGGTTTTCCCTTTAAGAGGAAAGGGTGATGCAACAAAGTAGCGTAAGTATTTCTCTCAGTTTTTGAGAACCAAGGTATCAATCCAGTAGGAGGCTACGCGCGAGTCCCTCGCACCTACACAAAACAAATAAATCCTCGCAACCAACGCGATAAGGGGTTGTCACTTACGAGAGTGAGATCTGATAGATATGATAGGATAATATTTTTGGTATTTTTATGATAAAGATGCAAAGTAAAATAAAAGCAAAGTAAAAAGCAACGGAAATAACTAAGTGTTGGAAGATTAATATGATGAAGATAGACCAGGGGGCCATAGGTTTCACTAGTGGCTTCTCTCAAGAGCATAAGTATTTTACGATTGGGTGAACAAATTACTGTTGAGCAATTGACAGAATTGAGCATAGTTATGAGAGTATCTAGGTATGATCATGTATATAGGCATCACGTCCAAGACAAGTAGACCGACTCACCGCATCTACTACTATTACTCCACACATCGACCGCTATCCAACATGCATCTAGAGTATTAAGTTCATAAGAACAGAGTAACACCTTAAGCAAGATGACATGATGTAGAGGGATAAATTCATGCAATATGATAAAAACCCAATCTTGTTATCCTCGATGGTAACAATACAATACGTGCCTTGCTGCCCCTACTGTCACTGGGAAAGGACACCACAAGATTGAACCCAACGCTAAGCACTTCTCCCATTGCAAGAAAGATCAATCTAGTAGGCCAAACCAAACTGATAATTCGAAGAGACTTGCAAAGATAACCAATCATACATAAAATAATTCAGAAGATTCAAATATTGTTCATAGATAAACTTGATCATAAACCCACAAGTCATCGATCTCAACAAACACACCGCAAAAGAAGATTACATCGAATAGATCTCCACAAGAGAGGGGGAGAACATTGTATTGAGATCCAAAAAGAGAGAAGATGCCATCTAGCTAATAACTATGGACCCGAAGGTCTGAGGTAAACTACTCACACTTCATCGGAGAGGCCATGGTGTTGATGTAGAAGCCCTCCGTGATCGATGCCCCCTCCGTGAGCTCCTAACAGGCCCCAAGATGGGATCTCGTGGATGCAAGGTTGCGGCGGTGGAATTAGGTTTTTGGCTCCGTATCTGATCGTTTGGGGGTACATAGGTATATATAGGAGGAAGGAGTACGTCGGTAGAGCAACATGGGGCCCACGAGGGTGGAGGGCGCGCCTACTAGGAGGAAGGAGTACGTCGGTAGAGCAACGTGGGGCCCATGAGGGTGGAGGGCACGCCTGGGGGGGGGGGTAGGCGCGCCCCCTACCTCGTGGCTTCCTGGAAGCTTCTCTTACGAGGGTCAAGTCTCTGGATCATGTTCGCTCCAAAATCACGTTCGAAGGTTTCATTCCGTTTGGACTCCGTTTGATATCCTTTTTCTGCGAAACTCTGAAATAGGCAAAAAACAACAATTCTGGGCTGGGCCTCCAGCTAATAGGTTAGTCCCAGAAATAATATAAAAGTGAATAATAAAGCTCAATAATGTCCAAAACAGAAGATAATATAGCATGGAGCAATCAAAAATTATAGATACGTTGGAGACGTATTAATGGACAAGACCCACCCGTTAGCTTAGCATAATGATCGTTCTGTTTATTGCTATTGCTTTCTTCATGTCAAATACTTATTCCTTCGACTATGAGATTATGCAACTCCCGGATACCGGAGGAATACCTTGTGTGCTATCAAACGTCACAACGTAACTGGGTGATCATAAAGATGCTCTACAAGTATCTCCAAAGGTGTTTGTTGAGTTGGCATAGATCAAGATTCAGATTTTTCACTCCGAGTATCGGAGAGGTATCTCTGGACCCTCTCAGTAATACACATCATAAGGTTGCAAGCAAACGACTAAGGAGTTAGTCACGAGGTGATGTATTAAGGAACGAGTAAAGAGACTTGCCGGTAACGATATTGAACTAGGTATGAAGATACCGACGATCGAATCTCGGGCAAGTAACATGCCGATAGACAAAGGGAATTACGTATGTTGTCATAACGGTTCGACCGATAAATATCTTCGTAGAATATGTAGGAGCCAATATGGGCATCCAGGTTCCGCTATTGGATATTGACCGGAGAGGTGTCTCGGTCATGTCTACATAGTTCTCGAACCTGTAGGGTCCGCACGCTTAATGTTTGATGACGATATTGTATTATATGAGTTATGTCATTTGGTGACCGACTGTTGTTCAAAGTCCCAGATGAGATCACGAACATGACGAGGAGTCTCGAAATGGTTGAGAGGTAAAGATTGATATATAGGACGATAGTATTCGAACATCGGAAGTGTTCCGGAGGGTACCAGGTACATATCGGGTCACCTAAAGGGGTTCCGGGCACCCCCGACAAAATTGAAGGACACCAAAAAGCGGAAATCGCGATCAAAAATCGCGATCAGAAAAATCGAAAATCGATCAAAAATCGCGATCAGAAAAATCACGGAATAAATCCAAGAAAAAGAAAAACGACGAACAGCTTAACGCACGGACGTTCGTTAACTGTAACTAAACGTTGAACACGTTCGTTAAAACGAACGAATGGGCGAACGCTCGCTAATTAAACTAAACCGGAAAAAAACTGATCTAATAAAAAAACGAATCTAGGTTTTTTTCTAAAAAAACCGAAGTGGTTTTTCTTAAAAAAAACCCGGTCCGGCGGCGGCGGCGGCTCGGGCAATACTGGCGAGGTATTTTGGGCGGGCGGCCCATGGGCGGCGAGGGGCGGCGAGCGGCGGGTTCGGCGGTGGCTCAGCGGCGGTTCGCATGGGCGTGAAGCAAGGCGGCGGCGGCAAAGGCGAGTGGGTCAAGGTCACAAGGGCGGGTCGGCGGCTCGAGCTCAAAGGAGGATTTATATAGTGGGCGAGGAGGCGGAGTCCTCCTGACTCGGGCGGCGGCGGCGGCTACGCTCGGGATTCCGGCCCCGAGTCAAGTGAAGACGGCGACGGCGCTGGTTTACTGGCCGGGCCTTTGGCCCAAAAGTGCGTGTTTTTAAACAAATCCGCCGAGACTTAAAAAAATCTAGAAAAATAAATAAAAATCTAAAAATGCCAAAACAAATTTTCACCGTCTAAATAAAATATTTAGAAAGAGGTGAACATTTTCTTGGCTCTAAAATGCAGTTTTGAAAACGTGCAATTTTTTCTAAATCCAAATAAAATAGCGAAAAACTCCAAAATAAAAACTTATTTGATTTTTTTATTAAATCTTCCATATTTCTTTATTTTGGGAAAGTCATTTTATTCCCTCTCTCTTATTTTGATAATAGAAATACATGAAGATAAAATAAATAAAATCAAATGATCCTATTTTCAGAATTTGAGAAAACTCAAATATGAAAATAACGAAATCTCCAACTCTCTCCGTGGGTCCTTGAGTTGCGTGAAATTTCTAGGATCGAGCCCAAAATGCAATAAAATATGATATGCAATTGATGATCTATGTATAACATTCCAAATTGAAAATTTGGGATGTTACAAACCTACCCCCCTTAAGATGAATCTCGCCCTCGAGATTCGGGTTGGCTAGAAAATAGGTGAGGTGGTCCTTCAGATCTTCCTCTCGCTCCCGTGTAGCTTCATCCTCGGTGTGGTGGCTCCACTGAACTTTGCAAAACTCAATAACCTTACTGCGGGTGACTCTGCTGGCATACTCGAGAATTTTGACCGGTTTCTCCTCGTAAGTCAAATCATTACCCAACTGAATAGCTTCCAGCGGCACAGTATCTCTCAGAGGTATATCAGCCATCTCTGTGTGGCACTTCTTCAACTGAGAAATGTGGAACACGTCGTGAACTCCTGACAATCCTTCAGGCAATTCCAACTTGTAAGCAACTCCTCCCATGCGCTCCAAGACTTTGTATGGTCCCACAAAACGTGGCGCTAACTTTCCTTTAACTCCAAAGCGCTTAACTCCTCGAAGTGGAGATACTCGGAGATAAACTCTATCTCCAACTTCGAAAACTGTCTCCTTGCGTTTAGAATCCGCATAGCTCTTCTGCCTAGACTGGGCTACTTTGAGCCTATCGCGAATCAACTTCACCTTCTGTTCAGACTCCTTAATCAAATCTGGTCCAAACAACTGGCGGTCTCCAACTTCATCCCACAACAACGGGGTTCTGCACCTCCTTCCGTACAAGGCTTCGAAAGGGGCCATCTTCAAACTGGATTGATAACTGTTGTTATAAGAAAACTCCGCATACGGCAAGTTGTCATCCCAACTTGATCCATAATCCAATGCACATGCTCTCAGCATATCCTCCAAAATCTGATTGACTCTCTCGGTGCATCCATCCGTCTGCATGGATGAAAAGTCATCTTGTACTCTAGCCTGGTTCCCAAAGTTTCGTGCAACCGATTCCAAACCTTTGAGGTGAATTGGGTTCCTCTATCTGATACGATACTCCTCAGAACTCCATGTAGACATACGATCCTGGTCATGTATATCTTAGCCAACTTGGCACTGCTGTAGGTAGTCTTCACTGGGATGAAATGAGCTACCTTCGTCAAACGGTCGACTACAACCCAAATCGAGTCATAGCCTGAACGAGTCCTGGGCAATCCCGTGATAAAATTCATGCCTAACTTTTCCCACTTCCATTCGGGTATCGGCAACGGCTGTAACAAACTTGCTGGCTTCTGATGTTCTACCTTCACTCTCTGACATACATCACAAACTGCTACATACTCCGCAATATCCTTCTTCATTCCGTTCCACCAGAAAGTATCCTTCAAATCCAAATACATCTTGGTATTTCCTGGGTGAATCGAATATGGCGAATCATGGGCCTCTTGCAAAATCAACTTCCTGATCTCTGGATCATTAGGCACATAAACGCGGTCCTCAAACCATAGGGTATCATGCTCATCCTCACGAAATCCCTTAGCTTTTCCCTTGCTCATTTTCTCCTTAATAGAGGCAATCTCCTTGTCAGTCTTCTGAGCTTCTCTGATCTTATCCATCAAAGTAGACTGTATCTCCAATGCTGCTACATAGCCTCTCGGAACTATCTCCAAGCATAGCTCTCGAAATTCCTCGGCTAACTCCTTTGGTAAACCTCCGGTTATTAGCATGCTGACATGAATCTTGCGGCTTAACGCATCTGCTACTACGTTAGCCTTTCCGGGGTGATAATGCAATCTCATATCATAATCCTTGATGAGCTCCAACCATCTCCTTTGCATGAGATTCAACTCCTTCTGCGTGAAGATGTATTTCAAACTCTTGTGACTAGTGTACACCTCACAATGTTTTCCAATGAGAAAATGTCTCCAAGTCTTCAATGCATGCACTACGGCTGCTAACTCCAAATCATGGGTGGCATAATTCAACTCATGGGGCTTAAGCTGTCGTGAAGCATACGAAACAACTCTTCCCTCCTGCATAAGCACTGCTCTAAGTCCTCGACGTGAAGCGTCGCAATACACCTCATAATCCTTGCGCTGATCTGGCAGTATCAACACTGGTGATGTAACCAAACGTTTCATAAACTCTTGGAAACTAGCCTCACATTTCTCAGTCCAAATGAACTTGGTATCCTTCTTTAATTACTCCGTCATAGGCTTCGCAATCTTCGAGAAATTCTCAATAAATCTCCGGTAGTATCCTGCCAGTCCAAGAAAACTCCGGATCTCTCCAACAGTTGTTGGTGACTCCCAGTTTGTCACAGTGACAACTTTAGTGGGATCTACTGCTATTCCTTCTCCGGATATAACATGTCCGAGAAATCCAACTTCCTTCAACCAAAACTCACATTTCTTGAACTTGGCATATAGCGATGTTCTCTCGAGCTTCTCAAGTACCAAACGCAAATGCTCCTTATGCTCTTCTTCATTCTTCGAGTAGACCAAAATATCATCAATGAACACCACGATTTAACTTATCCAAAAACTCCATAAACACCTTGTTCATCATGTTCATGAAATAGGCAGGTGCGTTAGTCAGACCAAATGACATAACGGTATACTCATACAGCCCGTACCTGGTGGTAAAAGCCGTCTTAGGTATATCCTGCTCTCTAATCTTTAAATGATGGTATCCTGATCGCAAATCGATCTTGGAAAATACCTTAGGTCCTTGCAGTTGGTCAAATAAGTCGTTGATCATCGGCAATGGGTACTTGTTCTTAATGGTCACTTCATTCAATCCTCGATAATCAACAACCATTCTCAGGGATCCATCCTTCTTTTCCACTAGAAGTATTGCCGATCCCCAAGGTGAAGAACTTGGGCAAATAAACCCTTTATCCAGTAACTCCTTAATCTGCTTCTTAATTTCTTCCAAATCTTGTGCGGGCATCCGGTACGGTCTCTTAGATATCGGCCCTGTGCCTGGCAACAATTCAATAAAAAACTCAATGTCTCTGTCCGGTGGCATGCCTGGCAACTCTTCTGGGAATACATCCGGGTAATCCTTCACCACTGGTACTTCCTCCTGCACAACTCCTGATAAGGAATTTACTTGTGTGGTAAGAAAAATCGACTTACTGGCGCAATCAATGTTCCCTCCATACTTTGATAACCAATCCATGCCTAATATCACATCCAATCCTTGTGATTCCAAAACTATTAGGTTCGAGGGAAACACATAGTTACCAATCCTTAATGGTAATCGATCACACCACAACCGGCCATATATTCTCGCTCCAGCGGTTACTAGCATGGGTGACCTAAGGGCTTGGGTTGGCAATTTATACTTATCCACAAATCCCTCGATATGTATGAATGCGATGCACCGATATCAAAAAGAACGATCGCAGTAAATGTCTTAACAAAAACTTACCTATTCGCATCCGGCCGAAGCTTCAACCTCCTCCACGGTAACGTGGTTCACATCCCCGATGAAAGGGTTCGGCTTCTTCCCTGAGCTTCCATTGCCAGTTCCATTCTGGGCTTCGGGACATTCATTTGCATAATGTCCAGTCTTCTGACACTTAAAACAAGTGACTTGGCTCAGGTCTCTCTTGGCTGGGGTTGACGGGTTGGTGCGGTTTCGTCCATTGCTTCCTCCATTCCCGTTTCCATTCTTGGAACCATTATGATTGTGCGAGCTACCTCCTCCATGGGTATGCTGAAATTGTCCTCCCGGTTTCGGGGTAAAGCGTAGCTTCTGCTGAGCTCCAGAATTGTATTTCCCCTGTCCATACTTCCTCTTGCGGTTGTCAATCTGTTGCTGCTTCCCTTCAATCATAAGAGCACGATCTACCAACTCCTGGTAGTTATTGAAAGTGGCTACCATCAATTGCATGCTTAGCTCATCATTAAGTCCTTCCAGAAACTTCTCCTGCTTAGCTGCATCTGTGGCAATGTTATCTGGGGCATAACGTGCTAAATTACTAAAGTCCTCCACATACTGGCTTACAGTACGCCCTCCTTGGCGTAAGTTGCAAAACTCGCGCTTCTTCATGGCCATAGCTCCTGCTGAAACGTGGGCAGTACGGAAAGCTTGTTGAAACTGATCCCATGTGACATTGTCAATAGGGTGTGTGGCTGTGTAATTCTCCCACCATGATGCTGGGTCCATCAAGTCGATGTGCGGCAAAACACACTCTCTCCACATCTGTGCATCCTGCAGTGGTCGGCTCCCTTCCAACCTTCCGGAGCCAATCATCTGCAACAATCGGCTCGGTGCTACTGGAAAACACCGGCGGATTTAGCCTCAAGAAACGAGTCAAATGGTCAACAGGTGGTGGTGGTGGTGGTGGGTTGTTGTTGTTGTTGTTGTTGCCTTGGTTCTGTACTAGTGTTTGAAACAAAGCATTCTGCTGCTGAATCAACTGAGTGATCTCTGGTGGGAAAACAAATCCGGTGTCGCGTCTCGGAGGCATCTGAGGGTTTAGAGAAGGTGAGAATATAGAATAGAATGAGGTCTTGTGAGAAAACACTACCCATATGCACATGAGACAAATTCAATCAATATCACTCCAATCAATTCAAACAAGGGCATACAACGGTCTAACTATCGTTACAAAAGTGCTTGGACTAAACTAGATACAATTGGGGAATTTCTACTACTGCTATGGTGGTCAACTAGAAAAACTGCTCCGATGAAGACTCCATGATATCTGCTCCAGCTTCATCAACATAGTCATCATCGCTGTCGTCGGGGTCCGAGTCGGTGTCGTCGATGATGATATAGTTATTTGGGCAAGTGGAATCGTCGTCATTTCCTCCTGGCGCGGGGTCTCCCATGAAAACTCTGAGCTTCCTGGTTAAGTGGTCATTCTTCTCCACTAGCACTTCAATTTATTCCATGTAATCTTCACGTGTAGCCTTGAGTTCTTACTCTAGCTCCTTGATCTTGGTCAAGGCCTTCTGCAGATCCTCCATGCTTGCGCACATCTGGTTCTCCTGTCGTCGGATATGCTGGTTTAACTCCTGGATATATGCTGCAATTGATCTATCCCTCCTGGTGCTGATCATCTCCCATTGCTCATCTCGACGCCCACAAATTTGGTAGATAGTATTCTTGAGATCATTGCGGTAAACTTCTCCAATACGTCCCATGGCGATGTGGGCTGCCAGGCTCTTTCCTAGACTCTGTGTTGGTGCATCAAAGGAAAACTCTATGGGCTCCGTGGTAGTGCGAATGTCCTTCTGGAACTTGAACTTGAATTATCCAGCGCTCCTCTTCGTGTAAAGTGGCGTTGTAGGTCCGGTGAAGCTTGGTACTCGATGTTCGGTATCTAGTGACTTCCTTCAAGTGGCATCCAAAGGGTGTATCTTCATCCGGTTGTGTGAACTTGTTCCTTGCATCCGCCATCCAAAAAGAATAGAAAAGATGAGGAGTCGGAAATGAGAAGAAAGAGTAGTGATCTAGGGCTTTAGCTTAGTGGTCGTGTCCTACAGTCAGCGTGTGCTCTGATACCATCTTGTAGCGACCGGACCTCAAGCGATCGATCTCGTGCATCGGTGTCATCCTCGGATCAAGAATGTCTTGACACGCATGATGCTTGAAGGATTTATAACAGAGTAGCAATCACACACTTATTACATCGAATGTCTCAAAAGAGAACTTAATACAATAAATATGGCTTAAGGCCATCTAATAACGATAACAACGGAAGGCTTGGAAGACAAGCGAGTCCATCAACTCCAACGGCATCATCGAGTATAGAACCACGACCTAAGGCACCTTACTGTCGTTGCGAAAAAGTCTGCAACATGAACGTTGCAGCCCGAAACGGGTCAAGACATGGAATATGCTGGCAATGTAACACATAGAGAGTAATATGAAAGAGTAATGCTATACTACATGCATATATGGCTGGTGGAAAGCTCTATGGTTACAGTTTTGCGTAAAGCCAGTTTTTCCCTACTGCAAAGGAATAAATTTGTTTAACTATCATGGTGGTTGTTAAACATTGAGAATGGTTGACAGCATTCTGAATCCCAATTAAGTATCATCAATTAAAACCCAACAATATTAATTAAAGTAACATGATGAGATTCACATGATAATCCAAGTACTAGATACTCAAGATGTCCATAACCGGGGACACGGCTAACCATGATTAGTTTGATACACTCTGTAGAGGTTTGCGCACTTTTCCCCACAAGACTCGATCTCCTCCGTTGGGATTCTCGCACTACATGGTGTTTGAGAAACAGATGACCGGGACATAGTCTTTCAGAAGCGCTAGCACCTTACAAACGGGTAGACCGTACCAACCTACATCCCATACATCTGCTAGTCTACCACTGTAAGAGTTCGCACGACTTAGTCAACTATGCTAGAGCCCATCGTAGCTTGTGGCTGCACACGGAAGTTTCTAGCATGAATAATCTCATGATCCCTTTGAGTCTGGGTGGCGGTCCAAAAAGAAACAGGCAATCCTGGAATATCCAGGTACCTCAATCCACCCAAATGTGTGTTTAAGTTGCCACCTTAAATAAACCATTAATTAACAATCTCACATCTGTCATGGATACACTCACCCAATCCACGTCTACTAGCATAGCATGTCATAATAAGCAAACGTAGAGTAACTCCGAAGGGTTTGATAATGAAACAGATAATAAGTACTACCTCAACTACTTTCCCAAAACCCACAGTTTAATTAGATCCTAATCATGCAATGTTTGAGGATTGATCTAATGCATAAAAACTGGGTATGAAAAGGGATATGATCAAAGTGTTACTTGCCTTGCTGATGATCCGCGAAACCTAGAGATTCGAAGTAGCAAGCGGCGCACTCCGGGTACCCTATCGCAAACAAACAAGCACATAATAAGTACTCATCTAATCCACAGGTAAAACTCAAATAAAAGATCTAACCAGAAAGTTCAACTTAAGAACTCCGGTTTGCAAAAAGAAACAACTCGAACGAAGCAACGAAAGTCAAACTGCGAAAGAAACAGGCTTCGTTTTACTAATCTGGACCTAAGTCAAATTTTACAGAGGCAAAAACTTGTTTGAGTTGATTATTCGGAAAGAGGGTTTCGAGACGAAACTCTAGGCGCTTGAATCGCCTGATTCCGATAAACGAGCGAAAAGTTATACTAGATCGAAAATCGGATCAGAAATCGCGATCAGAAAAATCGCGGAATAAATCCGAGAAAAAGAAAAAAACAACGAACAGCTTAACGAACGGATGTTCGTTAACTGTAACTAAACGCTGAACACGTTCGTTAAAACGAACGAATGGGCGAACGCTCGCTAATTAAACTAAACTAAAAAAACCGATCTAATAAAAAACGAATCTAGGTTTTTTTTAAAACACCGAAGTGGTTTTTCTTTAAAAACCGTCCCATGGCGGCGGCCGGGCAAGACCTCGGTGAGGTATTCGGCGGGCGGGCGGCGATTCGGCGGGGTTCGGGCGGCTCGGCGGCGGGCGGCACATGAGGCGGCGGGTCATGGGTGGGTTCGGCGGCTTCGGCTCAAAGGAGGCGGCGGCGGCGATTTATATAGGGGGGGGGGGGGCGGGGAGGCGGAGTCCTCCCGGACTCGGGCGGCGGCGGCGGCTTCGCTCGGGACTCCGGTCCCGAGCCGGTGCGGGAGACGGCGGCGGCGCTGGGCCGGCCTGGCTGGGCCTTCGGCCCAGTCGGGTGCGGGCGTGTTTTTTTAAACAAATCCGCCGAGACTTAAAAAAATCTAGAAAAATAAATAAAAATCTAAAAATGCCAAAACAAATTTTTGCCGTCTAAATAAAATATTTAGAAAGAGGTGAACATTTTCTTGGCTCTAAAATGCAGTTTTGAAAACGTACAATTTTTTCCTAAATCCAAATAAAATAGCGAAAAACTCGAAAATAAAAACTTATTTGATTTTTTTATTAAATCTACCATATTCCTTTATTTTGGGAAAGTCGTTTTATTCCCTCTCTCTTATTTTGATAATAGAAATAATTGAAGATAAAATAAATAAAATCAAATGATCCTATTTTCAGAATTTGAGAAAACTCAAATATGAAAATAACGAAATCTCCAACTCTCTCCGTGGGTCCTTGAGTTGCGTGAAATTTCTAGGATCGAGCCCAAAATGCAATAAAATATGATATGCAATTGATGATCTATGTATAACATTCCAAATTGAAAATTTGGGATGTTACATACAATCGCTTGAATCAAGTTGGAGTTAATCTCCCAGATAAGATAGTGATTGACAGAGTTCTCTAGTCATTATCACCAAGCTACTAGAACTTCGTGATGAACTATAATATGCAAGGGGTGATGAAAACAATTCCCAAGCTCTTCGCAATGCTGAAATCGACGAAGGTAGAAATCAAGAAAGAGCATCAAGTGTTGATGGTTAACAAAACCACTAGTTTCAAGAAAAGGGCAAGGGATAGAAAGGGAACTTCAAGAAGAACAACAAACAAGTTGCCGCTCCCAAGAAGAAGCCCAAAGCTAGTCCCAAGCCTCAAATTGAGTGCTTCTACTACAAAGGAAATGGTCATTGGAAGCGGAACTGCCCCAAATACTTGGCGGATAAGAAGGATGGCAAAGTGAACAAAGGTATATTTGATATACATGTTATTGATGTGTAATTTACTAGTGTTCATAGTAGCCCCTAGGTATTTGATACCGGTTCACTTTCTAAGATTAGTAACTCGAAACAGGAGTTACAAAATGAACAGAGACTAGTTGAGGGCGAGGTGACGATGTGTGTTGGAAGTGATTCCAAGGTTGATACGATCACCATCGCACACTCCCTCTACCTTCGGGATTAGTGTTGAACCGAAAATAAATGTTATTTGGTGTTTGCGTTGAGCATGAATATGATTAGATCATGTTTATTGCAATACAGTTATTCATTTAAATCAGAGAATAATTGTTGTTCTGTTTACATGATAAAACCTTCTATTGTCATACACCCGATGTAAATGGTTTATTGATTCTCGATCGTAGTAATACACATATTCATAATATTGATGCCAAAAGATGCAAAGTTGATAATGATAGTGCAACATATTTGTGGCACTGCCGTTTAGATCATATTGGTGTAAAGCGCATGAAGAAACTCCATGCGGATGGGCTTTTGGAATCACTTGATTATGAATCATTTGATAGTTGTGAACCATGCCTCATGGGAAAGATGACTAAAACTCCGTTCTCCGGAACAATGGAGCGAGCCATTGACTTATTGGAAATAATACATACCGATGTATGCGGTCCAATGAGTGTTGAGGCACATGGCGGGCATCGTTATTTTTTGAACTTCACAGATGATTTAAGAAGATATGGGTATATCTACTTAATGAAACACAAGTCTGAAACATTTGAAAAGTTCAAAGAATTTCAGAGTGAAGTGGAGAATCATCGTAACAAGAAAATAAAGTTTCTACGATCTGATCGCGGAGTCGAATATCTGAGTTATGAGTTTGGCCTTCATTTAAAACAATGTGGAATAGTTTCACAAGTCACGCCACCCGGAACACCACAGCGTAATGGTGTGTCCGAACATCGTAATTGTACTTTATTAGATACGGTGCGATCTATGATGTCTCTTACCTATTTACCACTATCGTTTTGGGGTTATGCATTAGAGACAGTTGCATTCACGTTAAATAGGGCACCATCTAAATCCGTTGAGATGACACTGTATGAACTATGGTTTGGCAGGAAACCTAAGCTGTCATTTCTTAAAGTTTGGGGTTGCGACACTTATGTCAAAAGGCTTCAGCCTGATAAGCTTGAACCCAAATCGGAGAAGTGCGTCTTCATAGGATACCCTAAGGAAACAATTGGGTACACCTTCTACCACAGATCCGACGGCAAGATCTTTGTTGCCAAGAATGGAACATTTCTAGAGAAGGAGTTTCTCTCGAAAGAAGTGAGTGGGAGGAAAGTGGAATTTGATGAGGTAATTGTACCTTATCTCAATTTGGAAAGTAGCACATCAGAGAAATCCGTTCCCGTGATGCCTACACCAACTAGAGAGGAAGCTAATAATGATGATCATGAAACTTGAGATCAAGTTACTCTCGGACCTCGTGGGTTGAGCGAGCATGTTACGCACTGCAGTGAATGCGGTAATCCTGTTCTAGAAGTCATGTTACTAGGCCATGACGAACCTATGAACTACGAAGAAGCTATGATGAGCCCAGATTCCGACAGATGGCTTGCGGCCATGAAATCTGAGATAGGATCCATGTATGAGAACAAAGTGTGGACTTTGGTGGACTTGCCCGATGATCGGCAAGCCATAGAGAATAAATGGATCTTCAAGAAGAAGACTGACGCTGATGGTAATGTTACTATCTACAAAGCTCGACTTCTCCTGAAAGGTTTTCGACAAGTTCAAGGAGTTGACTACGATGAGACTTTCTCACCCGTAGCGATGCTTAAGTCTGGCCGAATCATGTTAGCAATTGCCGCATTTTATGATTATGAAATCTGGCAAATGGACGTCAAAACTGCATTCCTTATGGATTTCTTAAAGAAGAATTGTATATGATGCAACCAAAAGGTTTTTTCGTTCCTAAAGGTGCTACCAAAGTGTGCAAGCTCCAGCGATCCATCTAGGACTGGTGCAAGCATCTCGGAGTTGGAATACGCTTTGATGAGGTGAGCAAAGCATATGGTTTTATACAGACTTGTGATGAAACCTGTATTTACAAGGAAGTGAGCGAGAGCTCTGTAGCATTTCTAATATTATATGTGGCTGACATATTATTGATTGGAAATAATATAGAATTTTTGGATAGCATAAAAGGATACTTGAATAAGATTTTTTTCAATGAAAGACCTCGGTGAAGTTGCTTACATATTGGGCATCAAGATCTATAGAGATAGCTCAAGACGGTTGATAAGACTTTCAAATGAGTACATACCTTGACAAAGAAGGAGTTCTTGCCTGTATTGTAAGGTGTGAAGTTGAGTAAGACTCAAAACCCAACCATGGCAGAAGATAGAGAGAGAATGAAAGTCATTCCCTATAAGTCAACCATAGGTTCTACAAAGTATGTCATGCTGTGTACCAGACCTATTATGTAACTTGCCATGAGATTGACAAGGGGGTACAATAGTGATCCAGGAGTAGATCACTGGACATCAGTCAAAATTATCCTTAGTAAACCTAAGAGGACTAAGGAAATATTTCTCGATTATGGAGGTGATAAAGAGTTCGTCATAAAGGATTACATTGTTGCAAGCTTTGACACCGATTCAGATGACTCCGAGTCTCAATCTAGATACGTATTGAAAGTGGGAGCAATTAGCTAGAGTAGCACCATGCATAGCATTGCAGATATAGAAATTTGCAAAATACATACGGATCTGAATGTGGCAGACCCGTTGACTAAACTTCTCTCACAAGCAAAACATGATCACACCTTAGTACTCTTCGGGTATTAATCACATGGCAACGTGAACTAGATTATTGACTCTAGTAAACTCTTTGGGTGTTAGTCACATGGCGATGTGAACTATGGATGTTAATCACATGGCGATGTGAATTAGATTACTAACTCTTGAGCACTGCGTCAAGTCCATGGCACACATCTCCCCAACAATTGGAAAACGAGAGGCAAATGGCAAATAATGTAATGCGAGGGATAAGAGTTTGTGATGGGTACTTGGTATGTCTTGACTTGACTTGGTGCACACCTCCCCGGCAACGGTGCCCGAAATCTTTCTTGCTACCTCTTGAGCACTGCGTTGGTTTTCCCTCGAAGAGGAAAGGGTGATGCAGTAAAGTAGCGTAAGTATTTCCCTCAGTTTTTGAGAACCAAGGTATCAATCCAATAGGAGGTCACGCTCAAGTCCCTTGCACCTACACAAACAAATAAGAACCTCGCAACCAACGCGATAAAGGGGTTGTCAATCCCTTCACGGTCACTAACGAGAGTGAGATCCGATAGAGATGATAAGATAATATTTTTGGTATTTTTATGATAAAGAGTAAAAGCAAATAAAGCAAGTAAACAGTAATGGAAATAACGGGAGATTAATATGATGGAAAATAGACCCGGGGGCCATAGGTTTCACTAGTGGCTTCTCTCAAGATAGCATAAGTATTACGGTGGGTGAACAAATTACTGTCGAGCAATTGATAGAATTGAGCATAGTTATGAGAATATCTAGGTATGATCATGTATATAGGCATCACGTCCGTGACAAGTATACCAAACGTTTCTGCATCTACTACTATTACTCCACACATCGACCGCTATCCAGCATGCATCTAGAGTATTAAGTTCATAAGAACAGAGTAACGCTTTAAGCAAGATAACATGATGTAGAGGGATAAACTCATGCAATATGATATAAACCCCATCTTTTTATCCTCGATGGCAACAATAAAATGCGTGCCTTGCTGCCCCTGTTGTCATTGGGAAAGGACACCGTAAGATTGAACCCAAAGCTAAGCACTTCTCTCATTGCAAGAAAGATCAATCTAGTAAGCCAAACCAAACTGATAATTCGAAGAGACTTGCAAAGATAACCAATCATACATAAAAGAATTCAGAGAAGATTCAAATATTGTTCATAGATAATCTTGATCATAAACCCACAACTCATCGGATCTCGACAAACACACCGCAAAAGAAGATTACATCGAATAGATCTCCAAGAAAATCGAGGGGAACTTTGTATTGAGATCCAAAGAGAGAGAAGAAGCCATCTAGCTAATAACTATGGACCCGAAGGTATGAGGTCAACTACTCACACATCATCGGAGAGGCTATGATGTTGATGTAGAAGCCCTCCGTGATCAATGCCCCCTCCGGCAGGACACCGGAAAAGGCCCCAAGATGGGATCTCATTGGTACAGAAGGTTGCGGCGGTGGAATTAGGTTTTCGTGGGCCCTCCTGATGGTTTGGGGGTACATAGGTATATATAGGAGGAAGAAGTAGGTCGGTGGAGCCACGAGGGGCCCACGAGGGTGGAGGGCGCGCCTGGGGGGTAGGCACGCCCCCCTACCTCGTGGCCTCCTCGTATGTTGCTTGACGTCCACTCCAAGTCCTCTGGATCACGTTTGTTCCAAAAATCACGTTCCCGAAGGTTTCATTCCGTTTGGACTCCGTTTGATATTCTTTTTCTGCGGAACACTGAAATAGGCAAAAAACGACAATTTGGGTTGGGCCGCCGGTTAATAGGTTAGTCCGCAAAATAATATATAAGTGTATAAATAAGCCCATTAAACATCCAAAACAGAATATATAATAGCATGGAACAATAAAAAATTATAGATACGTTGGAGACGTATCAAGCATCCCATGCTTAATTCCTGCTCGTCCTCGAGTAGGTATATGATAAAAACAGAATTTTTGATGTGGAATGCTTCTTAGCATAATTCTCAATGTAAATCTTTTTATTGTGGTATGAATATTTAGATCCGAAAGATTCAAGATAAAAGTTTAATGTTGACATAAAAACAATAATACTTCAAACATGCTAACCAAGCAATTATGTCTTATCAAAATAACATAGCCAAAGAAAGCTTATCCCTACAAAATCATATAGTTAGGCTATGTTTGAATATTGTCCCACAAACGTTCTCATCATGCATAACCCCGATGACAAGCCGAGCAATTGGTTCATACTTTTAACGCTTGACCTTTTTCAACTCTTACGCAATACATGAGCGCAAGCCGTGGATATAGCACTACAGGTGGAGTAAAGTATAATGATGGGGGTTATGAGAGAAGACAAAAAAGTAGAAAGTCTCACATTGACGCGGCTAATCAATAGGATATGGAGATGCCCATCAATTGATGTCAATGAGAGGAGTAGGGATTGCCATGCAACAGATGCACTAGAGCTATAAATATATGAAAGCTCAACAAAAGAAACTAAGTGGGTGTGCATCCAACTTGCTTGCTCACGAAGACCTAGGGCATTTTGAGGAAGCCCATCATTGGAATATACAAGCCAAGTTCTATAATGAAAATTTCCCACTAGTATATGAAAGTGACAACATAGGAGACTCTCTATCATGAAGATCTCGGTGCTATTTTGAAGCACAAGTGTGGAAAAAGGATAGTAACATTGTCCCTTCTCTCTTTTTCTCTCATTTTTTTCTTTGGGCCTTCTCCCCTTTTTTGGCCTCTTTTTTTTAGTCCGTAATCTCATCCCGACTTGTGGGGGAATCATAGTCTCCATCATCCTTTCCTCACATGGGAAAATGCATAAATAATGATGATCATCACACTTTTATTATTTACAACTCAACAATTACAACTCAATACTTAGAACAAAATATGATCTATGTGAATGCCTCCGGCGGTGTACCGGGATATGCGTTGAATCAAGAGTGACATGTATGAAAAAATTATGAATAGTGGCTTTGCCACAAAATACGATGTCAACTACATGATCATGCAAAGAAATATGACAATGATGAAGCATGTCATAATAAACGGAACGGTGGAAAGTTGCATGGCAATATATCTCGGAATGGCTATGGAAATGCCATGATAGGTAGGTATGGTGACTGTTTTGAGGAAGATATAAGGAGGCTTATGTGTGATAGAGCGTATCATATCACGGGGCTTGGATGCACCGGCGAAGTTTGCACCAACTCTCAAGGTGAGAAAGGGCAATGCGTGCACCGTAGAGGCTAGAAAATTGTGGAAGGTTGAGAGTGCGTATAATCCATGGACTCACATTAGTCATAAAGAACTCATATACTTATTGCAAAACTTTATTAGCCCTCAAGCAAAGTACTACTACGCATGCCCCTAGAGGGATAGATTTGTAGGAAAAGACCATCGCTCGTCCCCGACCGCCACTCATAAGGAAAGCAATAAAAGAACACCTATGTGTCAAAATTGTCACACAACTTTTACCATACATGCATGCTACGGGACTTGCCAACTTTAACACAAGTATTATTCAATTCCACAATTACTGAACTAGCACACTCTAATATTACCACCTTTATATCTCAAAACACTTATGAAGTATCTAACTTCTCATAACATTCAATGAACTCAATATAGAAGATTAATTTCACAATTAAAGCAAATTACCATGTTGTTTAAGACTCTCAAAATAATATAAGTGAAGCATGAGAGATCAATAATTTCTATAAAATAAAACCACCGCCGTGCTCTAAAAGGTATAAGTGAAGCACTAGAGCAAAGACTATATAGCTCAAAAGATATAAGTGAAGCTCACAGAGTATTCTAACAAATTCTGAATCATGTGTGTCTCTCTCAAAAGGTGTGTACAGCAAGCATGATTGTGGAAAACTAACAAACAAAGACTCAAATCATACAAGACGCTCCAAGCAAAACACATATCATGTGGTGAATAAAAATATAGCTCCAAGTAAATTACCGATGGTTGAGGACGAAAGAGGGGATGCCTTCCGGGGCATCCCCAAGCTTTGGCTTTTAGGTGTCCTTAGATTTACCTTGGGGTGCCTTGGACATCCCCAAGCTTAGGCTCTTGCCACTCCTTGTTCCATAATCCATCAAATCTTTTACCAAAAACTTGAAAACTTCACAACACAAAACTTAACAGAAAATCTCGTGAGCTCCGTTAGCTTAAAGAAAACAAAACACCACTTCAAGGTACTGTATTGAACTCATTCTTTATTTATATTGGTGTTAAACCTACTGTATTCCAACTTATCTATGGTTTATAAACTATTTTACTAGCCATAGATTCATCAAAATAAGCAAACAACACACAAAAAACAGAATCTGTCAAAAACAGAACATTCTGTAGTAATCTGTAACTAACGCAAACTTCTGAAACTCCAAAATTTCTACCAAAATAGGAAGACCTAGACAATTTGTTTATTGATCTTCTTCAATTGGAATCAGTATTTTATCACGTTCTGGTGATTTTTAACAATTGTTTTCGTGAACATAAAGTTTCTGGAATTTTCAGCAAGATCAAATAACTATCATCCAAGAAGATCCTATAGGTTTAACTTGGCACAAACACTAACTAAAACACAAAAACAAATCTAACCCTAGGCTAGATCAAAGATTTATTCCTAAACAGAACCAAAAAGCAAAAAAACTAAAAATAAAATTGGGTTGCCTCCCAACAAGCGCTATCGTTTAACGCTCCTAGCTAGGCATAAAAGCAAGGATAGATCTAGGTATTGCCATCTTTAGTAGGCAATTCTTCAATAAGGCGCCTATCACCCTAGGAGTTTCTTCCTTTTTATTAATAATCGAACTTCTAGGCACGAAATCAAAGAAATCTCTTGTGGCAAAAGGTTCCTTAAGGTTAGCGAAAAAATTGGGATGAACACTTATTGATTTGTGGTCCGCCTTCCCCTTGCTAGAAGTTTCACCCTTATTTTTAGGAACATACATAATTTGGCAATCTTAGCATTAGAAGGTGTGTTTTTCACGGAAGAAAAGGCAGATCTTAGGTTGGTAATTATATCCTCAATTTTATCAATTCTAGTGGAATCTTGATCTAACCTTTCATTAACTATGGGTCCCTTTTCTTTAAAAAATTTAAGAGCAACTCCTACCTTAGATCCGTATTGGGTAATTTGGTTATGGATCTTTTTATCCAAATTTTCAATCAACTCTACGGTGGCAACTTTACTTTCAACAATTTCAAGCCGTTGCATCACATGTTCCAAAGTTAAAACAGTTCCATTAACCAAGAGAGGTGGCCAGCCAAACAAATCTATCATAGCATTATAAGAATCAAAAGTATGGCTACCCAAGAAGTTTCCTTCGGTAATGGTATCAAGAATATATCTATGCCAAGTGGTGACGCCTACATAAAAATTGCGAAGAAGAACGGTAGTAGATTGCTTTGTAGCAGATTTATTTTGAGCGTTGCAAATTCTACACCAAGCATCTTTTAGATTTTCTCCCTCCCTTTGTTTAAAATTAAGAACTTCATTCTCGGGAGACAAAGGATTAGATAAAGGACTAGCCATAACGACGAAGTAGGCAAAAAAGAGGCAAACGGAAAGAGAGGGCGAATAAAACGGCAAGGGTGAAGTGGGGGAGAGGAAAACGAGAGGCAAATGGCAAATAATGTAATGCGAGGGATAAGAGTTTGTGATGGGTACTTGGTATGTCTTGACTTGACTTAGCGCACACCTCCCCGGCAACGGCGCCAGAAATCCTTCTTGCTACCTCTTGAGCACTGCGTTGGTTTTCCCTTGAAGAGAAAGAGGTGATGCAATAAAGTAGCGTAAGTATTTCCCTCAGTTTTTTAGAACCAAGGTATCAATCCAGTAGGAGGTCACGCTCAAGTCCCTTGCACCTACACAAACAAATAAGAACCTCGCAACCAACGCGATAAAGGGGTTGTCAATCCCTTCACGGTCACTTACGAGAGTGAGATCTGATAGAGATGATAAGATAATATTTTTGGTATTTTTATGATAAAGAGTAAAAGCAAATAAAACAAGTAAACAGTAATGGAACTAACGGGAGATTAATAGGATGGAAATAGACCCGGGGGCCATAGGTTTCACTAGTGGCTTCTCTCAAGATACCGTAAGTATTACGGTGGGTGAACAAATTACTCTTGAGCAATTGATAGAATTGAGCGTAGTTATAAGAATATCTAGGTATGATCATGTATATAGGCATCACGTCTGTGACAAGTAGACCGAAACGATTCTGCATCTACTACTATTACTCCACACATCGACCACTATCCAGCATGCATCTAGAATAGTAAGTTCATAAGAACAGAGTAACGCTTTAAGCAAGATGACATGATGTAGAGGGATAAACTTATGCAATATGATATAAACCCCATCTTTTTATCCTCGATGGCAACAATAAAATATGTGCCTTGCTGCCCCTGCTCTCACTCGGAAAGGACACCGCAAGATTGAACCCAAAGCTAAGCACTTCTCCCATTGCAAGAAAGATGAATCTAGTAGGCCAAACCAAACTGATAATTCGAAGAGACTTGCAAAGATAACCAATCATACATAAAAGAATTCAGAGAAGATTCAAATATTTTTCATAGATAATCTTGATCATACACCCACAATTCATCGGATCTCGACAAACACACCGCAAAAGAAGATTACATCGAATAGATCTCCAAGAAAATCGAGGAGAACTTTGTATTGAGATCCAAAGAGAGAGAAGCCATCTAGCTAATAACTATGGACCCGAAGGTCTGAGGTAAACTACTCACACATCATCGGAGAAGCTATGGTGTTGATGTAGAAGCCCTCTATGATCAATGCCCCTCCGGCAGGACACCGGAAAAGGCCCCAAGATGGGATCTCACGGGTACAGAAGGTTGCGGCGGTGGAATTAGGTTTTCGTGGGCCCTCCTGATGGTTTGGGGGTACGTAGGTATATATAGGAGGAAGAAGTAGGTCGGTGGAGCCAGGAGGGGCCCACAAGGGTGGAGGGCGCGCCTGGGGGGTAGGCACGCCCCTCTACCTCGTGGCCTCCTCGTCTGTTGCTTGACGTCCACTCCAATTCCTCTGGATCACGTTTGTTCCAAAAATCACGTTCCCGAAGGTTTCATTCCGTTTGGACTCCGTTTGATATTCTTTTTCTGCGGAACACTGAAATAGGCAAAAAACAGCAATTTGAGCTGGGCCTCCGGTTAATAGGTTAGTCCCCAAAATAATATAAATGTGTATAAATAAGCCCATTAAACATCCAAAACAAAATATATAATAGCATGGAACAATAAAAAATTATAGATACGTTGGAGACGTATCAACATAGATTAAGATTAGGATTTGTCACTCCGAGTATCAGAGATGTATCTCTCTGCCCTCTCGGTAGTACACATCATAATCTTTTAAGAAAACGACTAAGGAGTTAGTCATGCGGTGATGTATTACAGAACGAGTAAAGAGACTTGCCGGTAACGAGATTGAACTAGGTATGAAGATACCGACTGTCGAATATCGGGAAAGTAACATACCGATAGACAAAGGGAATTACGTATGTTGTCGTAACGGTTCGACCGACAAAGATCTTTGTTGAATATGTAGGAGCCAATATGGGCATCCAGGTTCCGCTATTGGTTATTGACCGTAGAGGTGTCTCGGTCATGTCTACCTAGTTCTCGAACCCGTAGGATCCGCAAGCTTAATGTTCGATGACGATATTGTATTATATAAGTTATGTGATTTGGTGACCGAATGTTGTTCAGAGTCCCGGATGAGATCACAGACATGACGAGGAGTCTCAAAATGGTCGACAGGTAAATATTTATATATAGTACGATAGTATTCGGACACCAGAAGTGTTCCGGAGAGTACCGGGTACATATCGGCTCACCGGAAGGGGTTCCGGGCACCCCCCGGCAAAAGGTATGGGCCTTATGGGCCAAGAGGGGAAACGCACTAGGCACAACGGGCTGGTGCGCCACCCATATGGGCCGAACCAAAGGAGAAGGAAAGAGGGAAAGATATAAGGAAAGGGGGGATTCGGCCTCCCTCTTCCTTCCCTCCTCCCTCCTCATTCCTTCCCCCTCCGGCAAATAAGGAAGGGGGGTGCGCCACTTGGGAGGACTGTCGGTGTCAAAACCGGCGGATCTCGGGTAGGGGGTCCCGATCTGTGCTTCTTAGGCTGATGGTAACAGGAAGCAAGGGACACAGATGTTTACCCAGGTTCGGGCCCTCTCGATGGAGGTAAAACCCTACTTCCTACTTGATTAATATTGAAGATATGGGTATTACAAGAGTAGATCTACCACGAGATCGTAGAGGCTAAACCCTAGAAGCTAGCCTATGATGGTATGATTGTAATTGTGATCGGCCCTCTAAGGACCAACCTCTCCGGTTTATATAGGCACTGGAGAGGGCTAGGGTTTACATGGAGTCGGTTACAAGGAAGGAAACATAATATCCGAATCGCCTAGCTTACCTTCCACGCCAAGGAGAGATCCATCTGGACACGGGACGAAGTCTTGAGTCTTGCTTCAATAGTCCGGACGTTGTATACAGTCCGGCTGTCCGGATACCCCCTAATCCAGGACTCCCTCAGTAGCCCCTGAACCAGGTTTCAATGATGATGAGTCCGGCGCGCAGTCTTGTCTTCGGCATTGCAGGGCGGGTTCCTTCTCCGAATACTCCAAAGTACCTGTTACGACGAATAGTGTCCGGAATTCCATCAATGTTGTATTCCTTGGCTTCGGTGCCTCAGTAATGACCATCTCCACGTGTCGAGCGAATGCGAGGAGCCGATGTATTTTTCGCATTTGCCACCCTCAATCCTTTGGGCTGACCGCCTATTTGAAGAGACAGAGATTCTCAGATCCAAACCTCACTCCTCCCCCTCAAGCAAGCATCCAACATAGCGCTCCGGGAAAAACCATTCCAACATGGCCGGTTGTCGCAGCTCTCTGCTCGATCTCCCTGCTCCAAGCCGGGGGAATGGGAAGAGTGTTCAGTTCCCCATAGCCGTTTGATTGAGTTACAAACCCAAGGGTTTCTCCCACCAGCATTCATGGTCCCCGTCCGAGCCGGAATAGCCACCTATAATGGCGGGGAGCAAGCAGAGAGATCTCCCAATCCATCTCCAGAGGAGCGGATATGCCTCATCCCGCATCTGTTAAGGGGCATCGGGTTTCCTATTCACCCGTTCCTTCGCAGGCTCCTGGAGTTCTACGGCCTCCAGTTACACAACTTCACCCCTGCCTCTATACTTCATATAGCAGGGTACGTTGCCCTTTGCGAGCTATTTTTAGGCTGCGAGCCTCACTTCGGGTTATGGAAGAAGCTGTTCTGCCTTGTCCCCCGCAACCAGGGAGAATCCCTATGTCAGGTGTGCGGGGCCGAAGTATGGCGCATCGCCGAGACTGGATACCTATCCGGCACTCCCAAGAAGGCACCAGAGAACTGGTCTTCGAAGTGGTTCTATATTGACGATGTTCCCCTTCCGGATCCAGTCCGGACAGGTCTCCCCCAATTCAGTAACGCCCCGCCGAGGGCGCGCCTAAGCTGGCGCCCCCGAGGCCCCCAAGAGGAGGATACCAGGGAAATATGTTACCTGATGAGCAGGATAAAGTTATTGGCCAAATCCGGACTGATGATAGTCGAGGTTATGGCGATATGCATAATACGGGGAGTGCAAACGCTTCAATATCGGGGGAAGCCCATGTGGCACTTCAACGGGGAAGATGATGCCACCCGCTGTGGCCGTAAGGGTCCGGACTCCGCCATTGCTCTGGCAAGGATATTGTACGATTTATACAAAGGGGAAGAGGAGGAATTCCTTCACATCAAACCGCGAGATGGATTCTCCATGTACAACCCCCCAAACTGGGTAAGTTGTCATTCCTTTCCCTGCGTCACTTATTGTGGCGTTCTTTGCTAAGATCATCTGCCTTGATATTCCTGAGCAGGAACTGAGGAGGGACATAGAAGGAATCTCCAGCTCCTCCCCGCAGCCAGAGGACCCTGGAAGGGCCCTAGATCCAGGTCTCGAAGAAGATCCGGATATTACCGTGGAGCTTGTCGACGGGATATTTTATCAAGCGAGCCGCGATGGGGCCTCAGTGGCCATTACTGCCGACTATCCCGGACTACTTCCTACGTCGCGCGTAAGCCAAGTCGAAAAACCCTATTCTCCGAAGAGGACTCCCTTCAGATGTCATGCCTTACCCTTAAAGTGTCGTGTTTTTGCAGAGATGACGGCCGGAGCATGGGGCCGAGCCCCTAGGGACTCGTCGGCCAGGGGCGTCCGGATCGGGCAGGCTCAAGAGGAAGGCGGTAAGGGTCGACTCGCCGCTACAGAGGTAAGGCAAAAACTTGTGCCGTGATTATGGTATTTTTGAAGTGTGACAGCACCCTTTGTGTCCTGGCAGGAAGAGGAGCAGCCGGACTATATCCGGGGATCCTGCCAACCACGCCTCCACCAGCCGGATTCCAAAACCGGCTTCGAGAGCGGAGGCGGGAGCGGGGCCGATGCCGCATAGTTCTCCGACAGAGAATGCGGATATGCTCTTGGACACGAATTCTGAGGTAGAGAGCGCCATGAATCACCGGCGCCGACGGGCCGCACTTCGGAACAACATCTTTTCCGAAGAGACATTTAACGCCTTCAATTCGGGAGACACATACATCCAAGCTGCTCAAGGCGGGCTTGCCCGAGCGACGGACCAGTATACCAAAGATATACGAGTAAGAAAATTTTGATAAGCATGTGTAGCAGTAGCCCCTAAGACTTGAAACGGTTGGAACAACTGTTTTAAAGATCAATTTATGCACATGTCCTTGTAGATAAGAATGAGCAATTGTCTCGGGAGTTGGAGGAGTGCAAGGCCGAACTGAGGGCCGTAGTTGCCAAGTTAGAGGAATCCCAAAAGCCCTCATCTGGTAAAAGTTGTCGCAATTGTACGAAGATGCACCAGTTAGTAAATGGCTGATATGACGGGTCTAACAGAAAATTCTGCAGACAATCCCGGGGTGAATCCGGAGGGCGTAAGAGAGGACGACTCGCATCTCAAAAGGCAGCTGGAGGCTGGCGAGCGCATTCTTATGCGAGTTAGGCAGGAGAAGAACAATCTTCAAGATGCCAAAGTCCAGCTGGACGGGGAGTTAAAAGATCTCCGCGCTCAGCTGGCGGACTCCATGAAGGAGAACAAAAGGCTTTGACGCGGCATTTACAGTAAGTGCCTAGACGAAATGTAATATAGTTCGGCTAGGAAGTATATATTGAAAGAATTTTGCTTGCAGGAATGTTAACGGGTCACCCTGAAGAGGAGATGCCCTCATCTGCAAGTGATTTACTGCAAGACCTTTCACAACTGCATGAGCGAGCTCGGCAAGTGATGCAGGGTGTTGCTCAGGCTTTGTGGCCATCAAGCCTCCTGCCGAAGGGTATGGCGGAGCTTGTGGATATTCTTCAAGGAGCGCGGCGGCGCTTCCGACTGTGGAAGATGTCCGCTTGCCGGCAAGGCACAAGAGAAGCCTGGGCTATGGTGAAGACGCGCTACACCAAGCTGGACCCGAACCATATGGCCGAAGTAGGACCGGCGGGGCCCGATGGGCAAGAAATTCCCGTGAGTCTGTTATATGACCAGGTAGCGTTAGCCGCAAAGTATTCTCAACAGCATTGTAAGCTAGATAGCCTATTGGATGGTATAGAAGAGGAATATAGTCAGTCCAAGTGACTGTGTAATTCAATGGACATAATTAGTCCCTAGCCGGATTAAAATCATTTGTCATGGCGGGCCTTTTAAATTTCCCCCGGATCCTAGAGTCCGGTGTGTCCGAATACCCACTCAGTTATACAAAACCGGGGTATGCGTGGAAACAAGGTGTAGGGGTCATAAGTGCTTGAACAGACAAGTACCCAACTAGTTATGTTATATTACATGGATAGTAAGAAACATCTTCCAGGTAGAATAGTTCCATTAGGGGTTCCTTTCCCTGGGTACGCGTGCGACAATGCACATGTCCGGACTGCGAACGATGGCGCAGGATACAAGACTTCTGGGGATTTACGTTATAATAAATGAATACATCTTTTGTTCACCGACCGAATATTCTCTTAAGGAAGCTAGCTTTCGGCTTCACCCAGTCTGAGGTACACATCCGGCTGAACCGGCAGTAACAATCGCAGAGGTGCTCCCCTTATGCCCTAGCCGAATTAACGGGAACGTAGGGCATAAACACAAGAGCCAGGCAACCCAGCTTGGCCACATCTTAAGTCATATCGATGCATATAATGGTGAAGAAAAGGCACATATGGAAAAAGCATGCATATGTGATAGGCAGAAAGCCATGTGAGTAATTATTTTAGCTTCCGTATAGGAAGCCCCCAGGTATTGCTTACGCACCTAGTGCGGCCGGAGTGATCCGGGAATCCGCACTGTATTGAATACTTTGTGTGAAGAGGAAAAAGGTCGAGAAAGGAAAAGGGATGGAGCATAATTAAAAAGCAGGGGTTAGGAGACGAACACTGAGTTCGGCGTTAGGCGTAGAATCTCCGGAGTGTGACCGCGTTCCATGGGTTCGACTCGAGTCTGTTATCGGATGCATTACGTAAGCGGTACGCTCCTCCGTTGAGAACTTTGTCAATGACGAAGGGACCCTCCCACTTGGGTTTGAGCTTGTCCTTCTTCTTCTCCGGTAGGCGTAGAACGAGCTCGCCAATATTGTAAGTTTTGGCCCGCACTTCTCTGCTTTGATATCGTTGAGCTGCTGGCGATAGAATCTGAGCGGGCTTTTGCGACGTCGCGCTCCTCCTCCAGGGCATCCAAATTATCCTGCCGATCTAACTCGGCTTCCTTCTCTTCGTACATGCGTACACGTGGCGAATCATGTATTATGTCGCAGCGTAATACCGCTTCCGTGCCGTACACCATGAAAAATGGTGTATATCCGGTGGTGCGATTCGGCGTGGTCTGCAGCCCCCAGAGTACGGAGTCGAGCTCCTCGACCCAGTGCGTATCTGACTTTGTCGAGGATCGCACTAGTCTGGGTTTGATGCCGCTCATGATGAGACCATTTGCCCGCTCCACCTGGCCATTTGTTTGGGGATGGTAGACGGAAGCGTAATCAAGCTTAATGCCCATTTTTGCGCACCAAGTTTTCACTTCGTCGGCTGTGAAATTTGAGCCATTATCAGTGATGATGCTATGGGGGACACCGCATCGGTGTGCGAACCCGGATATGAAGTCTATTACTGGTCCGGATTCAGCCGTTTTGACTGGTTTGGCTTCTATCCATTTGGTGAATTTGTCCACCATGACCAATAAATATTTTTTCTTATGGCTTCCCCCTTTAAGAGGTCCGACCATATCCAGCCCCTAGACCGCGAAGGGCCAAGTTATGGGGATTGTTTGGAGAGCGGTAGGGGGCATATGACTCTGATTGGCAAAGAGCTGGCAACCAACGCAATGTTGGACAAGGTCTGTAATGCACTTTCGGGCCGTCGGCCAATAGAAACCTGTACGGAAGGCCTTGCTAACTAATGCTCGAGCCGCAGCGTGGTGCCCGCCCAGTCCGGCATGGATTTCAGCCAAGAGTTGTCGCCCTTCCTCTTCGGAGATGCATCTTTGGAGCACTCCGGTAGCGCTTTTCTTGTTGAGTTCCCCTTCATAGACTTTGTAAGCTTTAGAGCGCCGGACGATGCAGCGTGCTTCATTTTGGTATTCGGGGAGCTCCTGCCCATTTAGGTAGGCCAAGAAAGGCTCAGTCCACGGGGCAATTACAACCATGATTTCGTGGGCCGAGGATGTTATTTCGGTGGTAGAACCTCCGATTATGTCTGATTGTTTGGAATCTGGGGGTGTATTCGGATCCGTGCTAGTACTGCCAGACTCCCCTTCCCATACTACGGATGGCTTGAACACCCGTTCCAAGAATATGTTAGGTGGGACAGGGTCGCGTTTGGCGCCGATGCGAGCGAGGACGTCCGCCGCTTGATTGTTTTCTCGAGCCACATGGTAGAATTTGAGCCACTCGAACCGAGCTGACATCTTGAGGACGGCATTACGGTAAGCCGCCATTTTCGGGTCCTTGGCATCAAAATCTCCGTTTATTTGAGATATTGCGAGGTTTGAATCCCCGCGTACTTCTAGGCGTTGAATTCCCATAGAGACTGCCATCCGAAGACCGTGCAACAGAGCCTCATATTCGGCTGCATTGTTGGAGTCTGTGTATATTATTTGGAGGACATACTGGACCGTGTCTCCGGTGGGAGACGTCAGGACTACACCTGCTCCCAAACCGGCCAGCATTTTAGAGCCGTCGAAGTGCATGATCCAGTTTGAGTATGCTCCGTACTCTTTAGGGAGTTAAACTACATCCATTCGGCGATGAAGTCAGCCAATACTTGCGACTTGATGGCCCGCCGTGGTTTGTATGTTATGTCGAACGGAAGGAGCTCAATGGCCCATTTGGCAATCCGGCCCGTAGCATCGCGGCTATTTATTATGTCGATGAGTGGTACTTCGGAGGCCACCGTAATCGAACACTCTTGAAAGTAGTGTCGTTGCTTCCAGGATGCCATAAACACCGCGTATGCTATTTTTTGATAGTGTGGGTATCGGGATTTGCATGGGGTTAGGATCGTGGATACGTAGTAAACCGGCTTATGGAGCGGGTATTTGTATACGTCAGCCTCTCGTTCGACGACGAGCACTGCACTTACAACTTGATGCGTTGCAGCTATGTACAGCAGCATAGGTTCGTCAATATTCGACGATGTTAGTACTGGATTACTGGCCAATAAGGTCTTTATTTCATCCAGTCCGGCCGCGGCTGCATCCGTCCACACGAAGTGTTCGGTGCGCAGAAGAAGGCGGTAAAGAGGTAATGCCTTTTCTCCTAACCTGGAGATAAAGCGGCTTAGAACAGCCACGCATCCGGCTAGTTTCTGGATGTGTTTGAGGTCTGTTGGTATAGCCAATTGTGACAGAGCTCGGATTTTTGCCGGATTCGCTTCAATTCCTCTATTGGAAACAATGAAGCCGAGTAGTTTCCCCGAGGGGACGCCAAAAACGCATTTTTCCGGGTTCAGCTTGATGTCGTATGTCCGGAGATTATCGAATGTAAGGCTCAAGTCATCTATTAGGCTTTCAACGTGTCTTGTTTTTATGACCACATCATCCATGTATGCCTCCACTATTTTGCCGATTTGCTTTTCCAGGCATGTTTGAATCATGCGTTGGTAGGTTGCGCCAGCGTTCTTAAGCCCGAAAGGCATAGTGTTGAAGCAGAAAGGGCCATAAGGCGTTATGAAAGCTGTTGCAGCTTGGTCAGACTCTGCCATCTTTATTTGATGGTATCCGGAGTATGCGTCGAGGAAACACAACGAGTCGTGTCCTGCTGTGGCATCGATGATTTGATCGATGCGAGGGAGGGGAAAGGGATCCTTGGGGCAAGCCTTGTTGAGGTCTTTAAAGTCGACACATAGGCGCCAGGATTTGTCCTTCTTTGGTACCATTACCAGGTTTTCCCACCAATCCGGATGCTTGATATCTCTGATGAATCCGGCCTCGAGTAGTTTGGCTAGCTCTTCTCCCATGGCCTGCCGTTTGGGCTCAAAACCGTCTTAGAGTCTGCTTGACCGGTTTGTATCCTTTTAGTATATTGAGGCTGTGTTCGCCAATCTGCGTGGGATGCTGGCATGTACGATGGGTGCCAGCGAAGATGTCCCAATTCTCGCAGAAGAAGTCTCATGAAGGCGGCGTCCATCGCGGGGCTCAGCTGTGTCCCGACAGAAGTTGTCTTCATGGGGTCCATTGGATGGACTTGGAATTTGACTATCTCGTCTGCGGGTTTAAATGAGGTGGACTTGGGTCGCTTGTCGAGTATCACGTCGTCCCTGTCCATGGTGGCCTGCAGTGTTGTTAATTCTTCGGCTGCTAGGGCCTCGAATAGTGCCTCCAGGGCTAGTGTTGCGGTTTTGTTTTCGGTAGCCGGCGCGACGTCCGGATCATCGGCTAGAGTGATGTTTCCATTGGACGTGGGCATTTTTAGCTTCTTGTAGCCGTAATGGGGTATAGCTTGAAAGCTTGTAAACGCGTCCCGCCCTAGAAGGGCGTGGTATCCGCTGCTAAAAGGGGCCACTTGGAATGTGATTTCTTCGGACCTATAATTCTCCGGAGTGCCGAATACCACGTCGAGCGTGATTTTTCCTGCACACCACGCCTCCCGACTAGGGATAATTCCCCTGAAGGTTGTGCCGCTTTGTTCAATGCGGCCTTTGTCAATTTCCATCTTGCTGAGTGTCTCTTCATAGATCAAGTTTAATCCGCTTCCGCCATCCATGAGCACTTTAGTGAGCCAAAAGCCGTCCACGATTGGGCTAAGAACCAGAGCGGCTGGTGCCTGGACAGTCCGGAATCGAGGTTCGTCACTGGCATTGAAAGTTATAGCAGTGTCGTCCCAGGGGTTTATTTTGGCCATATGGCAAATTTCCGCGGAGCTTCGATGAGCTCGGTTGCGACTATTGTTTGAGGCAAAAGTCTCGAAGACTGTTAGTACCGTATTGTGCTCGTTGGCGGGATGTTGTTCTACAAGAAGATCCTCGCCACTTTTTGCAACCTGCCGGAGTATCCAACACGCCCTAAGGCTATGAGTTGGTGTCGTGTCCGGAGTGCTGTGGAGTTTACATGGCCCATTGAGCCATTTTTCCAATACGGTTTCCCGCCTTGGGGTGGGCTTTGGTTTCTTGGGGATTGGATCGGCCGACTTACGAGAGTTCACCCGTTTAGTTCGGACAAAGGTTTTGGTGAGATCCGGACTGTCCCAAAATTCAGTTTGGGTTTTCCAGACGCTTTCCATCGCACAGTACTTCTGCACTATGGTTGCTAAGTCCGCAAGGCGTATTATGTCACGGCGACTTATGGCATTAAGGATTCCTTTGTCCGTGCAGTTTTTGCAAAAGAGTGAGACTACGTCCTCCTCGTGGCAGTCCTCGACCTTGTTTAGCGCAAGGAGGAATCTGGCCCAGTAATGACGCAATGTCTCCTGGGGCTCTTGCCTGATATCGGAGAGACGATTTAAGTCCGTGTGGGTGGTTATAGCTGAATCCGGATTCTGGTCCGATCTAGCACCCTGGGGCATGGGAGCTTCCGAGTTTGACAGCTCGGGATCCGGGGTGCTGCCCAATTTTTCCGGCCCCGTGCCCGATTCTAAGTCCGGGACCCGGGTTATATCCTCCCCTGGGCGGGTGCCCGGCTCTGGGGGCTCGGCGATTCGGACATAATTCGTCCTCAAAAAGGAGGGATACTCCCTGTGTGGTTCCTCCGCTACCGCTATCTCATGGGTGGCCGACGGGGATTTAATGTCTCTTTGGTCAGGTTTAAGCCCGATCCGATCATAGTCCGTTGCGACTCCCAAAGCGCTGATGCGATCCAAGAGCTCATTAAGAGAAGAGAGCTCTATCGGATCCATCTGTTCGGCAAGTTCCGAATTGATGCGAAGTTTATGCATGATGACCCGAGAGGCCATCGTCGGCGCGACAGCCGATGGGGCGGCCATGACGAAGCCGCCTAGTCGGAGAGTTTGGCCTACATCCGAGCTCCTCATGTAATGTTGTCCCTGACAACGAGACGAGCCATCGAGCCTTACAACGACGACACGGAGGAACTCTCAATGAAAGCACCAATGTTGGTGTCAAAACCGGCGGATCTCGGGTAGGGGTCCCGATCTGTGCGTCTTAGGCTGATGGTAACAGGAAGCAAGGGACACAGATGTTTACATAGGTTCGGGCCCTCTCGATGGAGGTAAAACCCTACTTCCTACTTGATTAATATTGAAGATATGGGTATTACAAGAGTAGATCTACCACGAGATCGTAGAGGCTAAACCCTGGAAGCTAGCCTATGATGGTATGATTGTAATTGTGATCGGCCCTCTAAGGACCAACCTCTCTGGTTTATATAGGCACCGGAGAGGGCTAGGGTTTATATGGAGTTGGTTACAAGGAAGGAAACATAATATCCGGATCGCCTAGCTTGCCTTCCACGCCAAGGAGAGTTCCATCCGGACACGGGACGAAGTCTTGAGTCTTGCTTCAATAGTCCGGACGTTGTATACAGTCCGGCTGTCCGGATACCCCCTAATCCAGGACTCCCTCAAGGACCACAAGTAGGATTTGGCCTACTTGGGGCGCCTTCCTGACTGCTCCCTCCTCCCCCACCTATATATATGTGGGGGCGCCCCTAGCACACACCAGACAATTGCCTAGCCGTGTGTGGCGACCCCCTCCACCTTTTACACCCTCGGTCATATTTTCGTAGTGCTTAGGCGAAGCCCCGCGAGGATCACTTCACCATCACCGTCACCACGCCTTCGTGCTGACGGAACTCATCTACTAACTCGACGTCTTTCTGGATCAAGAAGGCGAGGGACGTGACCGAGCTGAACGTGTGCAGAACGCAGAGGTGACGTGCGTTTGGTACTTGATCAGTTGAAGCGCGAAGAAGTTCGACTACATTAACCTCGTTGAGAAACGCTTCCGCTTTCGGTCTACGAGGGTACGTAGACACACTCTCCCCCTCGTTGCTATGCATCTCCATGGATAGATCATTGCCTGTGCGTAGAATTTTTTTTGTTTTCCATGCAACATTTCCCAACATCTGGAATAACTTCTTCAGCAGATTCTTCAGTGGGTATGACATGACATTTCATCTAGCACATGAGGTAGGTGCTCTCTTTGTGAGCCGTTAGTTTCATCGAACCGCACATCTATAGTTTCAACAACCTTGTTGTGATAGGTGTTGAAGACTCTGTAGGTGTGCGAGTCCTTTCCATAACCAAGCATAAAACCCTCGTGTGCTTTCGGTGCAAATTTAGAGTTGTGATGTGGATCCCTAATCCAGCATTTAGCACCGAAGACTTTGAAATAACTCACATTGGGTTTCTTGTCAGTGAGGAGTTCATATGAGGTCTTCTTGAAGAATTTGTGAAGATATACCCTGTTGATGATGTGGCATGCCATATCAATAGCCTCAGGCCAGAAGTGACGAGGTGTCTTGTATTCATCAAGCATAGTGCAAGCCATCTCAACAAGAGTTCTGTTCTTGCGCTCCACGACGCCATTCTGCTGAGGAGTGTATGGGGCAGATAACTCATGAGTAATACCAAGTTCATCAAGATAGTCATCAAGACCAGTATTCTTGAACTCAGTCCCATTGTTACTCCTGATATGCTTGATCTTCACACCGAAATTCGTTGAGACCCTTGAGGAAAATCATTTGAAGACTTCCTACACTTCAGTTTTGTACATGATGATATGCACCCAAGTGTAACGAGAATAATCATAAATGACAACAAAGCCATATAGAGATGTTGCATTTGTAAGAGTGGCATAATTAGTAGGGCCAAAGAGGTCTGTGTGAAGCAATTCAAAGGGACAAGTGGTAGTCATGATAGTCTTCGAGGGATGCTTGGATCTGGTCATCTTTCTAGCCTCACAAGCCCCACAAAGATGATCTTTGAGGAATTTTACACCCTCAATGCTAATAACATGCTTCTTCTTCACAAGCATGTGCAAGTTCCTCATGCCAGCATGACCGAGTCGACGATGCCATAGCTAGCCTTCTGAAGCTTTTGCAAGTAGACATGTGGCAGGATGTGGTCCTATAGAGAAATCAACAATATACAAGTCTCCTATCCTAAAGCCTTTGAAGACTTTGGAATTGTCAGATTCCATGAGCACTATGCAATGATATTTTCCAAAGACGGCAACCATATCAAGATCACAAAGCATTGAGACCGACATGAGGTTGAATCCAAGAGACTCGACAAGTATGACTTTGTCCATGTTTTGATCCTTTGAGATTGCAACCCTACCTAGACCCATTAACTTGCTTTTTCCTTTGTCAGTGTAGGTGATATGCTTCAGATGTGATGGAGATAAATCAGAGTCCATCAATAAGTTCTTGTCACCGGTAATGTGATTTGTACATCCACTATCGAGGACCCAGTCAGTAGCTTTGAGTGTTTCATCCTGCAGATGAATTAGTGCATCTTACGAACTCATATACTTCAGAGTGAAGAATATGACATCAACTTTATCAGATAGAATTTCATCAAAATAGTGCAACAGATATAGAAGTAGGAGGATGTGATAAATGAGTAAATCATTTTTTCATGATTAATTAGCTTGCGTCCTTTCAAGCACATTCAGGTCTCCAGCAAGTTCTTCAGACGTTCAAGTTCGTCTGGAGACCTGACCATGCAATAGATATTAGTTCTTTTTCTTCACCACCCACATCTGGAGGGGTGGCAAAGAGTTCCTCATTTTGTGAGCTCCATAAGAGATAGGTGGGATTGTAGCCAGTGCACTTCGTTTCACAGAAGAGGAGTTAGAGTATGCATATGAATAAGCAGAGAAATTCTTCGAGGACTTATGAACATAATGATTTGAAGAATAATGCACATATTCACGATTCTTAGAGTTTCCCTGCGAAACAGATGCATTAGCATGGTGATGTTCATATGAGGAATTTGATCCATATGAGGACTTGGATCCATATGAAGAATTTGGTCCACATGAAGAATTTGATGTGGGGTTCCTATTCTTCACGGGTGGTGACATGAGTACATTAACCTGAAGACTTTCCAGGCACCTTTTGGGAACCTAGATTTTCTTCATAGGAGGACCATTCCTGCAGTTAGTTCCAACATATCTAGCAAATACTTCACCATTCTGATTTTTGAACAGTTTATAGTTGGAGTCAAATGACTCATCAGATGAATATGAAGATTCATATGTAAAGCCAGATAAAGTGATGGACCTGTGGGAGGTCCTTTTGCAGCAACCCATGTAGTTTTTGGGTACTACTCAGGTTTCCAGTAGGACCCGTCAGCATTGAGTTTCCTCTCAAATGCAATACCCTCTTTTCTAGGGTTCCTATTGAGGATCTGCTTCTTAAGCACATCACAAAGAGCCTGATGCCCTTTGAGGCTTTTGTACATGCCTGTCACATACAATCCTTTCAACCATGCATTGTCAGTGATACTTGTGGTATCCTCAGATGAGGAATTTGTGACCACAGATATAGTTGAAGAATTTGCAGCAATAGAAGCATTTGAACTTTCAGGTGAGGAATTAGTAGATTCTCGTTCAATGCATTTCAAACATGGTGGAATGAATTCTTCCTGAGCGGAACTAGTCTATTGAGCAAGCAAAGAATCATATTCCCTCTGAAGATCATCATGACTCACCCTTTCTCAAGATCTTGCTTTCTTTGAGGAAATTCATAAGAAAGCTTCTCATGATCGGCTAAGAGAGTTTCGTGACGACCCTGAAGGTTATTAAAATTAGAATGTAGTCATTGAAGATTATCAGTCAGGGTTTGAGTCCGATTCGATTCCTCACCCAACAGGTCATCGCTTTTGTCTAGCAAATTTTGAATCCTTTCCAAGGCTTTTTTTTTTGTTTAGTGGAAATATTAACAAGCTTGGAATAGCTGGGTTTGAGGTTTTCATTAGATTCATCTTCACTTGATTCAGAGGAGGGATATTTGAGTACCTTGGCACCTTTTGCCATGAAGCAATAGGTGGGAGCATAGTCATTGTCGCCATCGTCAGCGGTGTTGGTGTTGCCAAGTTCCTCAGTGTTGAAGATGGACTTGCTGACAAAAGCAGTAGCGAGAGCTAGGCTCTCCACACCAGAGTCTGACTCCTCAGATTCATCCTCTTCCTCATTTTCCCCAGATTCAGCTTCAGAGTCCATTTCCTTGCCAATGAATGTCTAAGCCTTTCTAGAACTGCTCTTCTTGTGAGATGAAGACCTTGAAGATTTTGAAGATTTCTTCTTTTTCTTCGAGTCATCAGAACTGTCATCCTTATACCTCTTCTTCTTTGATTCCTTCAGCCACTGAGGACAATCAGCCATGTAGTGACCAGGCTTTTTACATTTGTGGCAAGTCCTTTTCTTGTAATCACGGGATGAAGAATCTGATCTCAAGTCATCACTTCTTGAAGATTTTCCAAAATAGTATGCCTTGAGAACTTCTGGAATTTCCTCACGAGCATTGCTAGCTCCTGGCTTAGTTCTTCAGGATCACCAAGGCTGCTATCAGAATCTTCCTCTTAAGATGAGGAAACTTCCTTGGCCTTCAGTGCACGTGATCTTCCATAGCTTGGCCTGTAGAGGTCTCTCTTCTCAACTTGTTGGACTTCATGAGTGTTCAGCCTCTCGAGGATATCAGCAGGATCTAGTGACTTGAAGTCTCCACGTTTTTGAATCATCAGTGCTAGTGTATCAAATGAGGAATTAAGTGATCTCAGCAATTTCTTCACCACCTCATGGTCGGTGATGTCAGTGGCACCAAGTGCTCGAAGCTCATTTGAGATGTCGGTGAGGCGATCAAAGCTTTGTTGAATATTTTCGTTGTCGAGTCTTTTGAAGCGGTTGAAGAGATTTTGAAGAACATCAAATCGTGAATCACATTGGGTTGAGATTCCTTCATTGACTTTGGACAGCCTATCCCAGATAAGATTTGCAGACTCCAAAGCACTCACTCTATCATACTGTCCTTTGCTCAGGTGGCCACATATGATATTCTTCGCTTGAGAGTCGAGTTGCTTGAACCTCTTCACATCAGCAACATTCACGGAAGGAGTAATGGAGGGAACGCCATTTTCCACAACGTACCAGAGATCCTTGTCAATTGCCTCAAGATGCATGAGCATCTTGTTCTTCCAGTAGGGGTAGTTCGTCCCATCGAAGGTAGGACACCCAGCCGAGACCTTGATCATACCTGTAGTCGAAATAACTAAAACTCCAGGTGGTTAAACCAAAATCACACAGAACAAGGGAGTACCTTGCTCTAGTACCAACTGAAAGTGCGTTATGTCAACTAGAGGGGGGTGAATAGGCGATTTTTACAAATTCGTCACTGAGGAAATACTACTTGAGGAATTTGCTAAGTGATAAACTACAAGTAGCAGAATAAGTACTCAGGTGCATTCATAACAAGACAGAAACAATGTCATCATGATGAAATGAAACATATACAGAGCACAGGTAGCGTGTAAATAGGGTAAGCAGGCAGAAGACAAGATGACTGAAGAAATAGGATTGAGGAAATTGAGAAAGTCTTCGGTCAAAGTCTTCAAACAGTAGTGATCAATTTCATCAACACATGAGCGAGGAAATGAAAGTGTTGAGGAAATAGAACCAATAGCTCGGTGAAGACAATGATTTGGTAGACCAGTTCCAACTGCTGTGATAGTTATACGTCTGGTTGGAGCGGCTTGGTATTTAAACCAAAGGACACACAATCCTTACCATATTCTCCTTGAGCCAAGGTCACACAGACCTCACCCAATCACTCGTGGTAAGTCTTCAGGTGACTTCCAAACCTTCACAGACTTGCTCACTCGGTGATCCACAATTCCTCTTGGATGCTCTAGACCATGATGCCTAACCGTCTGGAAGATGCACAACTTCAAATGTAACAAGTGTCGGTTCCACATAGGAACAATCTCTTCAGTGATGCTCAATCACTTTGGGTTGTAGGTGTTGGGTTTGGGTTTTTCCTCACTGATGATTTTCTCTCAAAGTCCTCGGAGGATGGGATGCTCTCAATGACATGTGTCAGTTTCTCTCGGAGCAACCAACCAGCTAGTGGTTGAGGGGGGCGGATATTTCTATCCAGGGAGCAGCCCGACATGATAAGACATAAATGCCCTTCAATGATATGACCGTTAGGTGGATAAGATATTTGGGACAGTGGCGGCCAGAAGAAAGAACGGTCAGAAATTTGAGCTCTCAAATTCCTCAAGGCTATCATGTTCCTCACTTGTAGGCAACCCGCACTGGCGAAATCCTAACTCCTCAGTCAGAACAAATTCCTCAGAGACCAGAAGATCTTCGTCTCTGTCACTGAAGAAATTGAGTGAACCGTATGAGATTTCCAAAGGCTTCACTCGAAGGATTGGGTATGTGTAGGCTTTGAGATGAGCATCACTTGGAAACATTTCCTTAGTTTTACCTCAACCCCCTTTAACAGTACGGTGTTTCCTATGACTCAAGAAAGAGAAAATGAAACTACGAAAAAAAGTCTTCACGCATCATAATCCTCGCATCAATATCAATGTCTTCAAGGTCACACCAATTTCCTCATTTTCAACGTCTTCAAATGAAGATATTAATTTTTAGGGGTCGACTTTCTTCGGAAATATCAAACTCCTCGGAGACTTATGGAACCTGTGTACACTCACAAACACATTAGTCCCCTAACCTATTAGTCTTCAATACACCAAAATCACTAAGGGGCACTAGATGCACTTACAAGTACTATCCAATGTAATCTTCTTTTGCAATGTGTTTGTTGGGATCTGATGAATTGTGGGTTTATGATCAGAGTATTCGTTGAAAGTAATTGAGTCTTTGCTATACTTTATTATGCATGATTGTTATAGCTTTGTATTTCTCTCTGATCTATCCGTTTGGTTTGGCCAACCATATTGATTTAACTTTAGTGGGAGAGGTGCTTTGTACTGGGTTCAATCTTGCGGCGTCCTCACCTCGTGACAGAAGGGGTAGTGTGGCATATATTTGTATTATTGCCATTAGAATGAAGGGGTTCATTCATATTGCTTGAGTTTATTCTGTCTACATTATGTCATCTTGCTTCATGCATTACTTTGTTTGTTATGAACTTAATAACATAGATGCATGCTGGATAGCACTCGACTAGTGGAGTAATAGTAGATGCAGAATCATTTCGGTTTACTTGCCACAGACATAATGCCTATATACATGATCATTGCCGTGAATAACATCATAACTATGCGCTTTTCTATCAACTGCCCAACAGTAATTTGTTCACCCACCGTATGCTATGTTTCAAGATAGAAGCCTCTAGTGAAAACTATGGCCCCCAGGTCTACTTTTATCATATTACAAAAACCAAAAATACATTGTTGTAATTTACTTACTTTTATTTTGTTTTGCAATTTATATATCTACCACTACCCGATTTAATTCTTGCAAGTGCTTGAGTTCAAGGGGATTGACAACCCTCTTACCCACATTGGGTGCAAGTATTTGCTCTTGTGCGTGCAGGTAGTGTTCACTAGGCTTGGAGCGATTCTCCCATTGGTTCGATAACCTTGGTTCGCACTAAGGGAAGTACTTATCAGCTACTATATTGTTTCACCATTCCTCTTCGGGGGAAAACCCAACGCAGCTCGCAAGTATCAGAAAGAATTTCTGGCGTCGTTGCCGGGGAGACATCATCCAAAACCTACAAGTGCCTACACTCAAATCATCATTTACTTGCTCTAAATTTTTTTTAATTTTTTTTATTAGTCTCATTACAAAAATATCAAAAACACAAAAGTTACTTTGCTAGTTTGTCTGCTTGAAGTTGCTATCATGTTTGAATTTTAGAAAGTAAATGTTGTTCCCGCCACTAGTGCGGAACCTTTTGATCATCAAACCATACTTATGGAAAATGAAAACATTAATTGGACTTTTGATGAAGTTGCTAAATAAAAGTTAGATAACCTTGCCAATGACGATCCTAAAGAAGAACCCACTATTATGCATACTAGAAAACTCTGTATAGGTAGTGGTAATATTATTGGAAAGGGTAATGTTTAAGATTTCATTACTTGTGCTGGCTCATTACCTATGTTAAGAGGATCAATTATTGCTAGAACACTAGTCTTGTGGATGCCATACCTTTGCGTATAGTTCAATTTGAAAGACAATTTGTGCATATGCATCCTGCTATCCAAGGAGTACTTCAAGAGTTTTCGAACATTCATGACCCTTCTGTTAAGTGCTTAGCCACTATATTCATAGTCCACATCATGGAGGCAAGAGAGATATTTGCTTACTATAAAATAAATAGTGAGTTCCCTCCTATAGAAGAAATTCTTTATGATCAAGAAGAAATGAGGAAATTGAAATCTACAAACTATACTCCTTACAATGAGAATCTTAGGAAAAAGGTTCCCCCATCCATCTTGATTAATAAATTTTTCGAACATAATGATTTGCTATACAAAATAATGGATTGGGGTGCGTTCTTAAGAAAAGGCTGAAGGAATATCTCTATAGAAACTTGTATAAAGAAAAATAATCATCACTTACAAAGGGCCGAAGGAGGAGCCTGCTCCTCCTAAACTTGATCTTACGGATCCATATCGTATAAAATTTAGCCCTTTCGATGACTTTGCCTACCTCTTAGGAAGCTCTATGCTGAGAGAAGGGAGTATGAGATGAACATGGATGATCTCCCTTATTGTTATTATGATACTTGAAACAATGCATTATGCCTAGCTAGGGGCATAAAACAATAACGCTTGTTGGGATACAACCCAATAGTTATCTAATTTTTTTCTTTTACTTTCTATTCTTATGTGTTAACACAATTATTTCTATGGTAATGATTGTGTTTTTCATGTTTTTATTAGTGTTTGTGCCAAGTAAAGCCTTTGGGATGATTTGGTTGATAGTTGACTGGATTATGTGAAAATACAGAATCTTTTGTGCCCGTGCTGGAATTACTATAATTCACTAGAACGTGACAAAATTCTGATTTTTTTTACAAATGATCATATACAAATTGCCCATGTTGTCCTAATTTCTCAGATTTTTTGGAGTTACAGAATTATAGTTTTTGTAGTATATCATTACAAATTGTTCTGTTTTAGACAGATTTTGTTTCTATTGCATCGTGTGCTTGTTTTAATGATGCTATGGATTATATCGGGGGGGGGGGGGGTGGGTATAAGTCATGGAGAAGTTAGAATACAGTAGGTAGTATGCAAGATTAATTATGAATGAGTTTACAACAGTAACCTAAGTTTATGATGAAGGAAATATGCCTTAGAGGCAATAATAAAGTTGTTATTTTATATTTCCTTATTGATGATAAAGGTTTATTATTCATGCTAGAATTGTATTGATTGGAAACTGAAAATACAAGTGTGGATACATAAACTAATACTGTGTCCCTAGTGAGCCTCTACTTGACTAGTTCATTGATCAATGATGGTTAAGGTTTCCTAGCCATAGACATGTGTTGTCACTTGATAACGGGCTCACATCATTAGGAGAATGATGTGATGGACAAGACCCATCTGTTAGCTTAGCATTTGATCATTCAAGTTTATTGCTATTGCTTTCTTAATGTCAAATATATATTTCTTCGACTATGAGATTATGCAACTCCCAGATACCGGAGGAATACCTTGTGTGCTATCAAATGTCACAACGTACCTGGGTGATCATATAGATGCTCTACAGGTATATCCGAAGGTGTTTGTTGAGTTGGCATAGATCGATATTAGGATTTGTCACTCCGTGTATCGGAGAGGTATCTCTGGGCCCTCTCGGTAATACAAATTATAATAAGCTTGCAAGCAAATGACTAAGGAGTTAGTCACGAGATGATGTATTATGGAACGAGTAAAGAGACTTGCCGGTAACGAGATTGAACTAGGTATGAAGATACCGCCGATCGAATCTCGGGCAAGTAACATATCGATGGACAAAGGGAACTACGTATGTTGTCATAATGTTCAACCGATAAAGATCTTCGTAGAATATGTAGGAGCCAATATGGGCATCCAGGTTCCGCTATTGGTTATTAACCGGAGAGGTGTCTTGGTCATGTCTACATAGTTCTCGAACCCGTAGGGTCCGCATGCTTAACGTTCGTTGACGGTATAGTGTTATATGAGTTATATGATTTGGTGACCGAATATTGTTCGAGTCGGATGATATATATATATATATATATATATATATATATATATATATATATATATATATATATATATATATATATATATATATAGGATGATGATATTCGGACACCGGAAGAGTTTCGGAGTGCACCGGGTAGTTATCGGATCACCGGAAGGGGTTCCGGGCACCCCAGGGAAGTATATGGGCCATATGGGCCAAAAGAGAGGAGCACACCAGCCCACAAGGGGCTGGTGCGCCTCTCCTATGGCAGCAGGCCCAGGGGAGGAAAGGAAAGGGGGGATTCGGCCTCCCTTCCTTTCTCTCCCCCCTTTCCTTTCTCCCGGAAGCAAATATGGAAGGGGGGGCGGCCAAGGGAAGGAGCCCAAGTAGGATTCAGTCCTACTTGGGGCACCTCTTGGCCTCTCCCCCTCCCCCTCCCCACCTATATATATGTGGGAGGGGGCGCCACGCATAACCACGACAATTGCTTAGCCGTGTGCGGTGCCCCCTCCACAGTTTAGTCCCTCGGTCATATTTTCGTAGTGCTTAGGCGAAGCCCTACGAAGATAGCTTCACCACTACCGTCACCACGTTGTTGTGCTTCTAGAACTCATCCACTACTTTGCCATCTTGGTGGATCAAGAAGGCGAGGACATCGTCGAGCTGAACGTGTGTTGAACGCGGAGGTGTCGTACGTTCGGTGCTCGATCGGTTGGATCGCGAGGAAGTTCGACTACATCAACCGTGTTAACAAACGCTTCCACTTATGGTCTACGAGGGTATGTAGACACACTCACCCCTCTTGTTGCTATGCATCTCCTTGATATATCTTGCATGTGCATATAATTTTTTTTGTTTTCCATGCAACGTTCCCAACATATGATTTGTCTATTATACTAATGGATCACATGAGGTTTCTGTTGAGTTTTGTGTGCTGAAGTTTTCAAGTTTTTGGGTGAGATCATGACGGATGAAGGAATAAGGGGCGGCGAGTAAGCTTGGGGATGCCCAAGGCACCCTGTCGGTGTCAAAACCGGCGGATCTCCGGTAGGGGGTCCCGAACTGCGTCTAGGCGGATGGTAACAGGAGACAAGGGACACGATGTTTTTACCCAGGTTCGGGCCCTCTCGATGGAGGTAATACCCTACTCCGCTTGATTAATATTGATGATATGGGTAGTATAAGAGTAGATCTACCATGAGATCAAGGAGGCTAAACCCTAGAAGCTAGCCTATGGTATGATTGTTGTTACGTCCCTACGGACTAAAACCCTCCGGTTTATATAGACACCGGATAGGTTAGGGTTACACAGAGTCGGTTACAATGGTAGGAGATCTACATATCTCAGACGCCAAGCTTGCCTTCCACGCCAAGGAAAGTCCCATCCGGACACGGGACGAAGTCTTCAATCTTGTATCTTCATAGTCTTGGAGTCGGGCCGTGATGATAGTTCGGCTATCCGGACACCCCCTAGTCCAGGACTCCCTCAGTAGCCCCTGAACCAGGCTTCAATGACGACGAGTCCGCTGCGCATATTTTCTTCGGCATTGCAAGGCGGGTTCCTCCTCCAAATACTTCATAGAAGGTTTGAACACCAGGATAGTGTCCGGCTCGCAAAACAAGTTCCACATACCACCGTAGAGAGAATAACTTTTGCACAGATCTGCCGACGTATTCAAGGGCGTGACATCACACCACGGCCAAGCCTTTATATGAATCGTTTTTCTTGTTCCACCTCGGTAGCGTTTAGCAAGGCGGTTTCCTGGCGCGTCTTATCAAAGCATAGATCGTGCCCCTTATTCCGGGATTCCCATCAATACGGACGTGGGTAACCCAACCGTGCCCATTGGCACGCCTCCTCTATCAAAGGCGAGTCCTAATCGACCACGGGGTGGGCTCTTGGTATTCAACCTCTTTATAATGAGACCAAGGCCCTCTTCTTTTTTACACCCTCCATCGAGTTCGCCTCGCGCTTTGAGTTCCAACACCCAAAGCTTCAGATTTAGGCGCTTCAGACCTTCGACGATGTCCGGCTCCGACCAGCACGGCCGATGGATGTCTTCCTCCATCACAGAAGAAGATGTGTTAAAGCTGCGAGACGCCAGGTATCTAACCGGCGAGATCTCGCATAGGCTGCCTGCTCCAGGGCAGGTCATTCCCACTCCCGAGCCCGGCGAGAACGTGGTGTTTGTGTCTCACTTCCTTCAGGGTTTAGGCTTCCCGACGGATCCTTTGTGCGGGGGCTCATGTTTTATTATGGGCTTGATTTCCATGACTTGAATCCGGAGTCCATCCTCCATATCTCGTCATTCATTGTCATATGTGAAGCCTTCCTCCATATTACCCCCCACTTTGGATTGTGGCTCAAGACCTTCAAGGTGGAGCCAAAGATGATCGAGGGGCAACAAGCAGAGTGCAGAGGGGCGGTCATAAGCAAATGTGCTGATGCTCCATGGCCCGAGGGCTCTTTTCAAGAGGAGCTTGGTTTGTGGCAACGGGAGTGGTTTTATATCACTGCTCCCAGGGGCACCAAATGGGTAGCGCTCCCCGCCTTCCGCTCATGTCCACCACAGCGGCTGGCGTCATGGGTCAACAAGGGGCTCGACTGGGGGCCGTCCAAAGACGTTCCTTTGCTGCAGGGCCGCATTCGAGACCTCCAAGAAAGAGAGATCAATCTGGTTGCAGTGGCGCAGGTTATGTTGATCCGCGCCTATACGCCTGCAAAAGTCGCCTCCTCCGCCTGTGGGAATTTAATCCGGAGGGACCACGAGCTCTCCAAAATTTTATGGGCACGACGCCCGTGGAGATGTATAAACTGTTCTTCGGATCACAAGAGAGGTGTCCGGACCTGACTGAGGACGCAGGACTAAGCTGCAATCGCCCAGATACTCAAGTAAGTAGTCCTGTAACCGGACAAGCTGTTCATTCGTTTATCATATGTATATGCCCTTTAAAGGAGCCGTTTCTTGAACATGAGTGGATAGCAAGGGCAAAGTTAATAAGGTGTCCGTCTCCCCTCCCAGAGACCACGCCGGATCCCATGCTGACCAAGATGTTGAAGGCCGCGCCGTTTGAAGAAGGCGAAGGGGGGAGCGGGGAAGCAACTGCCTCTACAAAGGAGGCTATCAAGGAAGGAGGGATTAAAAGTCCCATCTTTCGAGGAGAGAAGAGGACCGCTTCGGAAGATCCGGAGGTCAAGGCCTCAAAGAGGGAAAGGAATCTTCGTCGAGAGTCCGCGCTGGGAAGTAACCCAACCGCACTATTTCCCCAAGGGGATCAGCCCTCCAGCAAGCCGTAAGTAAAAAGAAGGGGTCTTGTAAATAAGGAACATCCCTGTATTTATTTCTAAAGATAACCGAAATTGTACCTTGTAGTTTGGATCTCAGCCCTTCTCAGCAGAGCTCGTCTTCGGGGGATCTTCTTTCGGAGATGATGGAGAGCAAAACGCCTCCACCTGTCGCACCCTCATGCGAGGCGGACGACCCTGAGGTGTCGTCGCGGAGGGTTCCCCCAAGTCCGGCGGGGCCGGAAGGTCCGGCGCCAAGTGGTGTGCGGTCGGAGGAGCTGAAGGATCTGCTCGGGCGAGCGGCTATCTCAGAAGATCACCATGTTCTAATGGGTACGGTGATTGAAAGAATTGCATCCGCGGAGAGCGGATTGCATGACGCAGTCAGAAGCTTACTGACGGGGTTTGAGGTACGCAAAAAATGATGTACCTTCTGACAGTTATGCATATAGAATGCGCCCTGTATAGATAGTAGCCCCTGAGACTCGGTATGTTGTCAAAATTGACAGCGTCTTTGAGGGTCAAAATCTCGATTATAACATATCACCGCTCCTAAACAGGTGGCGGGGCATCCGTGGCTACCGATCGATCAAGATGCCGAACTAAAGCGGCAACTGGACGAGGCGGATGCGGACATCGCGCTGGTCAATAAGCGGTTTGACGAGTCACAAGGTATGCGACTCCTATGCGGACACCTGGTAAGGGAGCTTGACACCCATGTCTTACTATTTGTATGCTTAATGCAGATGGTGCCGCTCTTTGTGGAGGAGCTGCGGGCGGAACTCGCCCGAGCGAAAGAGCAAGCCAGAAATAGTAATGCGGCCGCTTTAAGGGCGGCCGAAGAGCTAAAAACCGAACGGGCTGCTCACTGCCGAAGCAAAGAGGAATTGGCCGATATGGCCAGAAAGTTGAAGAATATTACCGACCGCTGCGAGGTTCTTGAAAAAGAACGTCAAGCAGAGAAAGAGGGCCTAAAAAAGGCCACCGCCGAATCCAAGGATGCCCGTTCCGCTTTGAGAGCTGCCAAGGAGGAGCTGAGCCAGGCCGGGGCTATTACAGCTGGGAAACCGTTTTTGCTGCGGAGGAAATATACGGATCCAAAGTATGCTCAGTTGGACAAGTTTTGGAGTTCGGAGGATGCTTATCTGGACTTGGCGGCGAGCACTGCGGACGCGGTTGATCACTTCCGGGGCCAGAAGGGGCACAAAAGGGAAGAGCTATATTGGTCGCAATTCCATAGTCTGAAGCGTCCTCTTCCGTTGACCGATTGGTTGGCCGAATGGGCCGAGCTGAATCGGTTATCCGGATTTGCCATGAAGCATATATTGACCCATTTGTGGCCGGGCGGACCCCAGCCGAAGAGTTATTTTGGTTTAGTGCAGCAGTTCCTTGGTGCGGTACCGCGTATCGACGCAATGAAGTGGTCGGCGTGTATTGAGGGAGCGCGGATGGCTCTGGCCCATGTCAAGACATACTGGGCAGAGATGAAGGCCACCGATGTTGCATCCCAAGATTCGAATGAAGCCGAGTACCTGCCGAGCACTACTTTGAAGAAGTCCTGCAGGGCGCTCGTTTAATAGAGACGCAGTGCTCGAAGGATATTATGTTTAAATGACATGTATGGTTTGTGAAAACAATGTTTCAATATAATATAAGAGCTTTTTATACTTGTGCGTTCAAGTAGTAAACTACTCCCTGTGCGGCCGTTTATGTATATGTATATATATAACCTGAAACATGGCAGTCCTTGGCTTCAGCCCCCATGCACATAGTGCGGGGGTGTTTGTAAAGAAAGCGCTTTTTCACACTTAATCCAACGTCTTGGTCCTGTTAAGGAGGTGGTAGCGTAGCAAACTAGGCAACCGGACTATAATGCTTTATCACTTTCACTTAGCCATAGGAGTTCGAGGGTGGGGCTACTATATAGCCCCTGGGGGCACCACACTCTCCCGAATTCAGGGTGCGTATGTGCCTGACCGAAAACCGGTCCTTCGTTAATGCGGAGGAATCCTAAACATTCCGATGAGTCATCGAGTGGTTGACCAGTCTCTCGCTATATCATGACGATCGGTTTCGGCTTTCTCTCGAGGTGCTCGCCCGGCGAACCGGGCACAATCGCAGAGTTCTCCCAGTGCTGCGTTAGCCGATAAAAGCGGAACGTAAGGCAGCAAAACATGTGAGCCGGGCAAACCCAACATTTGACCAAAGACATGATTCGGAGCAGATGCATATAAGGCCTAACTCTCGAGACGCCGAATACTCCCTAAGGTATTCGGTCTTTATAAAACGGGCAGAATAATGCCCTAAGCCCTCGGTGTCCGTGTGCACGCGCAAGAATTCAGTGCGGCCAATGCCAAAACGCCAGACCTCCTACTCGGTTATAGTAAGAAACCGGGGATGTATATCAACAAGAGACGGTAAAAAAGGTTTACGCAGTGTCTTAATCTGAAAAGAATCCTTGCAATGGGTCCCTACTGCACGTCTGCGCCTGTGTCTCCGTTGTGCCGTATCCTGGACGGGTGTAGCACGTTGTTCATCTGTAAAGGAGAGGAACTTAGTTTAAAAAAGAAAAAAGATCATGCGAAAGATGTACTTTATATTAAATAAACAGAGTACGATTCGAAGAAGTGAATAAGATTGAGCTTTATTGTCTCTTGTGCTACATGCATGCAGCCCCTTGTATGGGGGTATGACGCTAGTAGGCACCGGGCTCGTCTAGCCGTGTCCGGGGTTTGAATGACCAATTCAGGTTCTTTGACTAGCAGAGCCGGATAGGTGTGGGGCTGTCAAGGCAGTCTCACATTCCTCCGTGCTCAAGTAACACTTAATACTTCCTTTTAATGAGATGATGCCGCGTGGACCGGGCATTTTAAGTGTTAGAGATGCATAATGCGGTATTGCATTAAAGCGGGCGAAAGCTTCGCGTCCTAACAGTGCTTGATGGCTACTTTTAAATGGGGCGACATGGAAGACTAACTTTTCGCGACGGAAGTTGTCGGATGAACCAAACACAACTTCTAGCAGTAGGGAGCCCGTACAATGGGCATATGGGCCTGACATTACCCCTTTAAAGGAGGTGTTGCTATGGCGAATTTGGTTTGGGTCTATCCCCATCTTGCGGATTGTGTCCTGATATATCAGGTTTATGTCACTGCCGCCATCCATGAGGACTTGTGTAAATTGGAATCCGTCGATTATAGGATCCAATATCAAGGCGATCCATCGTATGCGTCCGGATACTTGCGGAATAGTCCTGTTGGTCGAAGGTGATTGGTTTTGACAACCGGTGTGCGGCGTGCATTTTAGTGGGCGCCGCCTGCTTTTTTTCCCTTTGATCACGTGAAGTGAGTTTACTGTTTTAACCTCTTGTGGGAAATTCTTTTGTTTTAGGGCTCTGCTTGTGGTGCTCGTCATCATCTTCACTTGGTGTGTCGAGCCCCTTGTGTTCGGCGTTGAGTCTGCCGGACTGTTTGAAGACCCAACAATCTCTGTGGGTATGGTTTGCAGGCCTCCCAGGAGTACTGTGGATTTGACATATCTTGTCCAAGATTTTGTTTAAGTTGGATAGCTCATCGCTATTGTCCTTAAGGGGCAGTTTTTATTGTTACGCCATGAGCTTTTGAATCCGGCCGATCCGCCGCTCTTTGGACCGTTCCCTTTAATCCGGCCGGTCCTTGTTGCGCCGCGGTTTCCCATTTCCATTCCTGACTTTGGATGTACTTGGGTCGCTGGTGCTGCATCTTGCTAGCCAGCTATCCTCTCCCGCGCAAAAGCGGGTCATGAGGCTTGTTAATGCGGCCATTTTTCTTGGCTTTTCTTGGCCGAGGTGTCTGGCGAGCCATTCGTCTCGGACGTTGTGTTTGAAGGCTGCTAAGGCTTCGGCGTCCGGACAGTCGACTATTTGGTTCTTTTTAGTAAGGAACCTGTTCCAGAATTTCCGGGCTGACTCTCCGGGCTGTTGAGTTATGTGACTTAAATCGTCTGCATCCGGAGGGCGGACATAGGTCCCCTGAAAATTTGCCCGAAACGCGTCCTCGAGCTCTTCCCAGCTTCCAATGGTATTTTCGGGGAGGCTTTTAAGCCAATGCCGAGCTGGCCCTTTGAGTTTGAGGGGTAAGTATTTTATGGCGTGGAGATCATCTCCTCTAGCCATGTGTATGTGGAGGATGTAATCCTCAATCCAGACTCTGTGGTCTGTTGTTCCGTCGTATGCCTCTATGTTTACGGGTTTGAATCTCACCGGAATTCATGATCCAGCACCTCATCGGTGAAACATAGGGGATGTCTTGCGCCTACATTTGGGTGTGCCGTGATGTTCGGATATTTGGCGTGTTGCATTTCTTTGAAGAGCTTGCTTTCTTGGCCCATAGATGGACCTAACCGGGCCATCCTTTTGATGCGAATCCTTATGCGGATCGCATATCGGCTTGTGTGCGGCGCCATTTGCCGCTCTCTTTTTGCCGTGGGGTCGTCCATCCGACCGGGTGGCCTTCTTACTTTTTGATTGTGGGGGCTCTAAGGCCTCCTCGTCGAATTCAGGCAGTAGCTTTCTTTTTGGGTAGCTCTTTGTTCGGCGACTGTCGCTGTATTTGTCTGCGGTGTTGAATACTTTGCTCCATCTGATCCTCAGTGCATCTTCCGCTGTTTTGAGCTTCCGCTTCTGCTTTTTCAGGCTACGCGATGGCGACGAGCCTTTTCTGGAAGTTATTTTGCTCCAACAGTTTGTCCGGCGTGAGATCGTCCGGACTGTTGTCTTCGCCGGGGACGGGTTGTTTATCCAAGTTGTCTTGTTCGGACGATTGCTCGATAGCTTGTTCGTCGTCCACCGGTTCGCCCTGCTCTATGGCTGGGTCTCTGTTGAGGCGGGACTTGGTTCGCGTTTACGTTGCCGTTTTGACTGCTTTTCGAGGGATTTATTCTTCGTAGCGTCCCGTTGTTCCTCGTCTTCATTTCCTTTAGGTGTATCCACCATGTATACATCATGGGATGAGGTGGTTGTCCAGCATCCTATAGGTGCTGGTTCATTGTTGTCTCCTACATCGCCGTCCATACCGTCGATGTCTTGAGTCGAAATCGAGCACGCCGTGTAAGCTTTCGACGATGGCTCTGAGTGGGTGGTGGGTGGGCGTTGAATTTCTTCGTCCGCATCCAAACCTTCCTGACCGTAGTCCGGCCAGGGCTCTCTGGATAAAGGGAGAGACTTTAGTGAATTCAGGATGTCGCCAAAGGGCGAGTGCTGAAAGATGTCCACGGCCGTGAGCTCCATGACCGGCGCCCAATCGGATTCGATTGGCAGGGGCGCAGAGGGTTCGGAGTTCGGGGAGGAGTCCGGCACCCTGGAGTCGAGGTCTTCGCAAAGGACAGGGATGGAGTTCGGCTCAATCACCGTAGAGATTGTAGCCCCCGAGGCGGTGTCCAACCACTCGTCCTCGATCGGGGAATCCGGCTCCGGATTAAGGGTCGGAGCGGATCTTTGATGCGGCCTCGGGGCCTTTGTGGCAATCGCTGCGAGCTAGGTCATGCCCATCGAGACAATGCGGCATGCTTGGCTGCGGCTCGAATCCATCTAAGATCAAGTCTCCGCGGATATCGGCCGTATAGTTCAAACTTCCAAATCTGACTCGATGGCGGGGGCGTAGCTTCGATCTGCTCCGGATGGCTGCTTAATTGGCCCTTGATGCAAAGCCGCCGAATACGAAGATCTGTCCGGGGAGAAAAGTCTCACCCTGGACCGCGTCGTTGTTGATGAGCGAAGGAGCCATCGGGCCTATCGGTGATGACACAGAGGGACTCTCAATGAAAGCACCAATGTTGGTGTCAAAACCGGCGGATCTCGGGTAGGGGGTCCCGAACTGTGCGTCTAGGCGGATGGTAACAGGAGACAAGGGACACGATGTTTTTACCTGAGTTCGGGCCCTCTCGATGGAGGTAATACCCTACTCCGCTTGATTAATATTGATGATATGGGTAGTACAAGAGTAGATCTACCACGAGATCAAGGAGGCTAAACCCTAGAAGCTAGCCTATGGTATGATTGTTGTTACATCCTACGGACTAAAACCCTCCGGTTTATATAGAGACCGGATAGGTTAGGGTTCTGAGTCGGTTACAATGGTAGGAGATCTACATATCCAGACGCCAAGCTTGCCTTCCACGCCAAGGAAAGTCCCATCCGGACACGGGACGAAGTCTTCAATCTTGTATCTTCATAGTCTTGGAGTCCGGCCGTGAAGATAGTCCGGCTATCCGGACACCCCCTAGTCCAGGACTCCCTCACACCCCAAGGTAATATTCAAGGAAGACCCAAGCATCTAAGCCTGGGGATGCACCAGATGGCATCCCCTCTTTCGTCCACAATTCTTTGGTATGTTACTTGGAGCTACATTTTTATTCATCACGTGATATGAGTTTTACTTGGAGCATCTTATGCCATAGTTTCATTTGCTTGCTTGATAGTTTGCCACAATCATTGTTTGCTGGACACACCTTTTGAGAGAGACACACATTCGTTATGATTTTTTAGAGTACTCTATGTGCTTCTTTTATATCTTTTGAGCTAGGCAGTTGTTCTTGTGCTTCACTTATATTTGTTAGAGCACGGTGGTGGTTATGTTTTATAGAAATGAGTGTACTCTCTTGCTTCACTTAAATCTTTTTGAGAGTCTTAAATAGGAAGTGGTAATGAGCACGGGTTATAAGACTAGTCAGAAAAGGATAGGTATTTAAGATCGATATAATAAAATCTTTCGTGTAGGTCACTAAATATGAAACATATGGTTTAATTATATGGATGTCGTAATATGAAAGAGTATGAGTTCATGATCATTGGTTAGTAGGAATATAGATATTAAAGCTTGTTATTAACTACTCATTTAAGTGTCTGACATGGCATCACTACAAAAAAATACACTTCCGTGACGATACGTGTTTGTCACAGTAGGTCGCGTTTTTTGTCATGCATGTACATCCATGATGATTTTATGACAGAATCAAGATAGTCATACTGTCTTTGTCGTAGAAGTGTTCCATGACATTACCAAAATTATCATCACGGAAGTGTCCACTTCCATGACGATAAATCACGCGTCACAGAAGTCCTTTCGTCAAGGGTGACCGACACGTGGCATCCACCGTAACGGAACACCGTTAAGCTATCGGGTCTGGTTTTGGATCTGATAACCCGTTAACAGCCCCGACCAATGGGAATTTTCCATGTGTAAAATCATCATTGGCTGGAGGAAACACGTGTCGGCTCATCGTTGGGACAGATGTCATCCACTCATTGGACAGAAGGCGCCTATGATACATCGACACGTGGCACGGCCCAACAGAGGCCCATTCTCGTGAAAAGGCCAGCCCGTTTGACTTGGTCAAAAGGTGGCGGCTGCCCATGGAAAGCCTCGTTAACGACCTGTTCGCATATAGCCCATTTACAGCCCGCTAACCCAAGGCTGTTACGCCCTATCCGAATTAGGCCCGATGAGCGTCATCCGGGCCATCCAATATGACTCGACTGCTTTTTACTTACGCCCATGACGTCTTTCGCCCATATGAGGCCCTATGTAACTCTTGGCCTATTAACGGCCCGTGGTAGAACTGGCCCGCAATGAACGGTGTATCACTTTACACCCATTAACGGCCGTGGTGAAATCGGCCCGTAATGAACAAAGTGTATCACTTTATACCCATTAAGGGCCCGTTATTCAGTTGGGCGTTTCCATTCATGTTATCTTCGGCCTTCTCGAGCCCATTTATTCTTGGGCTCATTTCCAAAGATTCGTTTACTTATGGCCCGTTCTTGTCATTTTACGCTTGTGGGCCAAATTCAGCCCGTGGTTCTGATCGGCCCGTTTGTGGTCCGTTAATATGTTGGGTCGTTTTCATAGTGTCATCAACACGGCCTATTAACGATGGCCCGTTATGGTCGGCCCATGAATGTATTTATTCCAACTCTAGCCCGTTTACGGCCATAATGCGGCCTGTTATTGGCCCATGTTTGGCCAATCGATCATACGGCCCGTATATGGCCCATTGATGATACGCCCCATAGAAGGCCCATTGTTTCTACGGCCCGTAGAAGGCCCATTGTTTCTATGGCCCGTAGAAGGCCTGCTGTTTCTACGGCCCGTAGAAGGGCCATCGCTTTCACGGCCCGTAGGAGGCCCAAAGGTCACTATAGTAAATATTAGCCCATGGTTATTGTGGCCTAGTTTTAAAAATAGGTTATTGCAGCCACTAGCAAACCGCGGAAAAAGAACTGCACTAACTACAAGCAAACAAATAAACAAGACAACAAGGAAATAAATAAGCAAGCAACTTATGCTAGGCTATCACGGCTATTACACATATTACATCCAATGGGCATCAAAGTTCGCCACCAGTGCAAATATAGGGAACAAAGCAGCATACAAACGCCGCAGCAAAACAAGTCCAGAACTGAAACCACTTCAGAAGAGTTCAAGAAACAATATCCTGGTACCCATAATGTCGGCAAGATGCTTAGCAAGCTTATTAACTTTCTCTTGTTTGGCGCTTAAATCCTCCAAATAGCTTGTTGTTGCACAAGAAAGCACGCATCTCAATTCTGCAGGGACTTCTCGGTCCTTGACTTCTTGCCGCAAAGACACCGACCGATGCCTTTCAGATTGTAGCTGAGACTGAAGAAGCCGAAGTGATTCAGGTAGCTAATAACCTCTCTTACAAGCGAGATATGATCAAGCCCCATGGGTGTTGAATTCATTACAATCACATAGTGATGTGAACTAGATTATTGACTCTAGTGCAAGTGGGAGACTGTGGGAAATATGCCCTAGAGGCAATAGTAAAATGGTTATTATTATATTTTCTTGTTCACGATAATTGTCTATTGTTCATGCTATAATTGTATTAATAGGAAACCGTAATACATGTGTGAATACATAGACCACAACATGTACCTAGTGAGCCTCTAGTTGACTAGCTCGTTGATCAATAGATGGTTATGGTTTCCTGACCATGGACATTGGATGTCATTGATAACGAGATCACATCATTAGGAGAATGATGTGATGGACAAGACCCAATCCTAAGCATAGCACAAGATCGTGTAGTTCATTTTGCTAGAGATTTTCTAATGTCAAGTATCATTTCCTTAGACCATGAGATTGTGCAACTCCCGGATACCGTAGGAATGCTTTGGGTGTACCAAACGTCACAACGTAACTGGGTGGCTATAAAGGTGCACTACGGGTATCTCCGAAAGTGTCTGTTGGGTTGGCACGAATCAAGACTGGGATTTGTCACTCCGTGTGACAGAGAGGTATCACTGGGCCCACTCGGTAATGCATCATCATAATGAGCTCAATGTGAGTAATGAGTTAGCCAGGGGATCATGCGTTATGGAACGAGTAAAGAGACTTGCCGGTAACGAGATTGAATGAGGTATGGGGATACCGATGATCGAATCTCGGGCAAGTAACATACCGATGGACAAAAGGAATTGTATACGGGATTGCTTGAATCCTCGACATCGTGGTTCATCCGATGAGATCATCATGGAACATGTGGGAGCCAACATGGGTATCCAGATCCCGATGTTGGTTATTGGCCGGAGAGTTGTCTCGGTCATGTCTGCATGGTTCCTGAATCCGTAGGGTCTACACACTTAAGGTTCGATGACGCTAGGGTTATAAGGAAGATTTGTATGTGATTACCGAATGTTGTTCGGAGTCCCGGATGAGATCCCGGACGTCATGAGGAGTTCCGGAATGGTCCGGAGGTGAAGATTTATATATGGGAAGACATCATACGGTCGCCGGAAATATTCGGGGGTATACCGGTATTGCACCGAGACCACCGGAGGGGTTCCGGGGGTCCACTGGGAGGGTTCACCTGCCCCGGAGGGCCTTACGGGCTGTAGGTGGAAGGGAACCAGCCCCAATTGGGCTTTGGTGCCAACCCCCCTAGGGCCCATGCGCCTAGGGTTGGGGGGCGGACCCTAAAGGGGGCGCCCCCCTTGGCTTGGGGGGCAAGCCTCCTTCCCCTTGGCTGCCGCCCCCCCTCTAGATCCCATCTAGAGGGGCCGGCCCCCTTCCCCCTTCTCCCTATAAATAGAGGGGCGAGGGGAGGGATGCAGCACCACATCCAAGGCGCAGCCCCTCCCCTCCCCAACACCTCTCCTCCTCCGCAAGAGCTTGGCGAAGCCCTGCCGGAGAACTGCCACTCCATCACCACCACGGCGTCGTGCTGCTGTTGGAGATCTCTTCCTCAACCTCTCCCTCGTCCTTGCTGGATCAAGGCGCGGGAGACGTCTCCACTCCGTACGTGTCTTGAACGCGGAGGTGCCGTCTGTTCGGCGCTAGGATCATCGGTGATTTGGATCACGACGAGTACGAGTCCATCAACCCCGTTCTCTTGAACGCTTCCTCTCGCGATCTACAAGGGTATGTAGATGCATTCCTCTCTCTCTCGTTGCTAGATGACTCCATAGATTGATCTTGGTGATGCGTAGAAAATTTTGAATTTCTGCTACGTTCCCCAACAGTGGCATCATGAGCTAGGTCTATGCGTAGATTCTATGCACGAGTAGAACACAAAGTAGTTGTGGGCGATGATTTGTTCAATTTGCTTGCTGTTAACTAGTCTTATCATGATTCGGCGGCATTGTAGGATGGAGCGGCCCAGACCGACCTTACACGTACACTTACGTGAGACAGGTTCCACCGACTGACATGCACTTGATGCATAAGGTGGCTCGCGGGTTTCTGTCTCTCCCACTTTAGTCGGATCGGATTCGATGAAGAGGGTCCTTATGAAGGGTAAATAGCAATTGGCATATCACCGTTGTGGCTTTTGCGTAGGTAAGAAACGTTCTTGCTAGAAACCCATAGCAGCCACGTAAAACATGCAACAACAATTAGAGTTCGTCTAACTTGTTTTTGCAGGGTATGCTATGTGATGTGATATGGCCAAAAGGATGTGATGAATTATATATATATATATATATATATATATATATATATATATATATATGTGATGTATGAGATTGATCATGTTCTTGTAATAGGAATCACGACTTGCATGTCGATGAGTATGAAAACCGGCAGGAGCCATAGGAGTTGTCTCAATTTATTGTATGACATGTGTGTCAATGAAAAACGCCATGTAATTACTTTACTTTATTTCTAACCATTAGCCATAGTAGTATAAGTAATAGTTGGCGAGACAACTTCATGAAGACATGATGATGGAGATCACGATGATGGAGATCATGGTGTCATGCCGGCGACGAAGGTGATCATGCCGCGCCTCGAAGATGGTGATCAAAAGGCGCAAGATGATATTGGCCATATCATGTCACTTTATGATTTGCATGTGATGTTTGTCATGTTTTTACATCTTATTTGCTTAGAACGATGGTAGCATAAATAAGACGATACCTCGCTAAAATTTCAAGAAAGTGTTCCCCCTAACTGTGCACCGTTGCGAAGGTTCGTTGTTTCGAAGCACCATGTGATGATCGGGTGTGATAGATTCCAACATTCGAATACAACGGGTGTAAGCCAGATTTACACAAGCAAAACACTTAGGTTGACTTGACGAGCCTAGCATGTATAGACATGGCCTCGGAACACAAGAGACCGAAAGGTCGAACATGAGTCGTATAGCAGATACGATCAACATGAAGATGTTCACCGATGATGACTATTCCGTCTCACGTGATGATCGGACACTGCCTAGTTGACTCGGATCATGTATCACTTAGATGACTAGAGGGATGTCTATCTAAGTGGGAGTTCATTAAATTAGATGAACTTAATTATCATGAACATAGTCAAAAGGTCTTTGCAAATTATGTCATAGCTCAGGCTTTGGTTCTACTGTTTTAGATATGTTCCTAGAGAAAATTTAGTTGAAAGTTGATAGTAGCAATTATGCGGCCTGGGTCCGTATTTTGAGGATTGTCCTCATTGCTGCACAGAAGGCTTATGTCCTTAATGCACCGCTCGATGTGCTGAACCTCGAACATCGTCTGTGGATGTTGCGAACATCTGACATACACGTTTTTGGTGACTACGTGATAGTTCAGTAATGTTAAACGGTTTAGAATTGAGGCGCCGAAGACGATTTTGAAACGTCGTGGAACATATGAGATGTTCAAAGGGATGAAATTGGGATTTCAGGCTCGTGCCCACGTCAAGAGGTATGAGACCTCTGACGAGTTTCTTAAGCCTGCAAACTAAGGGAGAAAAGCTCAATCATTGAGCATGTGCTCAGATTGTCTGAATACTAAAATCACTTGAATCGAGTGGGAGTTAATCTTCCAGATGAGATAGTGATGGTTCTCCATAGTCACTGCCACCAAGCTATTAGAGCTTCGTGATGAACTATAACATATCAGGGATATACATGATGATCCTTGAGCAATTTGCGATGTTTAACACCGCGAAAGTAGAAATCAAATAGGAGCATCAATTGTTGATGGTTGGTAAAACCACTAGTTTCAAGATAGGCAAGGGCAAGAAGGGATACTTCATGAAACAACAAATCAGTTGCTGCTCTAGTGAGGAAACCCAGGGTTGAACCCAAACCCGAGACTAAGTGCTTACGTAATGAGGAACGGTCATCAAGCGTAACTACCCTAGATACTTGGTAGATGAGAAGGCTGGCAAGGTTGATGTATATATTGGATATACATTATATCAATGTGTGCTTTACTAGTACTCCTAGTAGCACCAGGGTATTATATACCGGTTCGGTTGCTAAGTGTTAGTAACTCGAAATAAAAGCTATGGAATAAATGGAGACTAACTAAAGGTGAGATGACGATATATGTTGGAAGTGTTTCCAAGGTTCATGTGATCAAGCATCGCATGCTCCCTCTACCATCGAGATTGGTGTTGAACCTAAATAATTGTTATTTGGTGTTTGCGTTGAGCATAGACATGATTGGATTATGTTTATCGCAATACGGTTATTCATTTAGGCAGAATAATGGTTACTCTGTTTATTTGAATAATACCTTCAACAGTCTTGCACCTAAAATGAATGGTTTATTAAATCTCGATCGTAGGGATACACATGTTCATGCCAAAAGATATAAGATAGTAAAGATAGTACCACATACTTGTGGCACTGCCATTTGAGTCACACTGGTATAAAACGCATGAAGAAGCTCCATGTTGATGGATCGTTTGGACTCACTTGATTTTGAATCACTTGAGACATGCAAATCATACCACATGGGCAAGATGACTGAAAGGCCTCGTTTTTCTAGTGAGATGAAACAAGAGAGCAACTTGTTGGAAGTAATACATTTGATGTGTGCAATCCAATGAGTGCTGAGGCCTTGTGATGAATATCGTTATGCTCTTACTTCACGAGATGATTTGAGTAGATTCTAAGTATATTTACTTGATGAAACACAAGTCTGAATTATTGAAAGGTTCAAGTAATTTCAGAGTGAAGTTGAAGATCATCGTGACAAGAAGATAAAATGTCTATGATATGATCATAGAGATGAATATCTGAGTTACGTGTTTGGTACACAATTAAGACATTGTGGAAATTGTTTCACAAATAATGCCGCCTGGAACACCATAGTGTGATGGTGTGTCCGAACATCATAGATGCACCCTATTGGATGTGGTGCATACCATGATGTCTCTTATCAAATTACCACTATTGTTTATGGGTTAGGCATTAGAGACAACCACATTCACTTTAAATAGGGCACCGCGTAATTCCGTTGAGATGACACTGTATGAACTATGGTTTGTAGAAACCTAATTGTCATTTATTAAAAGTTTGGGGCTGCGATGCTTATGTGAAAAAGGTTTAGCCTGATAAGCTCGAATCCAAAGCGGATAAATGCATCTTCATAGGACACCCAAAACAGTTGGGTATACCTCCTATTGCGGATACAGAAGCAAAAGTGATTGTTTCTAGAAACGGGTCCTTTCTCGAGGAAAAGTTTCTCTCGAAAGAATTGAGTGGGAGCATGGTGGAGACTTGATGAGGTTATTGAACCGTCACTTCAACTAGTGTGTAGCAGGGCACAAGAAGTTGTTCCTGTGACGCCTACACCAATTGAAGTGGAAGCTTATGATAGTGATCATGAAACTTCGGATCAAGTCACTACCAAACCTCGTAGGTCGACAAGGATGTGTACTGCTTCAGAGTGGTACATAATCCTATCTTAGGAGGTCATGTTGCTAGACAACAATGAACCTACGAGCTATGGAGAAGCGATGGTGGGCCCGGATTCCGGCAAATGACTCGAGGCCATAAAATCTGAGAGAGGATCCATGTATGAAAACAAAGTGTAGACTTTGGAAGAACTACTTGATGGTCGTAAGGCTGTTGGGTATAGATGGATTCTAAAAGGAAGATGACATAATGATGGTATGTGTCACCATTAAGAAAGCTCGACTTGTCGCTAAGATGTTTTCCGACAAGTTCAAGGAGTTGACTACGGTGAGACTTTCTCACTCGTAGCAATGCTAAGAGTCTGTTGGAATTATATTAGCAGCTACTGCACTATTTATGAAATCTTGCAGATAGGATGTCAAAACATTTTTTCCTCAACGATTTTTCTTGAGGAAAGGTTGTATGTGATACAACCAGAAGGTTTTGTCAATCCTGAAAGATGCTAACAAGTGTGCAAAGCTCCAGTAATCCTTCTAAGGACTGGAGTAAGCATCTCGGAGATGGAATATATGCTTAGATAGATGATCAAAGATTTTGGGTTCATACAAAGTTTATGAGAAACTTGTATTTCCAAAGAAGTGAGTGGGAGCACTATAGAATTTCTGATAAGTATATGTTGTTAACATATTGTTGATCAGAAATGCTGTATAATTTTTGGAAAGCATATAGGGTTATTTGAAAGGTGTTTTTCAATGGAAAACCTGGATTAAGCTACTTGAACATTGAGCATCAAGATCTATAAGGATAGATAAAAAAAGCTTAATAGTACTTTCAAATGAATACATACAGTGACAAGATTTTGAAGGAGTTCAAATAGATCAGTAAAGAAGGAGTTCTTGGCTGTGTTATAAGGTGTGAGCATTGAGTAAAACTCAAGATCTGACCACGACAGAAGAGAGAGAAAGGACGAAGGTCGTCCCCTATGCTTTAGACGTAGGCTCTACAGTATGCTATGCTGTGTACCGCACCTGAAGTGTGCCTTGCCATGAGTCAATCAAGGGGTACAAGAGTGATCCAGGAATGGATCACATGACAACGGTCAAACTTATCCTTAGTAACTAGTGGACTAAGGAATTTTCTTGATTATGGAGGTGGTAAAAGAGTTGATAAGTAAAGGATTACGCCGATGCAAACTTTGACACTAATCCAGATGACTCGAGTAGTAAACCGGATTCGTGATAGTAGAGCAGTTATTTGGAATAGCTCCAAGTAGCGCATGGGAGCTGCATCTACAAGATGACATAGAGATTCAGTAAAAGCAGACGGATCTGAAAGGTTCGTAACCGTTGACTAATAACCTCTCTCACAAGCGAGATATGATCAAACCCCATGGGTGTTGAATTCATTACAATCACATAGTGATGTGAACTAGATTATTAACTCTAGTGCAAGTGGGAGACTGTTGGAAATATGCCCTAGAGGCAATAATAAAATGGTTATTATTATATTTCCTTGTTCACGATAATTGTCTATTGTTCATGCTATAATTGTATTAACAGGAAACCGTAATACATGTGTGAATGCATAGATCACAACATGTCCCTAGTGAGTCTCTAGTTGACTAGCTCGTTGATCAATAGATAGTTATGGTTTCCTAACCATGGAATTGGATGTCATTGATAACGGGATCACATCATTAGGATAATGATGTGATGGACAAGACCCAATCCTAAGCATAGCACAAGATCGTGTAGTTCGTTTTGCTAGAGCTTTTCTAATGTCAAGTATCATTTCCTTAGACCATGAGATTATGCAACTCCCGGATACCGTAGGAATGCTTTGGGTATACCAAACGTCACAACGTAACTGGGTGGCTATAAAGGTGCACTAAGGGTATCTCCGAAAGTGTCTGTTGGGTTGGCACGAATCGAGACTGGGATTTGTCACTCCGTGTGACGGAGAGGTATCTCTGGGCCCACTCGGTAATGCATCATCATAATGAGCTCAATGTGAGTAATGAGTTAGCCACGGGATCATGCGTTACAGAACGAGTAAAGAGACTTGCCGGTAACGAGATTGAACGAGGTATGGGGATACCGATGATCGAATCTCGGGCAAGTAACATACCGATGGACAAAGGGAATTGTATACGGGATTGCTTGAATCCTCGACATCGTGGTTCATCCGATGGGATCATCGTGGAACATGTGGGAGCCAACATGGGTATCCAGATCCCGCTGTTGGTTATTGGCCGGAGAGTTGTCTCGGTCATGTCTGCATGGTTCCCGAACCCGTAGGGTCTACACACTTAAGGTTCGATGACGCTAGGGTTATAAGGAAGATTTGTATGTGATTACCGAATGTTGTTCGGAGTCCCGAATGAGATCCCGGACATCACGAGGAGTTCTGGAATGGTCCGGAGGTGAAGATTTATATATGGTAAGTCATCATACGGTCACCGGAAATATTCGGGGGTATACCGGTATTGTACCGGGACCACCGGAGGGGTTCCGGGGGTCCACCGGGAGGGTCCACCTGCCCTGGAGGGCCTTATGGGTTGTAGGTGGAAGGGAACCAGCCCCAAGTGCGCTGGGGCGCCAACCCCCCTAGGGCCCATGCGCCTAGGGTTGGGGGGAACCCTAAAGGGGGCGCCCCCCTTGGTTTGGGGGGCAAGCCTCCTTCCCCTTGGCCGCCGCCCCCCTCTAGATCCTATCTAGAGGGGTCGGCCCCCTTCCCCCTTTCCCTATAAATAGACGGGCGAGGGGAGGGCTGCAGCACCACATCCAAGGCGCAGCCCCTCCCCTCCCCAACACCTCTCCTCCTCTGCAAGAGCTTGGCGGCCTCGCCGAGAATCGCCACTCCATCACCACTAAGCCGTCGTGCTGCTATTGAGGCTCTCTTCCTCAACCTCTCCCTCCTCCTTGCTGGATCAAGGCGCGGGAGACGTCTCCGCTCCATACGTGTGTTGAACGCGGAGGTGCCGTCCGTTCGGCGCTAGGATCATCGGTGATTTGGATCACGACGAGTATGACTCCATCAACCCCGTTCTCTTGAACGCTTCCTCTCGCGATCTACAAGGGTATGTAGATGCACTCCTCTCTCTCTCTCTCTCGTTCCTAGATGACTCCATAGATTGATCTTGGTGATGCATAGAAAATTTTGAATTTCTGCTACGTTCCCCAACAAGGAGTATGGACCATAGCTACGGAATCTGACTTGAGAACAATTGCTCTTCTGCTTTAAACGTGGAGTTTGGGTTAGCTGTGGTGGTCTTCATGCTTTGGGCACTGCAGTAGGTTTACAAACTACTCTTGTGGGGGTACTCTGTGGTGGACATGGTGCTTTGTCAACTATAAGTGGGTTACTATCCGCTGGGGTTGCGGTTAGATGGGTTGTAGCTAGTTCTCTGCCCAACGGTGTAAGTGTGTAATCTGGAAGAGTCTCGATTATTTCTGGTGGGGCTAGTTTGTGGGCCAGTACAACCATCGTTCTATCTGCATCGACGGGTAGCACTATCTTTTGTGAAGAACGGGTTTTTGCTCCCTTAGATACTGCCATCACCCCCTCCAATTCAAATGGCTGATAAACAAGAAAAGAAATTGAGCATTACAAACATTGTATGATAGACACATGTGGTAATTCACATATATGTTGTATAACCAAACAGGACAGCATGACACAATTTCACATATATGATGCCTAACTAAACAGGATAGCATGACACACTTTCAGATATATGATGGATAATTTAACAGGATATAATGGCATAATTCAACATATGATGAGTACCTAAACAGGATGACATGACAAAACTATATGATGTCTTTCTAAAATAGGTTGGGATGAAATAATTCACATACATGTTGTCTAAGTATACAGGATGACATGATATAATTGACATAATTGATTCATATACTAAGCGGTGGCACTTTCGCATGTATGATCTCTAAACTAAGCAGATAGAATTCAATATTGTGCATATGATGTCTAAACTAAGCAATGCAAGACACCATATGCATCATATGAGAAATATAAACATTGCAACTTAGAGCATACGCCTCAGGTGGGATATAGGACTGGTGAAAGAACATGCGGTGCCCCCATGTTTGGTTTTGGTAATTGATGACAATCTCCATGGACTAATGGTTGCCTTGAGCTATATTTGAAGGTTTTGTCCATAGGCTTTTATTGGAGTACATGTATGGTTTCAAGGAGAGTTTGTGTTGACCAAGGTGCTATTAAGGAATTATCCAAAGATTGTTCATGTGAGAGTTGAGCTTATTGCAAGCATGTCTTGAAGAATAAGATTGGGTGATCATTCATGTTTACCTTCAAGACATCATCCAAATGAAGAGAGTTGGAAAGATTCAAGGTTGATCAAGACTAAGTCAAGAGTGAATCAAGTTGATCAACTCACAAAGCGTAGAAGATGTACTGAGAGGGATCAAGTGATCTCATGGTATGGTAAGCATTGTCCATTGTGCTTTGTGTACTAACCCATGGTCTATGTGAGAGTTCTACGTGGGGTTAGGTACGTGTTCATGGGCTTGCGTCAAGAGGAAGATTTCACTCAACCCATGGAGAGGATGACATCAAGTGGTGATCGTCATCAAGATTGCCGTGTGCAAGTTCAAGTGGAGCATCGCGAAGAGATCAAGTGCTTGAAGCTTGCCGTCCATTGTGGTGACAATGGACTTGTGAAGATGTGCCTAAGAGTAGCTCACCCATAGTGGACTATGGGGGAGCAATCATCTAGTCTTCATCGAGCCAACGCAATCAAGAAAGGTGGTCTAACTTGAGGGAGGCAAGATCGTCATCATCTAGCTCAAGTGGACCATGTGCAAGGCAAAGGTTTTCCCTTGATAGGTTTTCTATTTTACCGGTCTCATGGTGGTAGTTGGGAGACCGGGTTATAGGATCGTTTGCCGTACTATCAAGGGGGGCTCTCAAGTTGGTAGCTTGATCGTATCGTTAGTAGAGGGCTCAAACCATTGCATCCTTGCATCATGTTTCTTGGTTTGTGTTTGGTGTTTCTCTTTGTGAGTTTTAGAGCTTGTGGTCTTCTTCTTGACAAGCTCGAGTTCATCAAAAATAGAGCTCATGTGCATCTTCTATGATGTTTTCGATGTTGGAGGTTATGCCAGTTCTTCTCTGTTGGAGCTTTCTCTCCTCTATTTATTAGGCATACCTCACCTGCCACTTCTTTACTATAATCAGCCGCTGTTGGATGCTACTCGTCGTCTTCTATCCAACAAGCTTGAGTTTGCTCAATTTGAAGCTCATATCCAGAAGTTGTGGCAGTTTAGGCTTTATTGCATACTCTGCTTTCTCTGTTGTGTTCCTGAAAGCCTCAAGTGGTAGTACTGCTCTCTAGGGCGGTAGTACCGCTTATGTGGCAAGATCTGCTGACCTGTGCAGCGCATAGTACCGTTATACGGGGATGCGTCTTTTCATGTCGGGTTTCGCGGTAGTAGAGCGGTAGTACCTCTTATAAGCGGTAAGCGGTACTACCTCTCCACCCGAGCGGTAGTACCTCTTGTTAGTGGTAAGCGGTACTACCTCTCCTCCCGAGCGGTAGTACCTCTTATAAGTGGTAAGCGGTACTACCTCTCCCCAAAGCGGTACTACCTCTTTGGCAGGACTTCAACTCGTGTTTTCTCTCTCGTTGGGCTGTTTTGTCCGTGCTAAGCGGTAGTACCGCTCCTCCAAGCGGTAGTACCGCTTGTGCACGACCTGAGCACATAACGGTTGGATTCGGGAGGTCCTATAAAAGGGGGTCTTCTTCCCCAATGAACCTTATCCTTTGAGCTCGTGTTCTTCCCCCATTGTTCACCTTCTTCGAGCTTGCTAACTCTCAATCCCTCCATGGATTATTGCTAGTTTTTGTGGGAAAAGAGAGAGGAGATCTAGATCCACATTTCCACCAATCACTTTCTCCTCTATGTGAGGGGAACCCCTTGGATCTAGATCTTGGAGTTCTTGGTGTTCTCCTTCTTGTTCTTCCTCTCATTTTCCTCCCTAGCATTAGTTGCTTCAGTGGGATTTGAGAGTGAAGGACTTGGGCACTCCGTGTGCCCTTGCCATTGCATTTGGTGCATCGGTTTGAGTTCTCCACGGTGATATGTGGAAGTTACAAGTTGAGAAGCTTATTACTCTTGGGTGCTTGGTACCCTTGAGCTTGTTCCTCTTGGGTGCTTGGGCGCCTAGACGGTTTGTGGTGTTCGAACTCAATCACTTGTGGTGTAAAGCTCCTGCAAGCGCCGGGGTCTCCAATTAGGTTGTGGAGATCGCCTGAGCAATTTGATGGTACCGTGACCGCCCCAAGGGTTGCCAAAGTGTAATGGGTTCAAAGGACCGCCCCAAGGGTTGCCATTTGTACGAAGTTCGGTGACTGCCTCAAGGGTCCCTTAGTGGAATCACGGCATCTTGCATTGTGCTTGAGGGCATGAGGAGATTACAAAGGGCCCTAGTGGCTTCTTGGGAGCATTGTGCCTCCACACCGCCTCCAAACGGAGATTAGCATCCGCAAGGGTGTGAACTTCGGGATACATCGTTGTCTCCGCGTGCCTTGGTTATCTCTTACCCGAGCCCTTTACTTATGCACTTTACTTTGTGATAGCCATATTGTTCTTTGTCATATATCTTGCTATCACATAGTTGCTTATCTTGCTTAGCATAAGTTGTTGGTGCACATAGGTGAGCCTAGTTGTTGTAGGTTTTGTGCTTGACAAATTAACTGTTAGGTTTATTCCGCATTTGTTCAAGCATCTACCGTAATTATTTTAAAATGCCTATTCACCCCCCCTTCTAGGCGACATCCACGATCTTTCAACTGGTCATCTGTCTCTGAATCCTCCTCTGAGGAGCTCCCTGTAACCATCGAGATATATGCTTCAACAGGTACCATTGCCTGCTCTGAAGACCTTGTTTTCACTCCAGATTTTTTCCATAACCGGCTCAAATGGCTGATACACATGAAGAGTAGTTCAATATACACAGATTGTCGACAAATGGAATACGTAATGAAAAAAAGATGGCACGAGATAATTCACATATATGATGCTGGCTCCATTGCGATTGCATAATTCACATATATGATAACTGGCTGAAAAACATGGCATTGCATTATTCACATATCTGATATAGAAAGCAAACAGGAGGCATTCACACAAAGCATGTCTAATCTAAGCAGATGGCATGGCAATGCAAGACACCATATGCATGATATGAGCAATATAACCCAGCCAAATTAGAGCATGCACCTTGGGGGGGGGGGGGAATACGACTGGTCATCTCTCTCTGAATCGTCCTCTGAGGAGCTATCTGTAACCAGCAAGAAATCTGCATCGACATGCACTACAAAAAAAGACACATCCGTGACATTTTGGGCCGAACAATTTTTTTTTCTGTCATACATATGACACTTCTATGACGATAATTGTGACAAAACCAGGTATCATCATAGATGTGGTGGGTTCCTATACGTGACAAAAATCATGATGAAAATGGGCTTTTCGTCCTGGGCGGGCCGGAGACGCAGCTGCATGACATTCTTTGGGTCGTCCATGATGGAAAAATTGTGGCAGAAGCGAGGGGGAGAAAAATTTCGGGGAGTTGCCGGTTGCGGTGGGAGGTCGGGGCGGCGATGGGTGTTTCCTCAGACACGACGTCTGGCGTGTGTGCGAGGCGTTGGCTCTAATCGAACCCTAGCGAGGCGTTGGGCTCTAACTGCACCCGGCGACAGACCGCAGTTACGCGTTATCGAACCCGAGCGATCGATCGATGGTCGTTAATCGAACCCGATGGAGCGATTCTTCGCTACTCCTCGCTAATCAAGCCGATCGATTGGATGAACAGTGGCGTTGCGGGGGGGTTGGATGAGCAGGTGGCGATGGCGTTGCCTCTGGATGAACAGGACCCGTGGTGTGGAGGGCTGGATGAACAGTAGACGGTGGAGGGGTGGCCGTGGAGGGGTGGTTGAACAGGACCCCGTGGTGTGGAGGGCTGGATGAACAGTAGACGGTGGAGGGGTGCCCGTGGAGGGGTGGTTGAATAGGAGCCGATGGAGTAGCGCGTGGTGGAGGCTGGATGAACAGGAGCCCGTGGAGGCTGGAGGAGGTCGACGGTGGGGATGAACAGTATCCCGTGGAGTCCCGTTTTGCGGTACGCCACACCCCTCCCGATGAACAGGACCCTGCTTTGACAGAAGCGCTCCAACACAAGTCCGTTTCGTCTGTTTTGCGGTACGCCACACCCCTCCCGATCAAGAGGACCCCCGTTTCGATCGTAGGAGGTCCGTTTCCTCTGTTTTGCGGTACGCCACACCCCTCCCGATCAACAGGACCCCGTTTCGAACGTAGGGAGGTCCGCTTCTCAGTTTTTGATGCACGCCACACCCCTCCCGATCAACAGGACCCCGATCCGAACGTAGGAGGTCCGTTTCCTCCGTTGTGTGGTACGCCAAGCCTCGTTTCCATCGCCTGTTCCATCCAAGCCCTCCCGATGAACACGACCACACATTCCGTTCCGACCCAGCCGGTTGGCTCCCCATGAACACGACGACGCTGTTTCTCCGTTCTGACCCAACCATGTACGTATGCGCGAGTAGGCGTTCGAGACCCCGCCCGTATGTACACATATGTGTACATGCTACGTGCGCGCCTCTACTACGACACGTGCGCGCCTCTACATCGACCATTATGTATGTACACATTCGCGACCAGGATGACAACGCTACGTATGCTTCGACCAGGTGGGTCCCGACTGTCAGGAACTTCCTTGCCTGCGAAGATGTAGCTGGTGGGTCCCAGCAGTCAGGGGGGCAAATCGTTTTCTTTTTTTTTGCCCGGACGCACTTCCTTGCGTGCCAAGGCGTAGCTGGTGGGTCCCAGCAGTCTGGGGGGCGAATCTTTTTTTTGCCCGGACGCACTTCCTTGCATGCGAAGATGAAGCTGGTGGGTTCCAGCAGTCAAGGGGAAACATTTTTTCCGTGAAATACAGTGGCCCATCCGGTGGGTCCGAGCTGTCAGGTCGAGGAATCATTATTTTTCGCATAATAAGGAGGCACTTCCTTGCTGCGGCCGTGGACCCGGTATCGACCTCTCCACGTCTGATCCACGTCCGATGGAAGTCGTTCCTTGACCATGTTGACCACGCCAAGGCCGAGAGCACTGTGGCGGTGGACAACGGCGAGGCCTAGGAAGGGACGGGGAGCCGGGGAAGACGCGGCAGTGGAAGCCCGCGCGGAGAGGAGTACGAGGGTTCACTGGTTCGGCTGCGGTGTGAGGCTGTCGTCGCCGCAGGGCCTGGCCAGCGGTGGGAATAATAGGGGGCGGTGAGGCCTCCGCGGCACCACAGCCAGCCACGGGAGGCAGGAGCATGCGGCACGACCGGCGCTGCTTTGGGCGGCCGGAGCAAGAAGACCAGAGGTTGAAGAAGCACTACGGCCGTTGGATGGACATCGTACGGTCACGGGAGCTAGAATCGTTCATATTGACTAAAGTTGACAAAGGCCCCCATCCCAGTCAACTTAGTAGGCCCACAAGTAAGCCTCCCACCATGGTGTGTCCCAACTAGCAGGGGGAGTATTCATTTTTTTGTGCGTAATAAGGAGGCACTTCCGGTGGGTCCGAGCTGACAGCGGGGGGGACGTTTTTTTCGCGAAATAAGCTGGCCCGTTCGATGGGTCCCAGCAGTCAGGGGGGGGGGGAACATTTTTTCGCGAAATAAGGTGGCCCGTTCGGTGGGTCCCTGCTGTCAGGTGGAGGAATAATTATTTTGCACATAATAAGGAGGCACTTCCTTGCGGCCGCCTGGACCCAGCTGTCAGCCTCTCCACGTACAGTACTCTTCCGATGGAAGTCGGTCGTTGACCACGTTGACCACGCTGCACCGAGAGCACCAGGGCGGTGGTCTGGACGACGACGAGGGCTAGGAAGATGACGACGCGGAGCCGGGGAAGATGCAGCAGTGGAAGCCCGCGCAGAGAGGAGTACGAGGGTTCACTGGTTCGGCTGCGGTGTGAGGCTGCCGTCACAGCAGAATAACAGGGGGTGTGGGTGAGTAGAGGGATGGCCTGGCCAGCGGTGGGAGTAGTACGGGGCGGTGAGGCCTCCACGGCATCACAGCCGGCCACGGGAGGCTGGAGCACGTGCAAGTGCGTTATATCGACTAGAGGGGGGGTGAATAGGCGATTTTTATGAATTCTTCATCGAGGAATTTGCGGTGAGGAAATTCTCATCAAGAACTACTTGCAGCGGAATAGGTACTCAAGTAAGCATAACAGATTACAAACATGGTCATCATGATGAAATGAAGACAAACACAGAGTCTGAAAGCGTAATCACAGGATAACACAAGATGAAGACAAACCGATCAAGAAATTGAACTGAGGAAATTGAGAAAGTCTTCAACAAAGTCTTCAAACACAGATATGAACAAATACTCAACACAAAGAATGAGGAAATGAAAGGGTTGAGGAAATAGAACCAAGAAGGTTGGTGAAGACAATGATTTGGTAGACGGTTCCAATCGCTGTCTCGGTTGTATGTCCTGGTTGGAGCGGCCGAGTATTTAAACTCGAGGACATACAGGTCCGGACACCCGATCGGCTGAGCACATAGCTCAGGACACCAAGTCCTCACCGTATTCTCCTTGAACTAAGGTCACACAGACCTGTCCAATCACTCGTGGTAAGTCTTCAGGCGACTTCCAAACCTTCACAGACTTGGTCACTTGGCTATCCACAATTCCTCTTGGATGCTCTAGACCATGACGCCTAACCGTCTGGAAGAAGCACAGTCTTCAAAGGTAACAAGCGTCGGATCCACGCAGGATCAATCTCTTGATGATGCTCAATCATTTTGGGTTTGTAGGGGTTTGGTTTTGGGTTTTTCCTCACTCGATGATTTTCGCTCAAAGTCCTCGGAGGATGGGTTGCTCTCAAATGACAAGTGTCAAGTTCTCTCGAGCAGCCAACCAGCTAGTGTTTGTAGGGGCGGCTATTTATAGCCTAGGGAGCAGCCCGACATGATAAGACATAAATGCCCTTCAATGATATGACCGTTAGGTGGATATGATATTTTGGGACAGTCAAGCAAAGACAACAACGATCGGAAATTTGACTCTCAAATGCCTCGGGGCTATCATGTTCCTCCTTTGTGTAGGCAATCCGCCTTTGGCGAATTCCTAACTCCTCGGTCGAGAACAAATTCCTCGGCGACTGTAAGAACTTCGTCTGTCACTGAAGAAATTGACTGAACTGTATGAGATTTCCAAAGGCTTCACTCGAAGGGATTGGTAGGTGTAGGATTTTGAGTTGAGCATCACATGGAAATTTTTCCTTAGTATTTCCTCGACCCCCTTTAACAGTACGGTATTTCCTATGACACAAGAAAGAGAAAAACGAAACTACGAAAACAAAAGTCTGCACGCTTCATGTTCCTCAAATGAATACCAAATCTTCAAGGTCACACCAATTTCTTCACTTTCAAAGTCTTCAGAAAGTCTTCAAAATATCAAAGTCTTCAGTCGAAGAACTTCATTTTTAGGGGTCGACTTTCTCTGTAAATATCAAACTCCTCATAGACTTATAGACACATGTGTACACTTACAAACGCATTAGATCCTTAACCTATAAGTCTTCAATCCACCAAAATCACTAAGGGGCACTAGATGCACTTACAATCTCCCCCTTTTTGGTGATTGATGACAATATAGGTTAAGTTTTCAACGGGGATAAACATATGAAGTGTAAATACTGATATTGAGGAATTTGATTGCAAGATATAGAAGAACTCCCCCTGAAGATGTGCATAGTGAGGAATTTGCTTTTGAGGCAATGCACATTTGAATAGTTGAATCATGGAGATCTCCCCCTATATCTTGTAATTCATACACGCATTTGACATATAGTTTGAAGAATTTGGAATGCATGATGAAATATGGTGCTTGATGTAATTCAGCATGCGTGCGATAACATTAATGAGGAACAAGCATGCAAAATAACGTATCAAGAGTATTAGAGCTCAAATAGATTTGCTATGAAGATTTTCAAGAAGCTCAAGAGAATCAGAGCGTAGTGCAAGAGCATAATGCATCAAAAGTATCAAAGCACCATAGGGTTTAAGATTACAACTCGATCCAATAAAAGTTTCAGAAGAACGAGAGTTGTAACTTAACAAAAATAAATTACTGTATATAGGCAATAAACTAGACCCGCTTGAAGACTAACTCAAATTTCTCCCCCTTTGTCATCGAATGACCAAAAGGATCGAAACTGAGGACTAACGCTCCTGAAGAATTTCAAGTTGAAGAAGGAGCGCCAGCGTTGTTGGGGTCGATTGATGTAGTAGGACCTGCCGCGGTGTCGTCCAAGTCTTCATTTTCATCCGTGTCGCGCGATGAAGAATAGGAGCTGGCCACCAAGGAAGGAACTTTGACCTTCTTGTATTTCTTCGGAGGAGGTGCAGACCAGTCAAATTCTTCCTTGAGTCCCATGGTCTTCAGTTCTTCCTCACTGTAGACATGTGAAAGAACAGCCCAGGTGCGTTTGAAGGTTTCATGAAGGTAGTAGTGGTTTTTCTTCACTGCATTGTGTGTTGAGGTCATGTTGTGAAGAATTGAACCAAACTGACGCTTGACCCATTTATGATTGCGATCAACCTTCTGATGAAGACTGAAAGTAACTCACGATCGATCATCACCACAGGTGCGATAGCTTGAGGACTTTGCTTGACCGAGGTATTTGCGGTAGAGTCATGGGTGGCGTAGTCATCATTGGTGGAGTAGGATCTTGCTTATGAAACTGTCCATCCAATGGACGAATGCCTTCATCGATCACAGCAGTAGCCTTGCCCTTGTCATCATCTGAGGTAAATGTCCGTTTGAGGACTTCAATCGGGGGCAAGTAGCTGCAGTGGTTCAGAGTATCAGCCTTGTAATTTAGTGAAGACCTTGTCCTGATGAATCTCATTATCCAAGGCGCATAAGGCTTCAGCTCAAATGGTGACATGGCCACGTTTGCCAGAGTCCTCATGAAGAAATCATGGAAGTTGACGGGAACGCCATGGATGATGTAGAAAATCATATTCTTCATGATGCCAACGACTTCTTCATCATTCGAGTCGTGGCCTTTGATAGGACTCATTGTCTTCGTCAGAATCCGATAGACAGTCCGAGGCACATACAATAATTCCTTAACGAGGAATTTGGTTCTTGGGGCCTGCCTTGGCTTCAAAGGCTTCATCAAGACTTGCATATAGTGATTTGAAAGTTACGGTTCGTTGTAGATACAACGTGCACCATCAAGTGGAGGATCGAGTGGTAGAGCACGAAGCAATTGATTCTTTGGTGCCTTGTAGTGAGTATTTTCGGACATCCAGTTCAATACCCATGAGTTCACGTCTTGACGTCTCCGGTGATGTGCAGCGTTGCATAGAATCAAGAATTAGTTCTTCATTCGATCCACAGATATCGGTGGAGAAATTGAAGTCTGCGTCGTGAAGAACACCGAGGACCGGCTCAAAGCTGGCAGAGACTCCATGTCCACATGAGGAATATGATCATGATCGAAGACTTTGTCTTTGTTGAAGAGCACCGAGGAATAGAAGTTGGCTTACTGGCAGTCCGTAAACGCCTCTTCCTTATGCGCAGCAGAATCATATGGATTGTAATCGATGAAGAATACGTGCTACTTGAAGTAATCTTCAGCCTTGAACTTTTGCTTTGTTGAGTAAGGATTCTTTTGCTTGGGCAGAGGGGTGTCAGTGAGTTGCATCACCACCTCAGGAATCGCAAGTTCAGGTTCTTCAGGCTGAGGAATTTCTGGTTCCTCTATATGTGCAGTCTGAGGATCAGCAGCAGGTTCATCAGCACTAGTGGCTGGAATTTCTTTATGCACAGAACAGGTGGGTTGATTTTCTTGAATCCATTTGGACTGTTTGTCTTTGAGGACCGAGGAATCTGTTGGAGCGGGGTGAAGAGAGGAGTATTGGGATGCAGACTTTCCCAAAATTCATCATTCATCACTGGTGTGGTGCACCCAATATCCACATCTTCATCTTCAACTTCCTCAACACCAGCCTCTTCAGCAGTGAACTGAGGCGTAGGTGAGGAAATGACTGGGTTGAAGGGATTGCGTCCACTTCAATTTCTTCATCAATCTGCTCTGACGAAGCAGCAGAATGACGTTCTTCAGCAGATCCGATTGGGATCTCATAGTCTTCTCCAAAAGGAACAAGGTCCTTTGATGCCTTGGAGGAAATCGGAACAACATCAATTAGATTTTCGAATGAGCTGGTCATTGGCTTCATTTTCTTCGCAGCCGAAGAATGTGACACAGCTGATGCCTTCCTTTTCTTCACTGCAGCTCGTTCTGCAGCCTTGGTTTTCTTCACATCAGAGGCAGATGGAAGAATTGGAGTTGGTGTTGGTGCAGGTGGAGCTGAGGAATCAGGATGAATTTCTTCAGGCGCAACTGATGTAGTTGCCCTGATCTCTTCAGTTTCTTCAGGCGCACCACTAGTGGATGCCCTGGCAATTTCTTCAGTGGCTGGAATTGTGTCATCAGCCCTGGAACTAGTATTTTCATCAGCAGGCTGAAAATCATCACCGTGTCGGCATCGTTCTTCAAGAGGGTGAGCAGAGAGGCTGCTGAGGAATTTCTTGTTGCGTTGGGGTTGCAACATTTGTGAAATTCTTCGTCAGGTTGACGAATCTGACCTTGGCTCCTTGCCAATCAGCATAGTAAGAATTGAAGTTTTTGCTGAGGTCTTGAATTTCAGTCTGGACCTTGAGAAGTTCCTCAGGTGTCATTTTGACAACATTTTTCTTCAGAAACTTCTCCTTTCTGTATTGAGCCTTCTTGATTTCTCTTGCCTTTTCAAACTTCCATTTCTCTTCAGCGATGAAATGGGTCAGCATATGACTTTGTCCAGGGGTCAGATGAAAGTCAGGCATAGGGGTATTGGGATCCTTGTGCCAGAGATCAATATAATCGAGGACTTTCTTTGGATCCAACAGCAGTGGCACAAATGTGCCTTTGGCTCTAGCGGCCCTTTCTTGGCGATCTCTGATGATTTCCGCAAGTTCTTCATCAGAAGCTTCATCATCAGAAGACACATGGAATGCAACATGTTTCTTCTTTGGACTTGGCCGAGGACCTCGTCCAGCTATTGCTTTGGTCTTCAGCACAGTCGGGCCAGATGATGAAATTGGTGCTGCTGAGGAACTTGCTGAAACTCCAGAGGCAATTGAGAAACCAGCAGTCCTTTGACATGTAGCCAGATGCACAGGAGCTGAGGATATTGACGGAGCTGTTGAGGACTTTGGTGGAGCTATGTGATGTGAGGCATTTGCCGTGAGGGCGCTGGTGAAGCACTTGGCTTATGAGCAGACTTCTTTGGCATGGATTTCCTCGGTTTGGACCGAGGCCTCGATGCGATAGCGATGGCAGAATCCTCATTGAATTTCTTCACCGCCTCCTTGGCTTGTCTTGCCAATTTAGCTTGGCGCTTAGCCCATTCTTCAGAAAGTCCTCACCACGCTTGATCTTTGGTGGGGTCAGCTACTTGGCCAGTGCGGTGGAGCTCTTGGGCATGGAGGATTGAGAGCGAATTTCTTCATGTACTTTGGAGTCACATATCTGTATTCCCTCCATTCCCTTGCCCATCTCCGTTCAATCTTCTGAATACGCACCTTGCGCTGATTTTTGTTTTCTTCATCAGGTGTGCAATAGTCAGCATAAATTTCCTCAGGGATTCCAAAAGCAGTCATAACCTCAGGTTTCTTTCCTCCTTTCTGTTGCTTCTTTCCGTCTGCCATATTCTTCAGTTGAGGAAATTGAACAATTGAGTTCTGTGAAGAAGTATGCAGTTTTTCTTCGAGGAACGCTGCAAACGGGTCAAGTTGATGAGAACCTAGTGATTCAGCAGCAGACATGTGTACCTGTGAATAGATTATAGGTGCAAAGAATTTGGAGAGGTCATATGCGTTCTTAGAAGGTTTTCAAAAAGAACAAGTTTTGAGGATTTTGACCAGATGAGCCTTGAAGAATTTCACTAAGCGTTCTTTGTCTTAGGTTCGAGTTGTACAGATCGAGGATCCACACAATTGAGGAATCTTGAAGAAAATCATTGCTTAGAGAAACGAATCAAAAGCATATTTTGTTTGAGGTGTTCATATGTGTGAAGATTTGAAGAATAAACACCGTTGAAGATTTTCAGGAAGGTTTGAGAATCAAAGCGAGTAATAAAATTAACTTTTAATTACCCGAAGTGAAGAACACGACGAACTGAGAAGAACGGATGGGAAGTTCGTCAGGTTAGATCTTCCTTGCCCTAACTCGGCGGAGGAAGACAGCTACGGCGGCGGAGTGAAGATTTCCGCCGGGCGCGAGTACGTCGGGCGACGCAGGTCGAGGCAGTGAAGCTCTTCCTCACCGGCAGCGATGGAGAAGCGGCGCTAGGGTTTGAGGAGCTCGAACAGAGAGAGAGAGGTCGGCGGGGTAAAAGAAGTGAGGATGGAGAGAGGGTATTTATAGAGCGGTGAAAACCGTTCGCCCGAAGATTTAGGACGAAAATGCCCCTGACCATTCTCCTTCTCACGACATGTGTCACCCACGTACTGCGTAGTGGAGATCGTGTACAATCGTGGGTGAGTAAAATAATGCATCATGGGATGCGAAACGGTTTGAGCGGCAAAACCGAAAATTGGATAAGATCAGTTTTAAAGTTCCGTTCGCATTTTCTTCAGCTGACAAGGACACAGTGAAGCTTTTGAACGAGTTTCAAATAGAACGCACATGAAGAATTTGTGAATAGATTGGGTTGAGTATAGCATAGAGGGGGAAGGGTCCGATCACATTCACTTAGCAGAAAAAGCGACTTGAAGAAATAGCCATAAGTGAATCTTTGTAGAGGACATAAACCCATATATATATATATATATATATATATATATATATATATATATATATATATATATATATATATATATATATATATAGCCAATGAAGAAGGACGACGGAAACAGTGAAGATTTTGCAAAGTTGAAGAATTTGAAAAACTGAGGAAAAACTCAAATTGAAGATTTTCAATTTTGGTGGTGGCATGACCCACCGTATAAGAATGATGATTTCAGACACCGCGTACAATTGTTGTAGGGTTCTGAGGATCAAATTCTTCATTAATTTTTTCACACTTAGAGTGTTATTCTTCATTGATTGAAGAAAAATGTTTCTTCATGTGTTGCACATCTAAGTCATCAATTTTGCATAAGTGTTAGGATGTGTGTCTTCTTCAAAGAACATTCAAAGATTCTAAGATATTTAGCTCACACCGCAGCTTGCTAAATCTCTTCTCATCCAAGGGCTTAGTGAAGATATCAGCTAGCTGTTCTTCAGTCTTCACGTGCTCGATAGAGATGTCGCCCTTCAACACATGATCATGAAGAAAATGATGACGAATTTGAATGTGCTTTGTCTTCGAGTCTTGAATCGGGTTGTGAGCAATCTTGATGGCACTCTCATTCTCACGATGAGAGGCACATTCTTCACGTTGATGCCGTAGTCCTTGGGAGTTTGCTTCATCCACAGCAATTGAGCACAACACGAGCCAGCTGACAATGTATTCAGCTTCATGATGAGATAGTGATACGTGATTCTGTTTCTTCGAGGACCAATGGACCAAAAGATCGTCCGAGGAAATGACAGTGCCGGAAGTTGACTTGCGGTCCACACGATCACCGGCATAGTCGAGTCAGAATATCCAATGAGATCAAAAGCGAGCCCTTGGGGTACCATAATCCTCGTGTTGGTATGTGAGCTAGATATCGAAGAATATGCTTCATGACCTTATGGTGTGATTCCTTGGTGTAGCTTGAAATCGGGCACACATGCAAACACTAAGCATTATATCTGGCCTAGATGCACATAAGTACAATAAAGAACCAATCATGGAGCGGTATACCTTGTGATCGAAGTCAATACCATTTTCATCAGTGCATAGATGGCCATTTGTGGGCATAGGAATTTTAACGCCTTTGCAATCTTGCATACCGAATTTCTTCAGGACATCTTTGAGGTATTTCTCCTAAGATATGAATATGCCATTGTTTTGTTGACGAATTTGAAGACCTAAGAAGAATTTCAACTCTCCCATCATAGACATTTGATATTCTTCACTCATCATATAGGCAAATTCATCACTATAACGTTGGTCAGTACAGCCGAAGATAATATCATCAACATATATTTGGCACACAAACAGTTCACCATCATAAGATTTAGTAAAGAGAGTAGGGTCGAGTGAACCGGGTGTGAAGCCATTCTTCACGAAGAATTCCTTCAATGTATCATACCACGCCTGCGGGGGCTTGTTTGAGACCATAGAGGGCCTTATTAAGTCTGAAGACTTTGTCGATTCTTTGGATCTTCAAAACACGGGGTTGAGCAACATATACTTCTTCCTCAAGCTTACCATTGAGGAATGCACTTTTCACATCCATTTGATATAAAGTGATATTGTGATGGTTAGCATAGGCGAGTAATATGCGAATAGACTCAAGTCTAGCAACAGGTGCAAAAGTTTCATCGAAATCAATTCCTTCAACATGTGTGTAGCCTTGAGTTACTAGTCGTGCCTTATTCCTCACCACAAGGCCATTTTCATCTTGCTTGTTGCGGTAGATCCACTTTGTGCCAATGATATTATGCTTGCGAGGATCTGGACGATTGACGGTTCCCAGACATTGTTGAGCTCGAACTGATGTAATTCTTCTTGCATAGCCTGAATCCACTCCGGCTCCAGAAATGCTTCATCTACCTTAGTGGGCTCTGTGATAGAGATAAAAGCATGGTGCCCACAAAAGTTAGATAAATGTGAAGCTTTTGAGCGTGTGAGAGGACCTGGCGCTTTAATGTCATCGATGATCTTCTCCACTTGCACTTCTTTTGCAACGCGAGGATGAGCTGGTTGTCGTCGAGGAATTTGATCATTTTCCTCAGCACCATTGTCTTCAGCATTATCTTTAGATGCATCAGCTCGACGTTCTTCGCGTACAGGAATGAATTCTTCAAGAGTTTCTTCAAGAGGAATGACATCCTCGGTTGCCTTGAACATGATAGATTCCTCGGTGCTTTGGTTCATCTAACACAGAAGGTAGGTGCTCTCTTTGCGAGCCATTAGTTTCATCGAACCGCACATCTATAGTGTCAACAATCTTGTGAAGAAGCGATGTTGAAGACTCGTAGGTGTGCGAGTCCTTTCCGTAACCAAGCATAAAACCTTCATGTGCTTTCGGTGCAAATTTAGAATTGTGATGAGGATCTCTAATCCGGCATTTAGCAAGAAGACTTTGAAATAACTTACATTGGGTTTCTTGTCGTTGAGGAGTTCATAGGCGGTCTTCTTGAAGAATTTGTGAAGATATACTCTGTTGATGATGTGGCACGCCGTATCAATTGCATCAATCCAAAATGATTAGGCGTTTTTATTCATCAAGCATAGTGCGAGCTATCTCAACAAGAGTTACATTCTTGCGCTCCACAGCGCCATTTCTTTGAGGAGTATAAGGAGCAGATAACTCATGAGTAATACCAAGTTCATCAAGATAGTCATCAAGACCGAATTCTTGAACTTCAGTTCCATTGTCACTCTGATGTGCTTGATCTTCACACCAAAGTTGGTTGAAGCCCTCGAGGAAAATCGTTTGAAGACTTCCTGCACTTGATTTTTGTAAGTAACAATGTGTACCCATGTGTAGCGAGAGTAATCATCAACAATAACAAAGCCATATAGAGATGCATCATTAGTGACTGCTGAGTAATGATTAGGACCAAAGAGGTCCATGTGAAGCAATTCGAAGGGAGGAGTAGTGGTCATGATAGTCTTATTTGGATGCTTGGCCTTGGTCATTTTTCCACTTCACGGGCTCCGCATAAGTGATCCTTGAGGAATTTGACATTTTCAATGCCAATGACATGCTTCTTCTTTGCAAGCGTGTTCAAATTCCTCATGCCTGCGTGACCAAGTCGCGATGCCATAGCCATATACGAAGCTTTTGCAAGTAGACACACGGCTGGTTGTGGTCACGTAGAGAAATCAACAATATACAAGTCTCCTCTCCTAAAGCCTTGAAGACTTTGGAATTGTCGACTTCCATAATCACAACACAACGATACTTGCCAAAGATTACAACCATATCAAGATCACAAAGCATTGAGACTGACATGAAGTTGTATCCTAAGGACTCAACAAGCATGACTTTGTCCATGTGTTTATCCTTAGAGATTGCAACCTTACCAAGACCCTATACCTGACTTTTGCCTTTGTCAGCAAAGATGATATGCTTCAGATGTGACGGTGATAAGGGAGCATCCATCAATAGATTCTTGTCACCAGTCATGTGATTTGTACAACCACTATCGAGAACCCACTCAGTGGCTTTGGGTTGATCATCCTGCAGATGAATTAGTACAACTTATGATCTCATATACTTCATCGGTGAAGAATATGATATCATGTTCATCAGATGAATTTCATCAACCAAGATAACAGATAAGCGGTATGAGGACGTGTGAAATGAAAGTTCATTTCATCATGATTAGCCTGCGTCCTTTCGTGCAATTTAAATGGGTCCCCAAAGAAATTCTTCAGACGTTAAGGCATGTCCGGAGACCTGACCCTGCAGAAGAGATTAGTTCTTTTCTTCACCACCCACATCTGAAGGGGTGGCAAAGATTCATCACTCTGTGAGCACCATACGAGAATGGTGGCATAGAAGCCAAACCATTTCGTTTCACATAAGAGGGGTTAGGGTAAGCATATGAATAAGCAGAGAAATTCTTCGAGGACTTATGAACATATTGGTTTGAAGAATAATGCACATATTCATAGCCCTTAGCTCTACCTGCGAAGCAGAGTTGTTAGCACGATGATAATCATGTGAGGACTTTGATCCTTTTGAGGAATTTGATCCACGTGAGGAATTTGGTCCGTATGAGGACTTGGATCCATATGAAGAATTTGGTCCATATGAAGAATTTGATCTGGGGTTCCTATTCTTCACGTGTGGTGTCATGAGGACATTCACTGAAGACTTTCAAGGCACTTCTTGGGAACCCAGATTTTCTTCATAGGGGAACCGTTCCTGCGATTAGTGCCAACATATCTAGCGAATACTTCACCATTCTGATTTTTGAACAGTTTATAGTTGGAGTCAAATGACTCATCGGAAGAATGAAGAGATTCGCATGTAAAGCCAGATAAGTTAGATGGATCAAGCTGGAGGTCCCTTTGCAGCAACCCATGAGGTTTTGGGATACCGCCTCGGGCTTCCAATATGTTCCATCAAGATTGAGTTTCCTCTCAAAGGCAATACCCTCTTTCCTAGGGTTCTGTTGAGGATCTCGCTTTTTAAGCACATCACAAAGAGTCTGATGCCCTTTGAGGCTTTTGTACATGCCTGTCATGTACAATTCCTTCGATCCTGCATCGTCGATGATACTAGCAATGTCCTCGGATGAGGAATTAGTGATAGCAGGCAGGTGAAGAATTTGTAACGATTGAAGCATTTGAACATTCTGTAAAGAATTAGCGATTCACGTTCAATGCACTTTAAGCATGGAGGAACAAATTCTTCACAGGAAGCGCTGATTTGTTGAGCAAGTAATGAATCGGCGCTCCTTACGAAGATCTTCATAACTCACTCTTAGCTTCTCAAGATCTTGCTTTCTTTGAAGAAATTCATAAGAAAGTTTCTCATGATCGATAAGAGAGTGTTATGATGACCTTGAAGGCTGTCAAACCTAGGCTGAAGTCTCTGAAGATTTTCGGTCGGGGCTTTAGTGCGATCCATTTCTTCACCTAACATATCATCACTCTTATCTAGCATGTTTTGAACCTTTTCCAAAGCCCTTTGTTGTTTCTGACAATTTTAGCAAGTTTTGAGTAACTGGGCTTTAGATCTTCATCGATTCATTTTCACTAGATTCGGAGGAGGTATTGTTGAGTACCTTGGCACCCTTTGCCATGAAGCAATAGGTGGGAGTGTAGTCATCACTATCTTCATCGGCATTGTTGGTGAGGTCATTTTCTTGAGTTGAAGATGGACTTGCCGATTTAAAGCAAGAGCGTAGAGCTAGACTCACCACACCGGACTTAGATTCTTACGATGCCTCCTCTTCCCCATGTTCCTCAGATTCAGCTTCAGAGTCCATTTCCTTGCCAATGAATGCCCGAGCCTTTTTGGAGCTGCTCTTCTTGTGAGAAGAAGGCTTTGAAGATTTTGATGATGAAGATTTCGATGATTTCTTCTTCTTCGCGTCATCAGAACTGTAATCCTTGTGTTTCTTCTTCTTTAATTCCTTCTCACAATGAGGACAATCTTGGATGTAGTGACCAGGTTTCTTGCATTTGTGACAAAGTCTTCTCTTATAGTCACTGGATGAGGAATCACTGCTTCTTGAGGATTTTCCAAAGCGACCACGTCTTGTGAACTTCTGGAATTTCTTCACGAGCAGTGCTAGCTCCTGGCCTAATTCTTTAGGATCTCCAAGGCTACTACCGAGTCTTCACACTCAGATTGAGACACAGCCTTGGCCTTTAGGGCACGTGTTTTCCTTAGCTAGAACCATAGAGATCTCTCTTTTGACAAATTTGGAACTCATGAGTATTTAGCCTCTCGAGGATATCGGCAGGATCAAGTGACTTGTAGTCAAGACGCTCTTGTATCATCGGTGCGGAGTATCAAATGAGGAATCAAGCGATCTTAACAATTTCTTCACCACCTCATGGTCGGTGAGGTCAGTGGCGCCAAGTGCTTGAAGCTCATTTGAGATGTCAGTGAGGCGATCGAAGGTTTGTTGAACATTTTCGTTGTCGAGTCTTTTGAAGCGGTTGAAGAGATTCCGAAGAACATCAACTCGAGAGTAACGCTGAGTTGAGACTCCTTCATTCACTTTGGACAGCCTGTCCCGGATGAGCTTGGCGGTTTCCAAAGCACTCACTCTTCCATATTGACCTTTGCTCGAGATGGCCACATATGATATTCTTCGCTTGAGAATCGAGTTGCTTGAATCTCTTCACATCGCCAGATTCGGAGAAGGTGTGACAAAGGGAACACCATTTTCCACAACATACCGGAGATCATTGTCAATTGCTTCAAGATGCATTCGCATCTTGTTCTTCCAAGATGGGTAGTCCGTCCCATCAAAGGTAGGACACCTACTGAGACCTTGATCATACTGCGGTCGACATAACTAAAACTCCGGTGGTTAAACCAAAATCACACGAACAAGGAGTACCCAGCTCGATACCAATTGAAAGTCGTTATATCGACTAGAGGGGGTGAATAGGTGATTTTATTAATTCTTCAACGAGGAATTTGCGGTGAGGAAATTCCTTAGCGAAGAACTACTTGCGGAATAGGTACTCGAGTAAGCATAACATATTACAAACATGGTCATCATGATGAAATGAAGACAAACACAGTCTGAAAGCGTAATCACAGGATAACACAAGATGAAGACAAACTGACTGAAGAAATTGAACTGAGGAAATTGAGAAAGTCTTCAGTCAAAGTCTTCAAACACAGATATGAACAAACACTCAACACAGTAATGAGGAAATGAAAGGGTTGAGGAAATAGAACCACTAAGGTTGGTGAATACAATGATTTGGTAGACCAGTTCCAACTGCTTGTCTCGGTTATGCGTCTGGTTGGAGCGGCTGAGTATTTAAACTCGAGGACACACAGTCCGGACACCCAGTCCGAAAGCACACAGCTCAGGACACCAAGTCCTCATCGTATTCTCCTTGAACTAAGGTCACACAGACCTCGTCCAATCACTCGTGGGAAGTCTCCAAGCGACTTCCAAACCTTCACAGACTTGGTCACTCGGCGATCCACAATTCCTCTTGGATGCTCTAAACCATGACGCCTAACCGTCTGGAAGAAGCACAGTCTTCAAAGGTAACAAGCGTCGGATCCACGCAGATCAATCTCTTGATGATGCTCAATCACTTTGGGTTTGTAGGGGTTTGGTTTTGGGTTTTTCCTCACTCGATAATTTTCGCTCAAAGTCCTCAGAGGATGGGTTGCTCTCAAATGACAAGTGTCAAGTTCTCTCGGAGCAGCCAACCAGCTAGTGGTTGTAGGGGGCGGCCATTTATAGCCTAGGGAGCAGCCCGACATGATAAGACATAAATGCCCTTCAATGATATGACCGTTAGGTGAATAGGATATTTTGGGACAGGCGCCAAGAAGACAAAGAACGGTCGGAAATTTGACTCTCAAATTCCTCGGGGCTATCATGTTCCTCACTTGTGTAGGCAATCCGCCTTTGGCGAATTTCTAACTCCTCGGTCGAACAAATTCCTCATGACGGAAGAGCTTCGTCTCACATCAAGAAATTGACTGAAGCGTATGAGATTTCCAAAGGCTTCACTCGAAGGGATTGGTAGGTGTAGGATTTTGAGTTGAGCATCACATGGAAATTTTTCCTTAGTATTTCCTCGACCCCCTTTAACAGTACGGTGTTTCCTATGACTCAAGAAAGAGAAAAACGAAACTACGAAAACATAAGTCTTCTCTCTTCATGTTCCTCAAATGAATACCAAGTCTTCAAGGTCACACCAATTTCTTCACTTTCAAAGTCTTCAGAAAGTCTTCAAAATATCAAAGTCTTCAGTCGAAGAACTTCATTTTTAGGGGTCGACTTTCTCTGTAAATATCAAACTCCTCATAGACTTATAGACCTGTGTGTACACTTACAAACGCATTAGATCCTTAACCTATAAGTCTTCAATCCACCAAAATCACTAAGGGGCACTAGATGCACTTATGACGCAGCGACACGAGTAGCTGCTTTGGTAATTTGGAGCAAGAAAACCAGAGGTTGAAGAAGCACTACACCGTTGGATGGACAGCCGATCAATGCAGCTAGAATCGTTTATATTGACTAAGTTGACAAAGCCCTTGGTATCGTCAACTTAGTAGGCCCACACTCAGATTTGGCGAGAACATATAGCCCATTTGCGATTTGTAAGAATGTACAACCCATTTTTTAATTCTAATGGAATTTACTACAGCCCATTTATAGTTTGTTAAAAGTACAACCCAACTTCTAGCTAGGACAACGATTAATAATTTCAAACAACCGCCCAAAACAGAATTCAAAAAAAATTCCCACATTTGATGGGATCCGAAATATTTTTATCCAAAATTTCTAGTCAGGTTAAATATAATTTCCAAATAAAGTTGTATTACGTTAAAATCCAACGAAATATTGCGCGCGCAACAAGTAATGAAATTAAAATTTCCAAATTCCAAAAATAATATATTTTTCAAACTAATTACGTGTTTGGTGCATAGTAATTGCCCAGTTATTATAGTTACATCCCATTTATTATTTCTTAAAGTCCATTTTCTTGTTAAGCCTAATGCATACCTCCTAGGAAACTTTGCAGCCAAATAAGCGGAAATCAAGTTGACCCGGATATTGTGTACAACTGTCGGCCCGATTGCATTGCGATGTTGAAAAAAAGGCATGTGTAGTACAGTACAACCTGACATGGTTACTCAGCCCACATTCAGCGACGCCGGAAAGGCCCAAACAAGGCTTCTGTACAACTTTTTTAAGTCACTGAGCTCAATTAATAACTTAAGAAAAAAGTTAGATTACAGTGGAACCTAATTAAAAGCTGCGCGTGTGTGTGCGTGTGCGTGTGTGTGTGAGAGAGAGAGAGATAGAGAGAGAGACCCATCGGTCGATGCTCATAAATACATCTTTCATGCATTGCTGATGCTCAGTAAAAACTTATATAGTTGACACAATCATATAGAACATCATAGCACACGGAACTTGCATACAAAAATTTCACGTAGGCGGCACAATCAGGATGGAAGCAGTGGATCGCTACAGGAAGGGCTATGTTGAAACCAACGAAGTCGTACATAACGGTTCATCGTCTTTATAAATGACGGGGAAATATCTTGAATGTTGTGCAAAGAAAACAAACAGACAACACAATAAGTTCTGCTAGCACATTAAGTTGACGTACAGCCCTTTCTAAAAAAGTTCAGGTACAAAATCAGAACAGGTCACAATCAAACCCTCTTGGCATATCGCTGCTTGGATCCATAGCTCGGATTTAACTAGTACTATCGACAAGATTCAGTTGTTACCTCAAATTAGAGCTCATCCGGGCAGCCAGCCACGCCTCTTCTCCCAAAGAAGCGATGGCCTCCGCCAGCGATGGAGTAGGCCCCGCGCCATCCATCGTTCCGAGCAACACGGGAAATTACGGCGTTGACTCTGTAATGGACGTCGTGGGCGGACCACAGCACCAGCGGCGGCGGCAGGACTTCGATTGATGGATTGACCACTTCTTCGACATGCACGAACACTCGTCTGGTACATCCCTAACATGGTCCACGGCGGCCTTGGTGGCGGCGAATAGTACAACCCCGGTTCCTGCACCGGTATCTCGACACCAATCACCTTCGGTATGGTGGACGGCTTCTTCATCCATGCCATAACCGCTGTGAGCCCAGCTATACGGAGGAACAAACATACTTACGAGCTCACCTCCAAGGTCGTTGATAAGCTCGTTCATGGACTCGTTGTTCCAAGCACGCCGAGGCATGCCGTGGAAGGTAAGCTTTGTTAAAAACTCAAGATCGAGGGCACCGAGCCCCATCACAGGTGCAACTGATCAAAGCTCACCAATAGCGCCATCGCAAAACAAACGCCGGGAAGATTCGAACACACATTGCGATCGAAAGTTGTCCAGAACCTGACAAAGAAATCAGCAGGTGGCGGACAGACTTCGACGAGCAAGTCACTTATTTGGATGCCGTGCGCAATGCCAAGAGCTTTGACAAGGTCGTCCAGCGAGACGGGAGGCCGGTCACCGTTGATGGTTACCATCAGCACTTTGCCGGCAAAGTGGTCGTCAAGCGCCGCCATGCCACTGTTGAGCGACACCACGTAGCGACCGAAGGCAGGATGGACCTCAGGATCTCCGGCTCGGAGATCCGTGTTGACCGGCGACATGATAGTGTGCTTGAGTACAGGGAGTCTGGGGAGGGGATTTGGGGAACTGGGTAGGAATCGAAATTCTAGAGGTGGGGGAGGGGCAGGAGACTGGGGATGAAAAGGTAGCATGCATTTCGAGCACGCGCCAATATGCTCTCGGTGCGCAAGCACACGAAAACACCGGTGGTGCCCACACGTCGGCCTAAGAGTCCTTATTCTTTCTTTTTTGGAGAGCCCGGCCTTTTTTTCAGGATCTTTTGAGAGCTCGGCCTAAGAGTCATAATTGACCTGTTTGGTATTGCGTTACTACTCGGCCCATATTCAACGACACCTCACTGGCCCAAACAAGTTTACGTCATCGAAAAGACAGTGAGCTCAAACTATATAACTTGAAAAAAGGAGATATACTCTGAACACTGGAGAATGGTGATGCCCTCATTTAGCCCACTAGTAGTTCGAGACAATAAGCGATTCGAAACAACGATATATACAACATTCAAACACCGACTAGTGACTACTATCGACATAAACAAAGAAGACATGATAGTTCATAAGAAGCCTTGCTACACCACCAAAATGCACCCATCTGCGGCGCTAAGACTCTCGTGATCCGATTTAGAATGACATTCTAAGCGAAGCAACTATTACATAGAAAGAGTGACATAGACGAGGATGACCAAATGACAAGGAATATGCATAACAAAAGAAAGAACTACCCATCTAGAACCAGCGGCAAAGACAACAAAGTCATTGAAGAGATGATCCGGCACCATCATAATTTGCAGCCCCGCTTCAGCGACCAGTGATCCGGAGACACCAGTACTCCACCCTTTTGATGCAACAGCCCAATTACCTATCAACCTCAAGGCTTGAACCACATCACCGCATGTCGTAATTGAGACATCCAAGGATCAAAGTTAATCTGGATGCCTTTGTCATTCTCACCTTCTTTTGGCTGCGAAATTTGTATCGTTGACAATCAGGGGAGTTTGCTCCCGAACTCCTAGGGCTCGCCGTGTAGACCCAGTTTTCCATAGCAAACAGAGCCTCTCTGCCATCAAGGTCATTGCCAACGGTGATCTCCTGGTTAATCGGATAATTGAGTCCGAGAAACAGAGAGTGTGAACCAAGGTTGTTTACCCGCCTCCAACTAAAAAAATCCTAAAGGCCCCAACAAGCTGGTATCCTGCTCATAGACGTAACAGCCACTGTCAGGATACTCACGTATTACACGGTGCTTGTATACAGTGGGGTTTTTGCAATATAACTTTTCCGGCTCATGTGTCCGAATGATCATCAGTCTTTTGCCGTCGTCTGATCGAGCGAGGAACCAGTTGTGCTTCCCTGTTTTTGGCAAAGGTGGTGTGATTACAAAAGGCAAGAATCGTAGGGACCGCATCATATCAAAAAGGACAGCATTGTTAATGTAAGATCAGCATTGTTCGGAGTATGAGTAGGATAATGCAAGAAACAGTAGTGATATGTCCTGTTGGGCCGGGAGGAAAATACAGGGAAATGTATCTTTGGGTTCGGAAATATAGAAGTGACATGCATGGTTATACTCATGTTATCTACTTAATCGATTCTTCACAGAAACTACCATGTCATGCATGTTATGGAATCATGTTACATCCTCACAAACAAATTCTTCAAGGTAACTAACAAACCATGCATTGTTATATACTCGTGTTACGTGGGAAATTTTTTGTGAGGATATTATTCTAGCCATTGATTCTTTGAAGGCGAATATCGATATGTACACATGGTAAGCATTGCAGGATTTCACTACTTCCAAATATAGAGTTCTCCATATGCACATTTACTTCCCTAATGTATGGTTAGATGAAACCAACGTGTGGTGCATGTTTCTACATCATGAAAATGAGGAAACTAACATGGCCATTGATACACACTCATATTTAGTAGTAGTATATAGATTACTATAAAATAAGGATAATATCCATATATTCCTAACTGTTTGATTATTCAGGGTACAAATTGGCTGTAATGACATGGTCACAATCGCATGAATTAACTCATTCCAAATATAGCCGATTTACGGTGTCTCTAATATATTGCCATAGTTCTACTCAAATTCTGCTCAAACGGGGATATGCCAATCATCACAAAAATTTCAAACAGTGTCATGGCGTCATCATTAACATGAGAGGGAAACAACTTACACGCGCCGTCCCAGCAACACGTGGCGCCATCTGCTTTGTCGATCGCGTAGATGATGCCATTGTGTTCAATAGCATCACAGAAGTGTGTATCAGCTTTGACGATGATCCACTGCGAGCCGAGTTGTCTCCGACAAAGAAGGCACCGGCATAAAGATAGGCGAGTCAGCGGTCGAACAAGGCAATTAGCTTAAAGTCTGCGTAATTCGCATGTCGTGTGGGCACTTGGCAGATTACAATCTTACGCAAAACAAGGTCCGTCCAAGCGGCGTAGTAATCTAGATGACTTGGACCGCGATGGTAATACTCTAAACAATCCAACGGAGGAAGGATAATCTCATGGGAGGTCTGGAAGTTCACGAGCACCAACTTTTTACCGTCTTCTCTGAAGGCAGCCATCCAGTGGGAGTTCATGCTGACCCAGTACATACCTGCCAAGAAGTTTCGGGTGATGGTGATCGGATTGATGTCGAGGGAAATGATGTACGGCGACACACTACATACCTGCAAAGAAGTTTCGGCTAATGGAGATCGGATTGAAGTTGAGGGGCATCATGCACGCCTCCGTATCATGGTGAGCCAATCTCGCAAGACCAGATAGCAGCAAGCAAGGTGTCTTGAAAAGCTTACCTCGCTTCGACGATGGCCGTGTGCATGTCCCTCGAGCATGCAGCCAGCCACGGGCGGATCGACATATCCATACCACGAACAATGAGGTCGAGGATGTCACTGGGAGATTGCTCCAATCGCGGCTCATATGGATCTTCTTGATTCGCGTTCGGCCATGGTGGAGTTTGGAAGGGGCTTGATTTATGGGGAGAAGGATGTCGGTCTTTGGAAGCGGCTAGCGAGGAATAGTGGTACTGGGGGAAGGCGAGTGAGGCGGCGGTACACGGGGCACGATGAGATGGATACGGAGGCGAGGCGGAGAAGGAGATGGAGACGGAGATGGAGTGGTGCTATGGGAGGCGGAGAGGGAGACGAGGCGGCGCCAATGTCTTTGTCTGTGGCGGTGACAGGCGCATAGTGCACAGGTGAGGCTGACTTTGGTAACGAACACGCCGCCTCGCTGGACTAGTGTCGAGTGCGAGGTGTTGTCACTTCACTGTGAGGACCGGATGAATAGTATTCTGACCATCAAGTGTACCACAGTTGTACTACTACTACTACTAGTAGTAGGAACATGAGTACTCCAGTATTGTATAGAGGAAATAGGTCTCCCATGCTAGCATGCCTGATCACTTCATCGTTCAGGTATCATCCATATTGTGAGCAGAACCAAATTCTCGTGCATGCCCAATCAACGCCCTGCCGTGATGCATGCAGTGGTCGTTCTGGTGCATCAAGGACGGCATGCAGATCGTTCCACACTTGAGAAGAGGAAAATGGAAAGGTAGAACGCGGCAGCAGAGGAAGAGAACGCTGGCTAACGAGGCTGGGAGGGGATCGAGCAGGAAGTTAATGCTCCACGCCTAAAGGTTTTGGGAAAACCTGATTTTCATAAGGTGACTTATACTCACCTAAATGGAGGGAGTATTCCTTAACCAGAGAATGTTGTGTCTCCCACTCGCGCGCTCAAAAAAAAGCTACGACACATTTTTTTATCTGTTTGCATAGGTCCCACCTATCAGGAAGGATGGCACGTACACGAACAGGTATGACTCCTCAGTCTATCCGCATAGCCTTTTCGTTTAGTCTACCTAGCCATCTAATCAACTGCCTGCACGCCACTTCTCCCATTTACTTCTCCATCGGGAACCGATTCGCCTCGACTTCTTCACCTCCCCTTCGTCTTCATTTGCATCCAAACCCCACTGCGTTCACATTGTTTTAACCTCTTTAAATAATCATCTACTACTTAAGTTAGACTAGCCATCTAATCCTAATTCTCCAAACCATAGCCCTCCGTTCCAGCGGTTCCAAATGGCGAAAGAGATCGAGATGCAGGTTTTTAGCGTCCAACATGTCCTCGTCGAAGGCTCGATGCGCATACTTGCCACCGTCACCGTCCACCCAAGGGTTGTTCGGTAGTGGATCAACAATGTATCCAACTCCCTCAAAAAGGTAGAGACGAGGGTCATCAGTCTCGATGCAAAGTACACGGAGCGTGCCCACAGGAAGATCCGGTATGCCGTCCTTCAACTGCCTCGAAGATGATGTTTTGGTGTACCACATCATACACTCGCCCACCATACCGGTGAGCTTCATGATTTCTTGTCTCGGGAGGACGTATACTTATGTGGGGCAGCCATCGAAGGGGACAAGCGAAGCTAGAGCCGTACAACCTTGATTTGAAAAGCATCGGCTGAACTACAAACCAGAATCAAAATTCCTGTAGAAGATTGTGCTAAGCAGACACCATCCCTATTTGGCGTAGCAAATTTTGTGCTCGGTACAAATCTTGAGAAGGGTGACAAGGCAGTGGCATTAAGGTCGTTTGGATGGGAGAATTATCCCTTGACGTCTGGCGGATAAAATATGCTGCCCTCGATGCCCGTGTGAGTTTGAGATAGCTGCAAGGTCCAAAGAGCTTGTTGCGAAGCCGTCTCCCATAGAGAATGAGAACAAGAAGAAGAAGAAGAAGAAGAAGAAGAAGAAGAAGAAGAAGAAGAAGAAGAAGAAGAAGAAGAAGAAGAAGAAGAAGAAGAAGAAGAAGAAAATGCTGCACCAGCAGGAGGGCATTATGGATGGATGAACTATTTATTCCCTCTTGGTGTATTTGATAAAGATGGACTATTCCGATGGTGTGCATGTCTTTGGAACAGAGTAGTAGCATGGGTCCGCTTGACTATAAGGAACTATTTATCCGCATATATAGCTTTCTCTGCTACTCCTTCCAGTGATCGGTATGCAGTGCATGTGTCCGTAGACATGACAGCTTGTCCATGGAAGTTCAACTACGGCGACCATCACGTTTCATCTCGCGAGTCCCATGACGCCTCTCCAACCCACGGCACCACGCCCCCCGACGTGCGCCTCACCCCTCACAGCCGCACCGCCCCTCTACCTTTGTGTGCATGACATGTGGGCCACCTAAAATGTGGCGAGCATCAAGTTTCTACCACAGCCACCGGCGATTCCCACGACGCCGCTCGAACCCATGAAACCACACGTCCCTCGACCTGCGGCTCACCCCTCTTGGCCCCACTGCCCCTCTGCCTTCGGGAGGATTACATGTGGACCAGTCACCTATCGGGTCCACATGTTATTGACTCAAAGGTAGGTGTAGTAAAGCTGGCTTCAGTACCAACAGCCCTAAGAGGGAAATGTTACTCTGCGCGAGGCTTGTGGTGCTCCATAACACGAACTCATGCCAAACTCGAGATTTGTTTCTTTACTATACATGCATAGCGATTTAATGGACATTGTAATCTCAACATGTGATGGGGAGCTCTAAATTTGAATTTGAAACTTATACAATGAATAAAGCTGGGAGAGGGAGTATATCGTAGGATGTGTCCCATACAAAATAAGTCCCTGGTTTGTCACCTTGAAGATGCGGTTAGAAAGAACAGCGTCTTCCTACTCGTACGGCAACAAATCGGCCGCAGACAGCATGGTCCGCCTTTGACCGCCATGTGCAAGGTTCGTGCTATCTTATTCAATCTCACCGTGGTTCCATCATACCAATTCATGCGGTGGCCCGTTGCATGGCTGATCCCAATGTTGGACAAAGGTTCTACGGGAACAGTGTCACCGTTGTAAATGTTGTGCAAATTGATGTTGGTACCCTCCCGTACATATGCAAGCCAATCTCCACTCGCAAGAGCCTAGCTTTGTGAAATAGTGGGCAGGGGGAGAATTAGGAAATGGACACGGAAGTAGTCTTTAGAATGCATTTACTACGTGATCAAACTCATCTTACCTGCTCATCGGAGGAATTCCAAGTGCCCCTGAACGTCGGCATCTCAAGGGGCGTCAACTTGCAACTACGGCCACGCCGCGCTGGAGAGACCCCCAAGGAAACATCCTCGTGCGTTCCACGGAACATCAAGATGCATTTGTATGAGTAGTTTATCTTGTGAGAGAAAAGGATGTACGAGGGAAGGCCTCTAGAGATAGAGATGGACACTAATACTACCAATGTGCTAGCCCGTGCGTTGCAATGGATCCAAACTAGTAGAATAATACTTGTTCACGTGCTTGAAATATAAACACTCTAGTTTTGATATACATGTTTCAGCTGACACGACAGCTTGTCCATGGAAGTTGAACCACGGCGACCGTCACGTTTCCTGTTTCTACCACTGCCACACCCACACCCGATTCCCACGACGCCACTCCAACCCACGACACGACGTCCCCCGACGTGGACATGGATCCTCTGATGTGGTTATCACTGCCTTGCCCTGCCTTTCCTTCTCTGACAGGTGGGACCCACGCTTATTGGTCCCACATGTCAGTGACTGAATGGTAGGATTGTTCGTGCCCCTCATCCCTCTCGGCCCCACCGCTCCTCTGCCTTTGTGTGCATGACATGCGGGCCAGCTGAACTGCGGCGACCATCAACTTTCTACCGCAGACACACACCCGATTGGACGCGGTTTTCCTGCTCACATCTCGTGCTCGATCCGTACTCCCGCACCATCAAATTTTCATCCAACGGCTGTGACACATTTCGTCCGGGCATCAATCCTCGGTTGGAGTACTTATGTACTACTGGTAGTACCACTGGTGTGGCCATCTCGCCTCGTAGCATACAGCCCACGTGGCACCCTCGCCACGGCCACGCCACCACCGGCCGGTTCATCTCGAACGAGTAAGTTGCGAACCACGCCACCACCATGAGAATGACATGTGGGCCAGCCGCATTTAAGGTCCGCATGTCATTGACTCATAGGCCGGGCACTAAGCCACCAAAGTTTGGTCCCGTGGGCCCCAGAGAAATGTAACTCTGCGGCAGGCCTTGTGGTGCTCCATGATCTGAGCTCGTGCCAAAACTGGAATTTGTTTCTTACTAGTACTACCAAGCTGGAGTAGTTTTAGTAAGGTACAAGTGCATTACGCATGAGATTACAGTGGTTTGTGCATTATGCTTCTACATGTGGAGTTTTCTGGATTCTAACATGTGGCAAAATCTGGTGGAATGTAAGGTTAGGCAAGTTTGATTAACTTAGGTGAGTGTTTGGTTCAAGCCACACCTTAGGCAAGCCACACTAAGGCCCCACATGACATACACACAAAAATGTGGCAAGATTCCCTTAGGCTTGCCAACTTGTGGCTCTCATTTTGAAGAACTAATAACTTTGCCTAAGCTTAGTTGTGGCAAAGTTAGTCATGGATTAAGTTCAACCATGGAGTCTTCTAGATTATACATGTGGTAGAATCTGGTGGATGATATCCAACGGCCAGTAGTGCTCGGATTTGCCATCTTTGTACCGTCGGATTGGCTTCATCCAGCGACCAACTTTTAAAGTTTTTCACACACTATATAGGGGGTGTAGATATAGATGTGCCGGTCCGTTGCAATGGATCCAAAGTATATCTATTTAGTGGAGTGCACTCTAAACACATTATCTATTTATTTTTCTCTAACCTTCCGTAGCCATGCAACCAAGCCACATAAGCTTCATGGGTGCCCCCACATCATATTATTCATACTACGTTGATTGAAAAAAAATCACCCAAAACAAGATCTTCCCGTTTTTTGTTCCTACGATGTTGTGCCGTGCATGTACCTACTAGTTGTATAGTGGTAGTACTAGTAATGTAGTATTATGAGTACAAACTTGGTACTAGTAGGAGTAGTACTAGTACATAATGCTCCTACTCTATCAACGAGCCCCGTCTGACACCAAATTTCTTGGCTTCCGTGCAACAGCTAGATCTTCCCCTCGTTTCTGTTTTCCAACCCGGTAGTGAGGCGGTGTCGGTTTGCTCAACGGCGGTCCCACATGAAAGTGAAAATGCTAGGCAACACGCCTTCCCTAAGCTATGTGTCGTGTCGGACGGGCCGTGTTGTACTCCCGATTCCTGGGCGTGTGGGGGTGCGATGCAAACGCGGCAGGCCTTTTCCTTTTACTAACAATGTGCCCATGCGTTGTGACGGATCCAATGTAGTAGAATAGTAGTATTTGTTCACAAACTTGAAAGAAATCACTATTGCTTTAATATACTCCTAATATATTACTCCCTCCGTATCTAAATATTTGTCTTTTTTGAGATTTCAAATGGACTATCACATACGGATTATATAGACATATTCTAGTGTTTCTAGCAAGATGCCCATGCGTTAACGAAGTTAATGGAAAAGGTAAGCACAACTTATAAATTGACGGATGGATGTAGCGACCGGACCTCAAGCGGTCGATCTCGTGCTCGGTGTCATCCTGGATCAAGATGTCTTGACACCACACGATTACTCGGAGGATTTATAACAGAGTAGCAATCACACACTTATTACAAGCGAATGTCTCAAGAGAGAACTTAATAAAAATAAATATGGCTTCAGGCCATCTAATACTGATAACAATGGAAGGCTTGGAAGAATAAGCGAGTCCATCAACTCCAACGGCATCACCGAGTATAGAACCACGACCTATGCACCTTACTCGTAAATGCGAAAAGTCTGCAACATGAAACGTTGCAGCCCGAAAACGGGTCAGCACATGGAATATGCTGGCAATGTAACACATAGAGAATAATGGAATAATAAGCCTATACTACATGCATATATGGCTGGTGGAAAAGCTCTATGGTTACAGTTTTGCATAAAGCCAATTTTTCCCTACTGCAAAGGAATAAATTTATTTAACTATCATGGAGGTTGTGAAACATTGAGAATGGTTGACAGCATTCTCAATCCCAATTAAAAGTACTCATTACCAAACCCAACAATATTAATTAGAAGTAACATGGTGAGATTCACATGATATCCAAGTACTAGATACTCAAGATGTCCATAACCGGGGACACGGCTAACCATGACTAGTTTATACACTCTAAGAGGTTTGCGCACTTTTCCCCACAAGACTCGGTCGCCTCCGTTGGATTTCTCGCACTACATGATGTTTGAGAAACGGATAACCGAGACATAGTCTTTCAGAAGCACTAGCACCTTACATGTGGGTATACCGGTACACCTACTTTCCCCTACATCTGCTAGTCTACCCGTAAGGGTTAGAACAACTTAATCAACTATGCCAGAGCCCATAATGGCTTGTGGCTGCACACGGAAGTTTCTAGTTTGAATAATCTCATGATCCCTTTGAGCCTGGGTGGCTGTCCGAAGAAATACAGGCAAGTCCTGATAGAAACCAGGTGCCTCAATCCACCCAGATGTGTGTTTAAGTTTCCACCTTAAATTAACCATTAAATAACAATCTCACATCTGTCATGGATACACTCACCCAATCCACGTCTACTAGCATAGCATGGCATAATAAGCAAACGTAGAAGTAACTCCCAAGGGTTTGATAATAAAGCAGGTAATAGGTACTACCTCATCTACTTCCCATCCCACAATTTAATTAGATCCTAATCATGCAATGTTTGAGGATAGATCTAATGCATAAAACTGGGTAGTAGAAAAGGTATGATCAAAGTGTTACTTGCCTTGCTGATGATCCGCGAAACCTAGAGACTCGAAGTAACAGGCGGCGCACTCCGGGTATTCTATCGCAGACAAACAAACAGGCATACAATAAGTACTCATCTAATGCACAGGTAAAACTCAATAGATCTAACCAGATAGTTCAACTCCGGTTTGCAAAAAGAATCAAATCAAACGAAGCAACAAAAGTCAAACGGCAGAAGAAAACAGCTTCGTTTTACTAATCTGGATCTAGGTCAAATTTTACAGAAACAAAAACTTGTTTAAGTTGGTTATTCGGAAAGAGGGTTTCGAGACAAAACTCTAGGCGCTTGAATCGCCTGATTCCGATAAACGAGCGAAAAGTTATACTCAAACGAAAATCGGATCTCGAATCGCGATCAGCAAAATCGCGGATTAAATCCGAGAAAAAGAAAAACGATGAACGGGTTAACGAACGGACGTTCGTTAACTAAACCAATCTGACGAACGCGTTCGTTTAAACGAACTAACGGACGAACGTCTGCTAAATAGCCTAAACCGAAAAAAACCGAATCTAATAAAAAACCGAAACAAAAAAAAACCGAAATAAAAACCGAAGAAAAACCGCCCGGTTTTCTAAAAAAACCGGCGGCACGCGGATCGAGGCGGCGGCGAACCTCGGCGGCGGCGGTGGCGAAGTCCGGCGGGTCGGCGGGCGGCGGCGGGTACGGCGGCGGCGGAAAGCGCGGCGGCGGCGGGCGGGCGACCTAGGGTTAGGGTTTGGGCGTGGGCGGCGGGCTGGGCCGGCGGCGGGCGCGGGCTGGCGGCGCAGGGCGGCTGGGCCTGAGGGGCGTCGGGGCGGCACTATTTAAAGGCGCCCCCCGAGCGGAGTCCCGCTCGGGCACGGCCCAAAGGCGGTTCGTTTTTTCTTTTCTTTTTTTAAATAATAACGCGCAGAAAAAAAAAGAAATACTAAACGGCTCCAAAAATCCCGAAATAAATTTTCCCCGGCTTCTAAAATCAAGCAGGATTTAATGAACATTTATTTGGGGCCTAAATGCAATTTTGAAAAACGCGCATTTTTCCTAAATTCAAATAAAAAGGCGAAAAACTCCGAAATAAAATCCTATTTGATTTTATTATTAAATCTTCATTATTTCTTTATTTTGGGAAAGTCATTTTATTCCCTCTCTTATATTTTGGTAGTAGAAATAACTGAAGATAAAATAATTAAAATCAAATGATCCTATTTTGAAAATTTGAGAAAACTCAAATATGAAAATAACGAAAATCCCCAACTCTCTCTGTGGGTCCTTGAGTTGTGTAGAATTTCTAGGATCGAGCAAAATGCAATGAAAAAAATATGATATGCAATGATGCTCTATGTATAACATTCCAAATTGAAAATTTGGGATGTTACAAACCTACCCCCTTAAGATGAATCTTGCCCTCGAGATTCGGGTTAACTAGAAAATAGGTGAGGTGGTCCTAAAGCAAATCCTCCTCTCGCTCCCGGTGGCTTCATTCTCGGTGTGGTGGCTCCTTTGAACTTTGCAAAACTTAATGACCTTGCTTTGCGGGTGACTTTTGGAATACTCGAGAATCTTAACGGTTTCTCCTCGTGGGTCAAATCATCATTCATCTGAATCGCTTCGGTGTAGCCTGTATCTCTCGGTGGTATATCAGCCATCTCTGCGTGACACTTCTTCAAGCGAGAAACATGAAACACATCATGAACTCGACAATCCTTGGGTAGTTCCAACATGCATAACTTCTCCCATGCGTTCCAAGACACGACAAGGTCCTATAAATCGTTGCGCTAACTTTCCTTTAACTCCAAAACTCTTAACTCCTCGAAGTGGCGATACTCGAAGATAAACTCTGTCTCCGACTTCGTATTCTGTCTCCTTGCGTTTTGAATCCGCATAGCTTTTACATCTTGGTGGGCTACCTTGAGCCTATCGCGAATCAACTTTACTTTCCGTTCGGACTCCTTAATCAAATCCGGTCCAAACAAGCTGGCGGTCTCCAACTTCATCCCACAACAACGGGGTCCTGCACCTCCTTCCGTACAAGGCTTCGAAAGGGGCCATCTTCAAACTGGATTGATAACTGTTGTTGTAAGAAAACTCCGCATATGGCAAGTTGTCATCCCAACTTGATCCATAATCCAAAGCACAAGCTCTAAGCATAACCTCCTAAATCTGGTTGACTCTCTCGGTTTGTCCATACATGCGTGGATGAAAAGCTGTGCTACTCGGTCTGGTTCCCAGAGTTTCGTGCAAGCTGCTTCCGAACTTTGAGGTGAATTGGGTTCCTCTATACGACACGATACTCCTCGGAACTCCATGCAAGCATACAATCCTGGTCATGTATATCTTAGCCAATTTGGCACTGCTGTAGGTAGTTTTTACTGGAATGAAATGAGCTACCTTCGTCAAACGATCGACTATAACCCAAATCGAGTCATAGCCTGAACGAGTCCTGGGCAATCCCGTGATGAAATCCATACCTAGTTTATCCCACTTCCATTCGGGGTATAGGCAATGGCTGTAACAATCCTGCTGGCTTCTGGTGTTCAGCCTTCACCCTCTGACATACATCACAAACTGCTACGTACTCTGCAATGCCCTTCTTCATTCCGGTCCACCAGGAAGTATTCTTCAAATCCAAATACATCTTGGTATTTCCTGGGTGAATCGAATATGGTGAATCATGTGCCTCTTGTAGAATCAACTTCCTGGTCTCCGGGTCATTGGGCACATAAACACGGTCTTCAAACCATAAGGTATCATGCTCATCCTCACGAAATCCCTGAGCGTTTCCTTCGCTCATTTTCTCCTTTATGGAGGTAATATCTTTGTCAGTCTTTTGAGCTTCCCTGATCTTGTCCATCAAAGTTGACTGAATCTCCAATGCTGCTACATAGCCTCTCGGAACTATTTCCAAACATAGCTCTCGAAGATCTTCGGCTAACTCCTTTGGTATTTCTCCCGTCATTAGGGTGTTGACGTGACTCTTACGGCTCAACGCGTCTGCTACAACGTTAGCCTTTCCGGGGTGATAGTGTAATCTCATGTCATAATCTTTGATGAGCTCCAACCATCTCCTTTGCCTGAGATTTAGCTCCTTCTGCGTGAAGATGTACTTCAAACTCTTGTGATCCGTATACACCTCACAATGATTTCCAATGAGGAAATGTCTCCATGTTTTCAACGCATGCACTACGGCTGCTAACTCCAAATCATGCGTAGCATAATTTAGCTCATGAGGCTTAAGCTGTCGTGAAGCATATGAAACAACTCTCCCCTCTGCATAAGCACCGCTCCAAGTCCTCGTCGTGAAGCGTCGCAATACACCTCATAATCCTTGGTCTGATCTGGCAGAATTAACACTGGCGAAGTAACCAAACGTTTCTTCAACTCTTGGAAACTAGCTTCACACTCCTCGGTCCAAATGAACTTGGTATCCTTCTTCAACAATTCTGTCATAGGCTTCGCAATCCTTGAGAAATTCTCAATGAATCACCGGTACTATCCATGAGTCCAAGGAAACTCCGGATCTCTCCAAGCTGTTGTTGGCGCTTCCCGATTTATTCTGATGACAACTTTGGTGGGGTCTACTGCTATACCTTCTCCGGATATAACATGTCCAAGAAATCCAACTTCCTTCAACCAAAACTCACACTTGCCGAACTTGGCATATAACCGGTGCTCTCGAGCTTCTCGAGTACCAAACGCAAGTGCTCCTTATGTTCTTCTTCATTCTTCGAGTAAACCAAAATATCATCAATGAACACCACGACGAACTTATCCAAAAACTCCATAAACACTTTGTTCATCATGTTCATAAAATAGGTAGGTGCGTTAGTCAGACCAAATGACGTAACGGTATACTCATACAGCCCGTACCTGGTGGTAAAAGCTGTCTTAGGTATATCCTGCTCTTGAATCTTCAACTGATGGTACCCTGATCGCAAATCGATCTTGGAAAACACCTTAGCTCCTTGCAATTGGTCAAACAAGTCATTGATCATAGGCAACGGGTACTTGTTCTTGATGGTCACTTCATTCAATCCGTGATAATCAACAGCCATTCTTAATGATCCATCCTTCTTCTCCACTAGAAGTACTTCTGATCCCCAAGGCGAAGAACTTGGGCAAATAAAACCTTTATCCAGTAACTCCTTAATCTGCTTCTTAATTTCCTCCAAATCCTGGGCTGGCATCCTATACGGTCTCTTAGATATCGGCCCGGTGCCTGGCAATAGTTCAATCAGAAATTCAATCCCTGTCCGGTGGCATGCCTGGCAACTCTTTTGGGAATACATCGGGGAAATCCTTTACCACTGGTACTTCCTCCTGCACAACTCCTGATAAGAAATTTACATGTGCCCTTCTCGGCTCATGCCGTGATACATACTTGATTCTCCTTCCTTCTGGTGTCGTAAGCAAAATTGTCTTACTGGCGCAATCGATGTTTCCTCCATACATCAATAACCAATCCATACCAAGGATTACATCCACACCTTGGGATTCCAATATAATTAAATCCGTTGGGAAAACATGCCTCCCTATTCTTAATGGCACTTGAAAACATCCTTGACTGGCCATATACTCCGCTCCCGGTGAGCTTACTAGCATGGGTGTCTTAAGAGTTCTAGTGGGCAGGCTAAACTTATCCACAAATCCCCTTGATATGTATGAATGCGATGCACCAGTATCAAAAAGAACAATTGCAGTAAATGACTTAACCAAAAACTTACCTATTACTGCATCTGGCTGAGCTTCAACCTCCTCCACGGTAACGTGGTTCACTTGTTCTTTGTTGAAAGGGTTCGGCTTCTTTCCTGAGCTTCCATTGCCATTTCCATTTTGGCCTTAGGACAATCATTTGCATAATGCCCAGTCTTGCGGCACTTAAAGCAAATGATGTGGCTCAGGTCTACCTTGGATGGCGTTGACGGGTTGGTGTGGTTTTGTCCATTGCTTCCTCCATTCCCGTTCCCATTCTTGGTGCCATTATGGTTGTGCGAGCTACCTCCTCCATGGGTATGCTGAAATTGTCCTCCTGTCTTCGGGGTAAAGCGAAGTTTCTGCTGAGCTCCAGAGTTATTCTTCCCCTGTCCATACTTCCTCTTGTGATAGTCAATCTGCTGATGCTTCCCTTCAATCATGAGAGCACGGTCTACTAACTCCTGGTAGTTTTTGAAAGTGGCTACCATCAAATGCATGCTCAACTCATCATTCAGTCCTTCTAGAAACTTCTCCTGCTTAGCTGCATCCGTAGCAACGTCATCTGGGGCATAAACGTGCTAGCTTACTGAAATCATCTACATCTTGTGGCTGTCCGTCCTCCTTGGCGTAAGTTGCGAAACTCACGCTTCTTCATGGCCATAGCTCCTCTTTGAAACATGGGCGACGGAAAGCTTCTTGAAATCCCGATCCCATGTGGCGGTGTCTCTGAGGTAAGTGGATGTAAAATTCTCCCACCATGCTGCTGCGGGTCCTTCAAGCTGATGTGCGGCAAATTTAACCCTTTCTCCATCTGTACACCCTGCAGTGGTCAACTCCCTCCCTATCTTACGGAGCCAATCATCTGCACAATCGGCTCGGTGCTACTGGAAAACACTGGCGAATTCAGCCTTAAGAAACGGGTCAAATGGTCAACAGGTGGTGGTGGCGGCGGGTTGTTGTTGTTGTTGTTGTTGTTGTTGTTGCCTTGGTTCTGTACCAATGTTTGAATCAAGGCATTCTGCTGCTGAATCAACTGAGTGATCTCTGGCAGGAAAACAAATCTGGGGTCGCGTCTCGGAGGCATCTGAGGGGTTTAAAGAAAAGACGAGAGTTAAGAATAGAATGGGGTCTAGAGAGAAAAACACTACCCATATGCACATGAGACAAAATCACACAATATCACTCCAATCAATTCAAACAAGGGCATACAACGGTCTATCTATCGTTACAAAGTGCTGGAACTAAAACTAAATGAAAAAGGGGAAAATCTACTACTGTTATGGTGGTCAAGTAGAAAAACTGCTCCGATGAAGACTCCATGATATCTGCTCCAGCTTCGTCTTCGAAATCATCATCACTAGGATCGGAATCGATGTCGTCGATGATGATGTAGTTCTCTAGACAGGTGCTATCTTCATCTTCTCCTCCGGGTGCTGAATTTCCCATGAGTTCTTCAATCTTCTCCTTAAGATCGCCGTTTTGTCCCACTAGAGCTACAATCTCCTCCATGTAGTCCTTGCGAGTGGTCGTTAGTTCTCCTTCTAGTTTGATAATCTTGGCTTTGCTTTGTCTTCATTTGCATCATGTACGTGCACATCTGGTTACTTTGGCGTCGAATGTGCTGATTTAACTCTGGATGAAAGCTGCAATGGATCGATCCTTCTTAGTGCCAACTATCTCCCATTGTTCATCTCGGCGCATAAATCTGGTAGATAGTATCCTTGAGGTCTTCTTTGTAAACTTACGCAATGCGCCCCATGGTTATGTGAGCTGCCATGCTCTTTCCCAGACTCAAGTTGGTGCATTGAAAACACACTCTATGGGCTCCGTGATTGGCAAAGCGTCCTTCCGGAACTTGAGCTTGAATCTTCCAGTAGCTCTTCTTGAGTAAAGTGGAATTGTAGGTCTCGGTGAAGCTTGGTAATCCGATGTTAAGGTACTTAGTGACTTCCTTCAGGTGTCGTCCGAAGGGTGTATCTTCATCCGGCTGAGTGAACTTGATCCTCGCTTCCGTCATCCTAAAAGAGTAGAAAACATGAGGAGTTAGAAATGAGAAGAGAGAGTAGTGATCTAGGGTTCTAGCTTAGTGGTCGTGTCCTACAGTCAGCGTGTGCTCTGATAAATATGGCTTAAGGCCATCTAATACGATAACAGCGGAATGCTTGGAAGAATAAGCGAGTCCATCAACTCCAACGGCATCACTGAGTATAGAACCACGACCTATGCACCTTATTCGTCGTCTGAAAAGTCTGCAACATGAAACGTTGTAGCCCGAAAACGGGTCAGCACATGGAATATGCTGGCAATGTAACACATAGAGAATAATGGACTAATAAGCCTATACTACATGCATATATGGCTGGTGGAAAAGCTCTATGGTTACAGTTTTGCATGAAGCCAATTTTTCCCTACTGCAAAGGAATAAATTTATTTAACTATCATGGTGGTTGTGAAACATTGAGAATGGTTGACAGCATTCTCAATCCCAATTAAAAGTACTCATTACCAAACCCAACAATATTAATTAGAAGTAACATGATGAGATTCACATGATATCCAAGTACTAGATACTCAAGATGTCCATAACCGGGGACACGGCTAACCATGATTAGTTTATACACTCTGCGAGAGGTTTGCACTTTTCCCCACAAGACTCGATCGCCTCCGTTGGATTTCTCGCACTACATGATGTTTGAGAAACGGATGACCGAGACATAGTCTTTCAGAAGCACTAGCACCTTACTTGTGGGTAGACCGGTACACCTACTTTCCCCTACATCTTCTAGTCTACCCGTAAGAGTTCGCACAACTTAATCAACTATGCCAGAGCCCATAATGGCTTGTCCCTTTGAGCCTGGGTGGCGGTCCGAAGAAATACAGGCAAGTCCTGATAGAAACCAGGTGCCTCAATCCACCCAGATGTGTGTTTAAGTTGCCACCTTAAATTAATCATTAAATAACAATCTCACATACATCATGGATACACTCACCCAATCCACGTCTACTAGCATAGCATGGCATAATAAGCAAACGTAGAAGTAACTCCCAAGGATTTGATAATAAAACAGGTAATAGGTACTACCTCATCTACTTCCCATCCCACAATTTAATTAGATCATAATCATGCAATGTTCGAGGATAGATCTAATGCATAAAAACTGGGTAGTAGAAAGGTATGATCAAAGTGTTACTTGCCTTGCTGATGATCCGCGAAACCTAGAGACTCGAAGTAACAGGCGGCGCACTCCGGGTATTCTATCGCAAACAAACAAACAGGCATACAATAAGTACTTATCTAATGCACAGGTAAAACTCAATAGATCTAACCAGATAGTTCAACTTAAGAACTCCGCTTTGCAAAAAGAATCAAATCAAACGAAGCAACGAAAGTCAAACGGCGGAAGAAAACAGCTTCGTTTTACTAATCTGGATCTAGGTCAAATTTTACAGAAACAAAAACTTGTTTAAGTTAGTTATTCGGAAAGAGGGTTTTGAAATGAAACTCTAGGCGCTTGAATCGCCTGATTCCGATAAACGAGCGAAAAGTTATACTCAATCGAAAATCGGATCTGGAATCGCGATCAGAAAAATCACGGATTAAATCCGAGAAAAAGAAAAACGACGAACGGGTTAAGAACGGACGTTCGTTAACTAAACCAATCCGACGAACGCGTTCATTTAAACGAACTAACGGACGAACGTTCGCTAATTAGCCTAAATCGGAAAAAAAACCCGAATCTAATAAAAAAACAAAACTAAAAAAACGAAGAAAACCGCTTTGGTTTTCTAAAAACAATGGCGGCACGCGGATCGAGGCGTCGGCGAACCTCGGCTGGTCGGCGGCGGGGTCCGGCGGGCGGCGAAACCGGCGGGCGGCGGCGGCGGCGGCGGCGCGCCTAGGTTAGGGTTTGGGGCGTGGCGGCGCGGCTACTGGGCCTCGGGCGGCGGGGCGCGGGCCGGGCGGGGCGGGCGGTCAATCGAGGCGCCGGGGCGGCGCTATTGAAAGGCGCCCCCCGAGCGGAGTCCCGCTCGGGCACGGCCCAAAGGCGGTTCGTTTTTTTCTTTTTCTTTTTTTAAATAACACGCAGAAAGAAAATAAAAAGAAATACTAAACGGACTCGAAAAATCCTGAAATAAATTTTCCCCGGCTTCTAAAATCAAGCCCGATTTAATGAATATTTATTTGGGGCCTAAATGCAATTTTGAAAAACACGCATTTTTCCTAAATTCAAATAAAAAGGCAAAAAAACTCCAAAACAAAATCTTATTTGATTTTATTATTAAATCTTCATTATTTCTTTGTTTTGGGAAAGTCATTTTATTCCCTCTCTTATATTTTGGTAGTAGAAATAATTGAAGATAAAATAATTAAAATCAAATGATCCTATTTTCAAAATTTGAGAAAACTCAATATGAAAATAACGAAAATCCCCAACTCTCTCCGTGGGTCCTTGAGTTGTGTAGAATTTCTAGGATCGAGCAAAATGCAACAAAAAAAATATGATATGCAATGATGCTCTATGTACAACATTCCAAATTGAAAATTTGGGATGTTACAATGGAGTACTAGTTACAGTGATGCATATAATTAAGCAAAGGGATCGCACATGTCGGTATTGACTGGAACGAGAATACAACAACACAATAAGAATTAAGGCCACAATGATGCGATCACAGTGGTGGTTAGAGAAGGCAAGAAGAATGATGGATCCACGAACGTACGACCTCCTCCTCCTCAACTTAGTGTGCCGGGCCACCGACCGGCGGCTAAGGAGCGGCGGCTTTTGTGCCGAGGTCGAGGTGCTTCTCAGCAAAGGCGTCCAAGGCTTCCAGCCGGTTGAGGAAGGCCAACGTCGTAGCGTCCTCACTGGCCTTGTAGATACCTATGTACACGATTTGCTCGTACACGTGGATGTGTAGATCGATCAATTCTTGCAGGCGGCGCCTGGCAGCGCAACGCGTCAGTGGACATTCTTCGTGGCGTCGGCGGGCAGATCGCGGGGCCACGATCTTTAAAGAGGTTCCGCCATGGAGGCCGATTAGGTGTGAGCAATGAGGATCCTGGGCGCGCGGGCTGGAGGAGTACGGCGATGTCGTCCGCGAGCTTCTTGAGGACGGTGAACTTGTTGCTGGTGGCAACGATCATCTAGTCCAACTGAGAGTCGTAGTTGGCGTCGACGGCGGCCATCCACCAGCCGGTCTCCAACACCGTCTGGAGACGATCCTCGGCGCCATGTCGCAGGCCTGCGTCGTGGACCATCTAGCGCAGCCACTGGCCGCTCACGCGCATCGCCGCCATGGTAGATGCATTGGAATGGAGGGGCGCCTTTATATGAGGGCAATGAGGGCAAACTGCGTTGCATTCACATCGTGCAGCCTCTTTTCCCAGACCTCCTCCCATTACTTCCCTCATGCATTAATTGAAGGAGGATACATTGGCTATTCAACATATCGGGAACCGCTACTTCTCCGTCCTAAATGCGCATTAAAGCCGTATCGGGAGCGCACCGCCCGCTGTCAAATCGAATACTCCCTCCGTCTAGGTGAGTATTAAGTCATCTTACGACAACCAAATAGTAAACACATAGGCGTGGTGCATTAACTCTCACGTTGTTTCTTATTTTTTGACATAAATAAAGGAATGACTTGTATGCTTTTGATGACTTGAGACTATCAAACATGACATGCAGTGGTCAGTTCGATGCACAAGAACAAATACAACCCACGTCAGCACACACGCATCTTATAGCAACACATCCAATGGCTATAAAAGATGAATGAGACCAAATTATATCTCATCTAGATGAGTTCTAGCAAAACTGTATTAATAATACTTAGAAATTTGGTCATAGTGGGGAGTAAATTAGACTAGTAACATGTATATGTTACTAGTCTATGTTACTACCTCTATAGTGCATAGTATCATAGATTAGGATCGTAGGTGGTCTCATTTATTTCCATGCATGACACATAGTAGCATCGCATTTACTATGTTACGGTATCTACCTATGTTACTATAACTGTCTTTCTCTTCTTTAATTGCCTGCCACATAAGCATGTTTGCGAGTCCCAAGTGCATGTTACTACTTATGTTACCCCCACTATGGCCAGCCTTAGTACTCCTGCGCCATGTATCATATATTAGTATCATGTAGTATTTATTGCCTTGTATGACACATAGTTCACAAGCGCTCTCTATATGTACCACCTTTTTTTAATTTCAAGTTTTGCTCCATGGCGCAATCCATCGATACTACTAATGTACAAAAGTGGAGTATATACATTTTCTAAAAGGCTAGAGGGCGGGGCAGTCTAGCTCGGTCGGTTTCACGAGAGGTGAGGGCCTTTGTGATTTGACGGCTCATTAATGCTGTCAAATTGAATAGTACTGCGCCGCCCGCTGCACGCTCGGCGCCTCCATTAAACCCCTCCGATAAACCCGCATGCAAACCGAGAATCCTACTCCGGCCACACATCCGTTCATGAGTGGGCCAGAATTAAACGCAACACCGGGCGAGCTCCTCCCGTCCGCCCTCAGTTTAAACAAGGCCAGACGCCGGCCAAGCTCCCACCGTCCGCCCTCTATTTACACGAGGCCAGACAGATAGCGGGCAAGAATCGCACCCCTCCGCCGCTCCCCCATCTCCTCCTTCACCATTTTCTCCACTCTTCTGATGGCTTCCGATGAGCCAGCATATTACCCGGCTAGGTGGCCCGCCGAGCCCTCCGGATATGGGCGAGGCCGCTCGGTGCTTCACCAACCTCGCTTGGCCCGATGGATCCAGTTGCCGCCCCAAGCAAGCGCGTGGTTCAGCAACTCGCCGCTCCAGTTCAGCTCGATGAGGAGTGGCGAGTTGCTCCACGCCAAAGACGGGCGGCGATCACGCCGTCTGGCGCCGGCTGCCAGCGTCATACCGCGCCACCAGTGTCTGCGGTGGCCGCGCCTCCCTTGTCTGTGGGCGCGCCTCCCGTGCCTTTGGCAGCGCCATGCAAGCAGAGACAGAAGCCGGGTGTGTGGAGAGCGATGAGTCGGTGGCCAGCTTCTTCGTGTCCGCCGCCATCATCGAGGAAAAGTAGAACACGGGAGGCCGCCGCCACTTGGGACCCATGAAGGCCACCGTCGAGGCGACGACCGCGGATTCAGGTGGTTTCTTTCCTGCTTCGTCTCGTCTGAGGACCTTCGTCGACCCCGCAAGTGTTTGACGGACATGAGAAAGACAAAGGGATCCGCGGGCGGCCATTTAGAACTAAAATAAGTCTAGATATATCCATTTCTAGGATAAGTATTTCCGGACGGAGGGAGTATTAATTATACAAGAGAGCCGGATTGGCACCTCTTAGTTCATGTAAATATAATGAAATCCATCATGTTTATATGAAGATCCGGCTTTTTTATAAAAAATCCTTCATGCTTATATGAAATCAGTCCGTGTTTGCACGAATTTCATTTGGTTGGTTAGAGTTGTAAAAATGTATGCCACTCGCGTTTGATGTCGTCCTCCGCGGAAGGAAGTGGGAGGAAATTTGTCGGCTGCCGTTGGAGATGCTCTTTATGCTGGAAATAATAGAGTGACATCCAATCCATTTGAGTTAATTGCATGTATGATTGTCCCTCTATAAAAAGCTAATTGCATGTATAGTGTACACGTGACTCGCAGGGTGGCTACATATTCGTACAGAAAGTTAAAAAGAAACAAATCCATCCTTAATATTCTAAGTACTCTGTGGGTTCCACTGTCAGTACAGTAGCGAAATAAGTACATATTAAATAAGTAGAGTAATATATAATATAAAAATCTAAAGTTAAAAGACAGAATTCGAACTCATGTGATCGCTTTGCGAGCATCCGGCGCTAACCAGCCCAAAGACATTTTTGTTGTAGACCATCTTTGGAGATATATCTCCATGTCTTCTCTTATATATACTCCATTCGTTCCTAAATATTTGTCTTTTTCAGATTTCAAATGGACTACCACATACGGATGTGTATGTAGACATATTTTAGAGTGTAGATTCACTCATTTTTCTATGTATGTCCTTTCAGGAAGGGTCGATTTGTCCTTGATTTATTTATGAGGTATCCGGATGGCCTTTGCACCGCCAAGAAAAGAGGGTAACATCACAATTATGGACTACTTTTTTGAGTATGTTGGTAAGGTCCGGTCATAGTCACTTGTTGACATCTCTAAAAAGACAAATACTCCCTCCGTCCAAAAATACTTGTCATCAAAATGGATAAAAGGAAATGTATCTAGACGTATTTTAGTTTTAGATACATCTCTTTTTATCCATTTTGATGACAAGTATTTTCGAACGAAGAATAGAAAACAGAGTTGGTGATGATGGTGTGCGTGCCATCACGCAATATAGGCCGTCGGATTTATATCTAACGGATAGCAAAGAAACTATGGCAATTTTGCAAAAATATACCCACGTCTCTCCACGTTATAAATAAGTCCTTCCCTCGTTCAGGACTTTTCTCTCACAAGATAAAATACTCATATAAATGCATCTTGATGTTCCGTACAGCATGCGGCAGCTAGCTAATTTCTTTTAAAATAGTTGCTGCGATAATTGGGTTGAAGTGATATATTTTATGTCTGCCCCGAATGATTTCAGATTCACTAGTAGTAACAAAGAAAAGGTTGCCTTGTTAATTAACAGAAAATAGGGTGAAAACTATCACATGAGGCCGGTAAAAACAAGGCACACTGGGTTCAGCGTCATCGTCACTACAGTTGTCTTGTGAGAAGTCTAAATATCGAGGGGGCTACCGAGCGAGGCACCGAGACACAATGTCCGAGAGAGAAACCAATTGATGATTATGACCAGATCGAGTTGTCACCCTTCTGCTGTCATTGTTGGGGGAGAGAAAGAGCGTGCTCGAGAGTGTCTTGGCGGTAGAGCACAGAGGCACAACTAGCGAGAGTGTGTGTGTGTGTGTGTGTGTGTGTGTGTTTGAAAGAGGATTAGCTAGATTATTATCAAGATCGAGGTGCCACCCTACTCCTTCGGTGCCGGGTAATGTGTGTGTGTGTATCTTTGAGAGAGAATCCAGTCGATAGATTAGTATCAAGATCGAGGTGTCACCCTACTCCTTCGGTGCGGGGTAGTGTGTGTGTGTATGTTTGAGAGAGAAGCCAGTCAATAGATTAGTATCAAGATCGAGGTGTCACCCTACTCCTTCGGTGCGGGGTAGTGTGTGTGTATTTTTGAGAGAGAAGCCAGTCGATAGATTAGTATCGAGATCAAGGTGTCACCCTAGTCCTTCGGTGTCGGGAAGTGTGGGTGTGTGTGCGTGTGGGGGGGGGGCAGCGACACTCACATATCTCTACTCTTATAAAAAAATAGAGTTGGTGATGATGGTGTTCCTGCCATCCTGCAATATAGGCCATCCGATTTATATCCGACAGACAGGAAGGAAAATATGGCAATTTTGCAAAAAGATACCCACACCCCTCTCCGCATTTGCAAATAAGGCATTCCCTCGTTCATCATTTTCTCCCACAAGATAAACTTCTCATACAACTGCATCTTGATGTTCCGTGCAACGCATGGGCATCTTGCTAGTAGGGAGAAGGAGTTTGTGTGACACATATCTAGCAATATTAAGGGATAGGTAGATAGCATATGTGTGAGAGACATTATTATACTTTGAGACATTAGTGGCTGTGGGTGGGCGGAATTAAAGGGGTGGGCGTGTTAGACATAGAGAGCGTGTGTGTTTACGTGTGAGAGACTTGTAGGACGGGGTAGAAAGGCGAATTTAACTCCCGGAGGGAGAGAAATACATGAAGTGCGCGTGTGTGATTCCGATGCCCACAGGGAAATGAGATATGTATGTGTATCAGAGAGATTGCACAATTCATTCACGTATCACTATCTAGCGATCGTGGACGTGCATCACTTGAACATAAGTCAATATCTACTTCGTATCGTGGCCAAAGGTACAATATCGATTCAACGCTATAAAGATTGGACACTCACATATCACATTTTTTCTATTTAAATAAACCTTTTCAGTTGTGCATGCCAAAGTTACAGTGATGTTTCTTCAAACAACCAATGTAGCTATCATGTACATGCATCATTGTTACTCTTCAATTCAAATTCATTAGTCTTGGATGATTTAAGTTTTTATTTTGAAGTAATATATGTAATATTCATATATGAATTCAACGAATGCATAATTTATGAAATGGAGGCTATGTAATCATATGAGGTAACACTTTTAAGTAGCTAACTACAATATCCATTTATTTTTGTGCGCCTCTACACTAACACGTCAATGCATTATGTTTAAAGTAAATAACCAATGGCACTAAATTATCTATTTACACGAGAAATACATAGGCTGAGCGTTTGATCCCTTTTTTTGTGAACACGCACTACACCCGTACGATTGGTCGTGCCCGTGTGAACGTCCAAGTTATCGGCGCATCATCCTGAGTTATTGTCTTTTTTTCTGGGGTGGACTTCACACCAGTTATTAACTGCTAACGTGTGCCCCGTGTACACAGTCTAGCATGACCTTCCCTTCTTACGGTCCAAAATTAGTTGAAACTGGATACGAACGATCCCGCGGGCGGCAAAATCTCTCGCCTCCTTCTAAAATTTCTGCCACCTTAGTCTTTAGCATGTGAAATCCCCCTTTTATCCTTGGTGCACGGACACCAACAGTTACAATACCACCCTCATCTACATGATAGGTCGGGGCTGCTTTGGTAACTTCCGGTTCCCCCACTACACGGCACCCCCATTTCCTCTCCCCCTCCCGCAAAAACGACTAACTCCACAGCACCAGAGCATCTTACATCACGCCGTCCGTACTCCATCGCCCTTTCTCCCCTCCCCTCTCGAAACCCTAGACTGCTCATCCACCGGCGTACCATAGCCCATTCACTGCCAGCGGCGTCCACCTTGCCGGATCTGCTTCTGCGGCCGCATCTACCCCTCCCACCTCCCCTAGAAACAAGTAGACTGCTCATCCACCACTGTACCACAGCCCATTCAGTGTCGGCCTTGTCCACGGCGCCGGATCTGCTTCGCCGGTACTCTCGCTAAGCTGCCACAAGATCTGCAGCGACTCATTCAGATTTCCCCACCGGAGACGCTTGCCCACGCCCCGAGCCGCCCATCGACGCCCCGACGGCCTCTGATCCTCTTCGCCGACACCTTCCTCAACCCTACCGGAGCCGCTTCACCGACACCTTCCTCAACCCTACCGGAGCCGCTTCGCCGACACCATCGTCAACCCTACCGGAGTAGCTATACCATTCTCAACCCTACCGGGGCTGCTTTGCCAACTCACAAGTCCACGGCCTCAGATCCGCTTCCTCGCACCCTCATCCAACCTACCGGAGCAACCCGACACCCGTCCACGGCCGCAGATCCGCATCGTCGACACCACCCTTAACCCAACCACCGGAGCAACCGACGCCCCATACATGGCAGCAGATCCGCATCGTCGACACCATCCTTAACCCAACCACCGGAGCAGCCGGCGCCCGTCCACGGCCACGCATCCACGTCGTCGACACCATCCTTAACCCAACCACCGGAGAAGCTTCACCTCGCCCTCGTCCCACGGCCACAGATCCGCTTCGCCCCACACCGTAGTCCACCCTACGGAGCCGCTCCACAAACACCCTACTCGGCGGTTCTAGATCTCCTTATCGGACCCCGACGGCCCGGTATGATGTCATCACCCTCGACGTTTCTAACCTGATTCCCACCGTGCGGAGAGATGCGAAGCACCCGCCACGCCTAGGTACTTGTCACCTTTAAACCCGTCCGGCATCACACGGCCGATGTACTTCAAATATACTAACCGATTCTTTGTTACCGGTTATGCGGTGGCAAAAACTACAAGGGCGATGTTTCTTACGGATCTAACAGACTTGGCCAACCAAGATCCCGGATCGAGGCATTGCTATGATCTTGTAAGCGCGTCTCTCTCTCTTGTATTGTTCTGCGCTCGCCAAAGATGCTTTTCTAGGATTTTCGACCGATAATCCCTTTGTGCGAACAATGATTTCTACTACTGGCTGCTAAATTACTAAATTAGATATGTAGATGTCATACATGATACTACCTCGTACCTCCGTTCCTAAATATAAGTCTTTCTAGAGATTCTACTATAGGCTACATGCGGAGCAAAATGAGTGAATCTACACTCGAAAATGCATCTATATACATCTGTATGTGGTCCATACTAGAATCTCTACAAAGACATATATTTAGGAACGAAGCGATACATTACAAAAAATTGTAGGTGGCATGTAGGAATTCCAAAGCACTACATTAGGCTCCCTTAGAGTGCTGCTAGTCCAGCATCTGAGTCATGGCTAGTTTATGGTACGCACACAATCGTTAATTGGTGGTTTAAATATGCGCAAGGGATATGCAATGTAGTATCACGCAGAGATGTCTGAAATTAGCCGTGTCAACTTGCAGATAGGGTTACACAATGAAAAAATACAAGATGTATGTGGTAATTTCATGGAACATCGCAAAAAAAGGAGAGGCAACGGTGAGCCTATACAATGTGCTATGGTACGTCACTCCTCCATTGCAATCATCGTGAGATGTTATTTGTATGCCAGTTCTATTAGCCAAGTTTCTTAGGGACAGTTATTACAAGTTATCCTAAGAAAATAAGCACCTGTGAATATAAGCTCCATGTAATAAGCCAACCAGTTCTTTTCATTGCGTTTTGACTTATCTTTGGTATGATCAGTGGAAAGTCTAGATTGCATTATATATATTTCATTTTTCTGCCCATATGGAAATTAATTTGACTTGCAAACATCACAAATTGAACCCAGTGAAGTAATTAATATGATAGGAAAACAGACCATCACTATTTGCTCAAAATGCAAATACAAAGATACCATCTACTTGGCACAATCTACTTTGGTCAATGTTTTCCATAGAGATCCCGTTGCCTAATTTAAACAAAGAACGCATGACCCACATTTAAATGAAGAACAATTATTTATTGAAATTCGATGGTCAAAGTGGCTGGTTATTATCATATAGCGGCTGACACTGAAAGCATCATATAGCGGCGGCAATGACAGCTCATAGCAACTCATCATACGGCTGACGATGCGCAATTCATCATATACCAAAGCAGCAACTCATAGCAATTCATCATATAGCAGCAGGAACAGCTCATAGCAATTCATCATATTGCAGCGAGGAGCAGCTCATAGCAATTCATCATATAGCAATGGCGAGGAGCAGCTTGTAGCAACTCATCATATAGCAGCAGCAGAAGATCATAGCAATTCATCATATAGCAGCAGCAGCAGCAGCTCATAGCAACTCATCATACAGCAGCAGCAGCTCATAGCAATTCATCATATAGCAGCAGCAGGAGCAGCTCATAGCAATGCATCATATAGCAGCAGCAGAAGCAGCTCATAGCAGTTCATCGTATAGTGGATCAGAATGAAAATTTGGCAAAAATCTGAGGAGATCCTCACCTTGTTGGATGAGCTCATCCTTCAACAGCACCTCAAGGCCATGGCCTGGGAGGAGGGGAGGGGGAATAAGGTGCCTTCTGCCGCAGTGTGGCATCAGCCGTAGTTGTGCAGCGCCTGCCGGAGTAGTGCGTTGGACGAACCACAGTGGAGCAGCTGCTGGAGACCATGAGAATGAGGGGCGGCGCCAGAGGGAGGAGCAGCCAGGGAGATTTTCCCCTAATCGCCAGCCATGTAGCCTAGCTGGACAGAGCATTGTCGAGGACCAGGCCAGATGGGACCCGGTGGTGACGGACATTGGAGGAACCCTAGTGCTACTGAGGGGGATCGAGGTAGAGGGAAAGGGAGAGGAGATGCAAGCGGGCAGGGCAATGAATGCTTGTGTGTTTGTTTTTACTTGAGGGTCGGGTGTGACACGGCGTCGTGATTGCATTTTGAGTGTAATATTAGGCAGACAACAGAGTCATCTCACTATTCCCCTTCCCTTCAATTTTTAGTGAGGTTCTACCCGAAACACCCCCCTCCAAAGCAAAATTAGTTAAGCCCAAGCCCATAACTCAAAAATGACTTCTTTACATCTTTTATGGCTTATTTTGACAATATGCCTGAAAAGCGGAATCGAATCGGCCCTTAACCTGCAATTTAATTGTGCGTGCAATGATGAATCACTCCTGCTTGCTATCTGTACATTTAGGCATCATCATACATGGCATAACCTAATACATGTGCATTCCATTGTAGAATCTGGAATATGCAATGTTTATGTTAGTTCATACGTTGCACATGATGTTTAAATGCCCCTTAAATTTGGTCAGTCAAGTGATGGTCTTTAAGCCTCCTTCTTTGCTTCTTTTCTTGATATGTAAGATTTGCTCACACATCTATTCAATTGCTTGTTTGTATCAGCCAGCCATACTGGGACTGTTTGCTTTGATTACTTGCTGTTATTGACCTAACAGAGCTTGTCAACGATTTAAACACTAAGGGCTGCTGTAGTCGGGGCTTGTATAACTCATAGGTGACATAAAGGTTTGGTACATACACTCTGAGGGCTCTCCAAGAGTACCTGGAGATCCAGTTCAAGGTATGCCTAGTTTTTACATAGTGCGACATAGTAAATGCTCATTTCATTGTGTGCAAGTGCAAGAGATGCGGCATGTTTCATTATGTGGTGTTGTTTTGTTATAATCTCATCCTTTTGTGTTCTAAACTGGAAAGTATGCATATTTATCTTCGAAGGAGACGAGTAACTAGTTTGTGTCACCTTGCAGAGGGGTGCAATGAAGATAAGATTGAGGATTTCCAAGTACAAGATGTTAGGAAGGAGCCTTGCAAGAGAAGTAGGAGCTGCGCTGAGCCTCTTCAACCTGCTAAGGTAAGTCACTGTATGCAACTCAACAGTTCAATTCCTTGTTTGTTTCAAGCATATTTAATTTTCTCTTTTCAATTGCTTTATTTGTCCTCAGTTAATGAGATGCCCAAATAATCATGCCTGATGTTCAGTACTTGTATCACTATTAGTTGACATAATTAAAGGCCTTACCATTTAATTACTCTGCCGAAGTGTGCCTGAAGCTTTGAAGTCTATTAACCAACTATTATTGCATGAGGCTCACAATCTAGTTTATATTACGCTAATGATTGCATAGTTTTGCCTGCTGTAGTATGTTTGTATGAAACCCTCTGTTGTTCATTATGCTCCCTAAGACTTTAATTGAGCTACAGAATGGCCAACTGCTTGCTTACTTATATGCAACATGTTGTCTAAATTTGTAACTTGTCTGTGTTTTCGATTGGGCCCCAACATCATGCTCCTCTGGTGAGCTAAGAGGGATTTCTGTATGCAGGCTGCACAGACTATCTTTTTATAATTTTTAAAATATCACCTGCTTATGCTTCATGACGTGTAACATTTTTTTTGTGAAAGTGACGTGTAACATTATTGTTAGTCCTATTTTGCCATGTAGTACAAAATAGTGTCTTGTTCGCTTCACTTTGTAACTATATTTTTCCCTAGTCATGTGTACTTACAGAAACATTTCAGGATGAAGTGACATCAACACAAAAATCTACGAGCAGTGCGGCATGGCCGTTACGGAATGATTATGGATTGGAAATGGAATGTGCTGATGTTGTCGAGCATCAACTAGAGGTGGCAAGGCAACGTGTACATGATTGTCAACGTATAATCAACAAGTTGAGACTGGACATGCAGGTATTAGATGCAGGAGTCAAAAAATGAAACAAGACACCGAGGTAACCATGAAGGAATTGGAGATTTTGCAGACTAAAATTTGTGCTATCTGAATCCGGCCAATCCTATTTTCTGAAGAGATTATAGTTCAAATGGAGTTAAGTTGGTGCGCGTCCATGATGTATGAGCTGTATTTGCCCAGTGTATGTAATTTGTTGTTTGTGTGTGCTTTATTATCACCTGTGCCGAACCATAATGCCCAGTGGGTATAATCTGCTGTAATTTCTTTATTGTATAGTGTAGGATTATTCTACCTTTCTATGCCTTGATCTCTTTGTTGTATAGTGTATGCTTTTTAGAGGTGATAGTATTGCGTAGGATAATTCTTTGAATATGCTATATCGTTCAAACGGGGGCCAACTCACCCGACCATGGCCCTTCACGGGCCGTCGGATCCATGGGACTTCTACATCTCGTAGGATCCATGGGCCTTCTACGTCTCGTAGGATCCATGGGCCTTCTACGTTCGTAGGATCCATGGGCCTTCTACGTCTCGTAGGATCCATGGGCCTTCTACGTCTCGTAGGATCCATGGGCCTTCTACGTCTCGTAGGATCCATGGGCCTTCTACGTCACGTAGGATCCATGGGCCGCCAACTCATTTATGGGTCTTGTACGGGCCTTTAATGGGCCGTAGACGGGCCTATAATGGAAATCGTACATTTTATGGGCTGACCATAATGGGTCGTTAATAGGCCGTATTTGGTGATGCTATGAAAATGGCCCAACAGACTAATGGACCACAAACGGGCCGACTGTAACGACGGGCTGAATTTGGCCCACAAGCAGAAAATGACAGTAACGGGTCGTAAGTAACCGAATGCTGCAAATGAGCCCAAGAATAAATGGGCCCTTGGAAGGCCGAAAGTTAACTTGGGCTGAAGCATTATGGAATAACGGGCCGTTAATGGGTATAAAGTGATACATTGTTCATTACGGGTCAGTTTCACCAAGGGCCATTAATGGGTGTAAAGTAATACACTGTTCATTACGGGCCAGTTTCAGCACGGGCCGCTAATGGGCCAAGAGTTACAAAGGGCCTCATATGGGCCGAAAGACGTCATGGGCCATACATGGGCCAGAAGTGAAAATGGGCTGGAATCTGTTGGGGAACGTAGTAATTTCAAAAAAAATCCTACGCACACGCAAGATCATGGTGATGCAAAGCAACGAGAGGGGAGAGTGTTGTCCACGTACCCTCGTGAAGCGATGTGAGCGTTATGACAACGCGGTTGATGTAGTCGTATGTCTTCACGATCCGACCGATCCAAGTACCGAGCGTCGGCACCTCCGAAGTTCAGACACGTTCAGCTCGATGACGATCCCGGACTCTGATCCAGCAGGTGTCGGGGATGACTTCCGTCGACGCGGCGTGGTGGCGATGATGATGTTCTACCGGCGCAGGGCTTCGCCTAAGCACCGCAACGATATGACCGAGGTGGAATATGGTGGAGGGGGCACCGCCTGCGGCTAAGAAACGATCACGAAGATCAACTTGTGTGTCTATGGGGTGCCCCTGCCCCGTATATAAAGGAGTGGAGGAGGGAGGGCGGCCCTCTCTATGGCGCGCCCTAAGGGAGTCCTACTCCCACCGGAGTAGGATTCCCCTTTCCTAGTCCAACTAGGAGTCCTTCCAAGTAGTAGGAGTAGGAGACAAGGAAGGGGAAGAGGGAAGAGAAGGAAGGAGAGGGCGCCGCCCCTCCCCCTAGTCCAATTCGGACAAGTCAATGGGGGGGCGCGACCTGCCTCTCCCTCTCCCCTAAAGCCCAATAAGGCCCATATACTTCTTCCCCCGTATTCCCATAACTCCCCCGTACTCCGAAAAATACCCGAACCACTCGGAACCTTTCCGATGTCCGAATATAGTCGTCCAATATATCGATCTTTACGTCTCGACCGTTTCGAGACTCCTCGTCATGTCCTCGATCTCATCCGGGACTCCGAACTCCTTCGGTACATCAAAACTCATAAACTCATAATATAAGCATCATCGAAACCTTAAGCGTCACGGACCCTACGGGTTCGAGAACAATGTAGACATGACTGAGACACGTCTCCGGTCAATAACCAATAGCGGAACCTGGATGCTCATATTGGCTCCTACATATTCTACGAAGATCTTTATCGGTCAGACCGCATAACAACATACGTTGTTCCCTTTGTCATCGGTATGTTACTTGCCCGAGATTCGATCGTCGGTATCTTAATACCCAGTTCAATCTCGTTACCGGCAAGTCTCTTTACTCGTTCCGTAATACATCATTCCGTAACTAACTCATTAGCTACATTGCTTGCAAGGCTTATAGTGATGTGCATTACCGAGAGGGCCCAAAGATACCTCTCCGACAATCGGAGTGACAAATCCTAATCTCGAAATACGTGAACCCAACATGTACCTTTGGAGACACCTGTAGAGCTCCTTTATAATCACCCAGTTACGTTGTGACGTTTGGTAGCACACAAAGTGTTCCTCCGGTAAACGGGAGTTGCATAATCTCCTAGTCATAGGAACATGTATAAGTCATGAAGAAAGCAATAGCAACATACTAAACGATCAAGTGCTAAGCTAACGGAATGGGTCGAGTCAATCACATCATTCTCCTAATGATGTGATCCCGTTAATCAAATGACAACTCATGTCCATGGCTAGGAAACTTAACCATCTTTGATTCACGAGCTAGTCAAGTAGAGGCATACTAGTGACACTATGTTTGTCTATGTATTCACACATGTATTATGTTTCCGGTTAATACAATTCTAGCATGAATAATAAACATTTATCATGAAATAAGGAAATAAATAATAACTTTATTATTGCCTCCAGGCATATTTCCTTGATCTCCCACTTGCACTAGAGTCAATAATCTAGTTCACATCGCCATGTGATTTAACACCAATATTCATATCTCAGATATGATTAACACCCATAGTTCACATAGTCATTTGACCAACACCCAAAAGGTTTACTAGAGTCAATAATCTAGTTCACATCGCTATGTGATTAACACCCAAAGAGTACTAAGGTGTGATCATGTTTTGCTTGTGAGAGAAGCTTAGTCAACGAATTACATCACATTCAGATCTGTATGTCATTTGCAAATATTCTATGTCTACAATGCTCGCATGCATTTACTCTAGCTAATTGCTCCCACTTTCAATATGTATCCAGATTGTGACTTAGAGTCATCCGGATCGGTGTAAAAGCTTGCACCGATGTAACTCTTCTGACGGGCTCTTTTATCACCTCCATAATCGAGAAATATTTCCTTAGTCCTTACTAAGGATATTCTTGACCAATGTCCGATGATCTACTCCTAGATCACTATTGTACTCCTTGCCAAATTCGGAGCAAGGTATACAATAGGTGCGGTACATAGCATAGCATACTTTATAGAACCTATGGTGAGGCATAGGGAATGACTTTCATTCTCTTTTCTATTTTCTGCCGTGGTCGGGATTTGAGTCTTTACTCAATTTCACACCTTTGCAACACAGGCAAGAACTCTTTCTTTGACTGTTCCATTTTGAACTATTTCAAAATCTTGACAAGGTATGTACTTATTGAAAAACTTATCAAGCGTCTTGATCTATCTCAATAGATCTTGATGCTCAATATGTAAGTAGCTTTCTTGAGGTCTTTCTTTTAAAGAACTCCTTTCAAATACTCCTTTATGCTTTCGGAAAAATTCTACATCATTTACGATCAATAATATGTTACTCACATATATTTATCGAAATGCGATAATCTCCCACTCACTTTATTGTAAATACAGGATTCACCGCAAGTACATATAAAACATATATGCTTTGATCAACTTATCAAAGCGTATATTCCAACTACGAGATGTTTGCACCAGTCCATAGATGGATCCTTTGGAGCTTGCATATTTTGTTAGCACCTTTAGGATTGACAAAACCTTCTGGTTGCATCATATACAACTCTTCTTTAATAAATCAATTAAGGAATGCAGTTTTGACATCCATTTGCCAAATTTCATAAAATGTGGCAATTGCTAACATGATTCGGACAGACTTAAGCATCGCTAAAGTTGAGAAAATCTCATTGTATTCAACACCTTGAACTTGTCGAAAACCTTTTTGCGACAAGTCGAGCTTTATAGATAGTAACACTACTATCAGCGTCTGTCTTCCTCTTGTAGATCCATTTATTCTCAATGGCTTGCCAATCATTGGGCAAGTCAATCAAAGTCCATACTTTGTTCTCATACATGTATCCCATCTCAGATTTCATGGCTTTAAACCATTTTGCGGAATCTGGGCTCATCATCGCTTCCTCATAGTTCGTAGGTTCATCATGGTCTAGTAACATGACTTCCAGAACATGATTACCGTACCACTCTGGTGCGGACCGTACTCTAGAAGACCTACGAGGTTCTGTAGTAACTTGATCTGAAGTTTCATGATCATCATCATTAGCTTCCTCACTAATTGGTGTAGGAATCACTGGAACTGATTTCAATGATGAACTATTTTCCAATTCAGGAGAAGGTACTATTACCTTATCAAGTTTTATTTTTCTCCCACTCACTTCTTTCGAGAGAAACTCCTTCTCTAGAAAGGATCCATCTTAGCAACGAATAACTTGCCTTAGGATTTGTGATAGAAGGTAGGGATGAAAATGGAGTGGAAACTTTCCGTTTTTCTGGAGAAAAAATGGAAACGGAGAGGAAATATGAAAACGGAAACGGAAATTTGCAAAATGGAAGTGGAAATGGATTTTTTTATGCGGAAACGGAAACAAAAACGGAACGGTGTTTTCCGGTGGAACATGCATGGAAATGGAACTTTCCGTTTCCGTGAATATGGAATTTCTGTTTTTACTATAGACCTATAGTTGTTTTGTAGCCCAACCATCAAAGAGAACACAATGACACAATTAGTAGATGGATCTAAGGCCCAACTCCTACTACCACACATGTACTCAGCTTGACCCTATACGCAATTGTCCGATACCACTACAATACTATGCTAAGTTGCTAACATAATGATATTATTTTGTAGTCATGTTAACAACTCATTAAATTTGTTTGTTTTTGTGTGTATTTCTCTATGATTCAAGGGGTTTTTAAGTTCTGATCAATGCCAATTTCTGTTTTCGTATCCGCTTTGTATTCGCTCTGTCTCCATTCCCGGTAGGATTTGTTTCCGTATTCATTTCTGGGGTTTCTGTATTCGTTTCCGCTTCTGCATAGAAATGTGAAAACAAATATGATAGCACTCAGTTCCGTCCGTTTTCTCTCCGTTTTCATCCCTAATAGAAGGTGTACCCAATAGTTACCTTTGGGTATTCTATGAAGACGCACTTCTCCGATTTGGGTTCGACCTTATCAGGTTGAAACTTTTTCACATAAGCATCGCAGCCCCAAACTTTAAGAAACGACAACTTTGGTTTCTTGCCAAACCACAGTTCATAAGGCGTCGTCTCAACGAATTTCGATGGTGCCCTTTTTAAAGTGAATGCAGCTGTCTCTAATGCATAACCCCAAAACGATAGTGGTAAACCGATAAGAGACATCATAGATCGCACCATATCTAGTAAAGTACGATTCTGACGTTCGGACACACCATTACATTGTAGTGTTCCAGGTGGCGTGAGTTGCGAAACTATTTCACATTGTTTCAAATGAAGACCAAACTCATAACTCAAATATTCGTCTTCATGATCAGATCGTAGAAACTTTATTTTTCTTGTTACGATGATTTTCCACTTCACTCTGAAATTCTTTGAACTTTTCAAATGTTTGGACTTATGTTTCATCAAGTAGATACACCCATATCTGCTCAAATCATCTGTGAAGGTCGAAAATAACGATACACGCCGTGAGCCTTAACACTCATCGGATCGCATACATCGGTATGTATTATTTCCAATAAGTCAAGAGCTCGTTCCATTGTTCCGGAACGGAGTTTTAGTCATCTTGCCCAAAAGGCACGGTTCGCAAGCATCAAATGATTCATAATCAAGTGATTCTGAAAATCCATCTTTATGGAGTTTCTTCATGCGCTTTACACCAATATGACCCAAACAGCAGTGCCACAAGCAAGTTGCGCTATCATTATTAACTTTGCATCTTTTGGCATCAATATTATGAATATGTGTATCACTACGATCGAGATCCAACTAACTATTTTCATTGGGTGGATGACCATTTGAAGGTTTTATTCATGTAAACAGAACAACAATTATTCTCTGACTTTAAATGAATAACCATATTGCAATAAACATGATCAAATCATATTCATGCTCAACGCAAATGCCAAATAACATTTATTTAGGTTTAACACTAATCCCGAAAGTATAGGGAGTGTGCGATGATGATCATATCAATCTTGGAACTACTTCCAACACTCATCGTCACTTCCCTTCAACTAGTCTCATTTATTCTGTAACTCCTGTTTCGAGTTACTAATCTTAGCAACCGAACAAGTATCAAATACTCAAGGGCTACTATAAACACTAGTAAGGCACACATCAATAACCTGTATATCAAATATACCCTTGTTCACTTTGCCATCCTTCTTATCCACCAAATATTCAGGCATTTCCGCTTCCAGTGACCATTTCCTTTGCAGTGTAATCACTCAGTTTCAGGCTTTGGTCCGGCTTTGGTCTTCTTCACAGGAGTGACAACTTGTTTGCCATTCTACTTGAAGTTTCCCTTTCTTTCCCTTTGCCCTTTTCTTGAAACTAGTGGTCTTGTCAATCGTCAACACTTGATGCTCTTTCTTGATTTCTACCTTCGTCGATTTCAACATCACGAAGAGCTCGTGAATCTTTTCGTCATCCCTTGCATAATATAGTTCATCACGAAGTTCTAGTAACTTAGTGATGGTGACTAGAGAATTACATCAATCACTATCTTATCCGGAAGATTAACTCCCACTTGATTCAAGCGATTGAAGTACCGGACAATCTGAGCACATGCTCACTAGTTGAGTGATTCTCCTCCATCTTTTAGCTATAGAACTTGTTGGAGACTTCATATCTCTCAACTCGGGTATTTGCTTGAAATATTAACTTCAATTCCTGGAACATCTCATCTGGTCCATGATGTTTAAAACGTCTTTGAAGTCCCGATTCTAAGCCGTTAAGCATGGTGCACTAAACTATCAAGTAGTCATCATATTGAGCTAGCCAAAGCGTTCATAACGTGCGCATACGCTCCTGCAATAGGTCATCACCTAGTGGTGCATCAAGGACATAATTACTGCAGGCGCAATGAGGATAAACCTCGGATCACGGATCCAATCCGCATCATTGCTACTAACATCTTTCAACACAATTTTCTCTAGGAACATATCAAAATAAACATATGAAAGCAACAATGCGAGCTATTGATCTACAACATAATTTGCAAAAATACTACGGGACTAAGTTCATGATAAATTTAAATTCAATTAATCATATTACTTAAGAACTCCCACTTAGACAGACATCCCTCTAATCTTCTAAGTGATCACGTGATCCAAATCAACTAAACCATAACCGATCATCACGTGAAATGGAGTAGTTTTCAATGGTGAACATCACTATGTCGATCATATCTACTATATGATTCACGCTCGACCTTTCGGTCTCGGTGTTCCGAGGCCATACACCGCATATGCTAGGCTCGTCAAGTTTAACTTTGAGTATTCTGCGTGTGCAAAACTGGCTTGCACCCGTTGTAGATGGACGAGAGCTTATCACACCCGGTCATCGGCGTGGTGTATGCAGGGCACGACGAACTTTGGCAACAATGCATACTCGGGAGAACACTTTTATCTTGAAATTTAGTGAGAGATCATCTTATAATGCTACCGTCAATCAAAGCAAGATAAGATGCATAAAGGATAAACATCACATGCAATCAATATAAGTGATATGATATGGCCATCGTCATCTTGTGTTTGTGATCTCCATCTTCGAAGCACCGTCATGATCACCATCGTCACCGGCGCGACACCTTGATCTCCATCGTAGCATCGTTGTCGTCTCGCCAATCTTATGCTTCTACGACTATCGCTACCGCTTAGTGATAAAGTAAAGCATTACAGGGCGATTGCATTGCATACAATAAAGTGACAACCATATGGCTCCTGCCAGTTGCCGGTAACTCGGTTACAAAACATGATCATCTCATACAATAAAATATAGCATCACGTCTTGACCATATCACATCACAACATGCCCTGCAAAAACAAGTTAGACGTCCTCTACTTTGTTGTTGCAAGTTTTACGTGGCTGCCACGGGCATAGCAAGAACCGTTCTTACCTACGCATCAAAACCACAACGATAGTTCGTCAAGTTAGTGTTGTTTTAACCTTCGCAAGGACCGGGCGTAGCCACACTCGGTTCAACTAAAGTTGGAGAAACTGACACCCGCCACCACTGTGTGCAAAGCACGTCGGTAGAACCAGTCTCGCGTAAGCGTCTGGCGTAATGTCGGTCCGCGCCGCTTCATCCAACAATACCGCCGAACCAAAGTATGACATGCCGGTAAGCAGTATGACTTGTATCGCCCACAACTCACTTGTGTTCTACTCGTGCATATAACATCTACGCATAAAACCTAGGCTCGGATGCCACTAGTGGGGAACGTAGTAATTTCAAAAAAAATCCTACGCACACGCAAGATCATGGTGATGCAAAGCAACGAGAGGGGAGAGTGTTGTCCACGTACCCTCGTGAAGCCGTGGCGAGCGTTATGACAACGCGGTTGATGTAGTCGTACGTCTTCACGATCCGACCGATCCAAGTACCGACCGTACGGCACCTCCGAGTTCGCACACGTTCAGCTCGATGACGATCCCCGGACTCCGATCAAGCAGGGTGTCGGGGATGAGTTCCGTCAGCACGACGGCGTGGTGACGATGATGATGTTCTACCGACGCAGGGCTTCGCCTAAGCACGGCAACGATATGACCGAGGTGGAATATGGTGAGGGGGGTACCGCACACGGCTAAGAAACGATCACGAAGATCAACTTGTGTGTCTATGGGGTGCCCCCTGCCCCCGTATATAAAGGAGTGGAGGAGGGGAGGGCCGGCCCTATCTATGGCGCGCCCTAGGGGAGTCCTGCTCCCACCGGGAGTAGGATTCCCCCTTTCCTAGTCCATCTAGGAGTCCTTCCAAGTAGTAGGAGTAGGAGACAAGGAAGGGGAAGAGGGAAGAGAAGGAAGGAGGGGGCGCCGCCCCTCCCCCTAGTCCAATTCGGACTAGTCAATGGGGGGGGCGCGGCCTGCCTCTCCCTCTCCCCTAAAGCCCAATAAGGCCCATATACTTCTTCCCCCTTATTCCCGTAACTCCCCGGTACTCCGAAAAATACCCGAACCACTTGGAACCTTTCCGATGTCCGAATATAGTCGTCCAATATATCGATCTTTACGTCTCGACCATTTCGAGACTCCTCGTCATATCCTCGATCTCATCCGGGACTCCGAACTCCTTCGGTACATCAAAACTCATAAACTCATAATATAAGCATCGCCGAAACCTTAAGCGTGCGGACCCTACGGGTTCGAGAACAATGTAGACATGACCGAGACACGTCTCCGGTCAATAACCAATAGTGGAACCTGGATGCTCATATTGGCTCCTACATATTCTACGAAGATCTTTATCGGTCAGACCGCATAACAACATCGTTGTTCCCTTTGTCATCGGTATGTTACTTGCGAGATTCGATCGTCGGTATCTTAATACCCAGTTCAATCTCGTTACCGGCAAGTCTCTTTACTCATTCCGTAATACATCATTCCGTAACTAACTCATTAGCTACATTGCTTGCAAGGCTTATAGTGATGTGCATTACCGAGAGGGCCCAAAGATACCTCTCCGACAATCGGAGTGACAAATCCTAATCTCGAAATACGTGAACCCAACATGTACCTTTGGAGACACTGTAGAGCTCCTTCATAATCACCCGATTACGTTGTGACGTTTGGTAGCACACAAAGTGTTCCTCCGGTAAGCAGGAGTTGCATAATCTCATAGTCATAGGAACATGTATAAGTCATGAAGAAAGCAATAGCAACATACTAAGCGATCAAGTGCTAAGCTAACGGAATGGGTCGAGTCAATCACATCATTCTCCTAATGATGTGATCCCGTTAATCAAATGACAACTCATGTCCATGGCTAGGAAACTTAACCATCTTTGATTCACGAGCTAGTCAAGTAGAGGCATACTAGTGACACTATGTTTGTCTATGTATTCACACATGTATTATGTTTCCGGTTAATACAATTCTAGCATGAATAATAAACATTTATCATGAAATAAGGAAATAAATAATAACTTTATTATTGCCTCTAGGGCATATTTCCTTCAGAATCATATTGGATGGCCCAGATGACGCTACTGGGCCTAATTCGCATAGGGCGTAACGGGCCTTGGGTTAGCGGGCTGTAAATGGGCTATATGCTAACAGGCCGTTAACAGGCTTTCCATGGGCCGGCCCGCCAGCTTTTGACCAAGTCAAACGGGCCGGCCTTTTCACAGGAATGGGCCCTTTGTTGGAGTGCGTGCCACGCGTGTCGACGTATCATGGGCATATACATCCGGGAGTGGATGACATCTGTCCCAATGATGAGCCGACACGTGTTTCCTGCGGCCAATGATGATTTTACACGTGGAAAATCCCCATTGGTCCGGGCTGTTAACGAGTTATCGAATCCAAAACCCGACCCGATAGCTTAACGGCGTTCCGTTACGGTGGATGCCACGTGTCGGTCACCCTTGACGAAAGCACTTCTGTGACGTGCGATTTATCGTCATGGAAGTGGACACTTCCGTGATGATAATTTTGGTAATGTCATGGAACACTTCTCTGACGACGCAGGTATGCCTATCTTGATTCTGTCATAAATTTGTCATGGATGTACATGCATGACAGAAAACGTGACCTACTGTGACAAACACGTATCATCACGGAAGTGTATTTTTTTTTGTAGTGAGGTAGCACTGACTGCTCAGAAGACCTTGTTTTCACTCCAGATTTTCCCATGACCGACTCAAATGGCTGATGCACAGGAAGAGTAGATGAATGTATAAACATTGTTGACAAATGGAATACATTATAGAAAAAATATGGCACGATACAATTCACATATCGATGGTGGCTAAACAGGATGGCATTGCATGATTCACGTATATGATGTCTGGCTAAAGAAGATGGCATTGCATAATTCCCATATACTCCCTCCGTTCCTGAATATTTGTCTTTTAGAGATTTCAAATGGACTACCACATACGAATGTATATAGACATATTTTAGAGTGTAGATTCACTCATTTTGTTCCGTATGTAGTCACTTGTTGAAATCTCTAAAAAATATTTAGGAATGGTGGGAGTATGATATAGAAACCAAAGCAGGTGGCATTCACACAAAGCAAATCTAAACTAAACTGATGACATATAAGATGTATAATGTAAGCAATGCAAGGCGCCATATGCATGATATGACCAACATCGGCATGCTGAGTTAGAGCAAACACCTCGTGTGGTAAGCAGTGTGGTCGGCTCCTTACGAATCTCCATACGAGCAGTTATCTTCCTCTCGAATACTATACGGAAATGCAGGAGAGGGGGGCACTTAGCCCACCATGGAGCGTCTGCATGACATTATATTCAACGCATAATAGTCTTCTCTTTTCTCTACATGTTTAGTACGGTTGTGTACAATATCGACATGCATAATAAAAAATAGTTAGATTTTGTAAGGCCTAAGGGTGCATGCAAAAATCAAGACCGATGGTAGCAAACGAGTGGATGGATCCAAAACTAATGATAGAAGGTAGATTATAGCTTGAGTTAAAAAGATAGAAAATGGATCATCTATTGTTTGTTGCCCACCCAACATGAACCACATAGAAGACCCCGGATGAACGGATAGTAGACAGATACTATTAGTTCTTTGGCTCGATATGAGACCCATGGGCAATTCAAAACTCAAGATTGAGCGATAAAGTAGCGGTGATAATAACCGATGTATAACATAAGCAAACACGAGGCTGCGACCTCTCTTAGGGCTGTAGTCCTCTGGTTCATCTGCTTTCGATCGATGATGGTAATGCGGTTGGCGTGGCTGCCGACAGCAGGAAGATGATCTCGAGGCGGCAAAAGAAAGTCTGCAGGGGATCTACGCTGCGGTGAATGCTTCGGAAGCGGCGCCAAAGGTCTTGCTCATTTGTGATGGACGATTCCGTCGTTGGAGCAGCTCCGCTAAGGTGTACTGTTGACGGTGAAGCATGACAAGACAGACAACGTTAATTGAAGTGGGACCCTAATATCATCTGCAATAGATGATGTAAAATACATCACCAAAAAGTGAATGCTTCTGTCGATGGTGCACCTCAGGTGGGGTGGATGACGGCACGGCAGGAGAAGGACATAACACACAGAGTTTTCTTTTACGCCAATCTGAAAATGAAGTAAATTTGTAAGGGCTCCTTAGAATTGGAGGATTTTATAAACGCGGGGACAGGAAAAACACAGGAATAGGATAGGAATGCACGTGCAAAACAGAGCATTTGGAAACATAGGATTTCAGTCAACCTGGGTGTTTGGCTCACATGAATTGGAAGAACAGAGGAATGGAGAAACAAAGTGATGCAACGAGTGTACAACCTCTTTGGCATAGCCTTGTGGACCTCAGCATCATTGGGTTGGACGTGGAGGATGGTGAAGATGCTTTGGTGTATTTGTCGGAGGTGGGGAAGAAGATCCGAGGCCTCTGGAATCGGCGCCAAAGGTCTTGCTCATTGTGATGGACGATTCCGTTGTTGGAGCAGCTCCGCTAAGGTGTACGGCGGCGAGGTGAAGCATGAAAAGACGGAACAACGTTAATCTGAAGTGGAACCCTAATATCATCGCAATAGATGATGTAAAATACATCACCAAAAAGTGCTAGATGTAAAAGCGCGCACGCGCCACGGCCGCTCGAGCGGATGCTATAAGTACTGTTCACTCTGAACTTAAGCGAAGAAAATGAACTTCACGATCGAAACTGAATTTCTTGTCGGCTGATTGAACTAGTAATAGAGCATTGCAATAGATGTTTAGGCGTTCGAGCACTAGTAGCGGAGAAGCGGTGATCTAAATCAGCAGACGCCGAAAGGTGGAACGCACTAGCAGAGAGCAAGTCATGCAAGAGCACCGCATGAAGGAAGTGCTAAAGCAGCAACTCCTCAGAAGCCGGAGGTCGCAAGAAGAAAGAAAGAGCAGCAAGCGAGAGCAAGAGCAAAGCAGCAACACGAGCGAAAGAAGGAGCGGCAGCGCAACTGCCAAGAAGAACAGAGTCGCAGCGAGCGAGAGCCGAGCAATGCAGCTAGTGCCATTGTGGAAGTCGCCACGAGGAAGCCACGACATGGGGGAGAGACGCCGTGGATGATGTGGCCGGCGACGGCACCATCGATGGAGACGCCATGTCTGCTCGGTATCGAGCACCGGCAGCCCCGTGAGAACGAATAAAAGATAAAATGCAGCGGTGAGTGCAAAACCTCCTTGGTGGCGCCGAGTTGGCCTCGGCTTCATCGGAGGAATTGGTGAGGGTGTTGCGGTTCCGGTGGGGCAGGTCAAGACGGCGCTGTGGGGATTGAGGTGGCGCGATAGACGAGGCGAACATCGGGGCAGCTCCTTGGAGGTGGAGGACGGGGCAGCAGATCCGGCGGGACGACGAGATCGACAACGGATCCTCATCCGGTGCGCTGGATGAGGGACGGTGAGCTATTGCGTTGGACGACGTAGTCGGGGAAGAGTCTTCGACTGGGCGGCGGTCGGGAGGCCGACGGAGGAGCGTGGGGTTTCGCAGGTTTTGGCGGCCTCGGTGTATGAATGGGGGGCGAAGGGGGAGGGGGAGCCAAGCTTAGGGACGCGCTTGTCCGAAATGTAGGGTAAGTTACCAGCGTACCCCCACCGGTTTTGACGCCACGACGTGGAGCTTCATTTCTAGCTGAGGGGTAGAAGGGGGATTTCGCGTGTCTGGGTTGCGGGAGCGATTTCGGATGAGGAGGGAGTTCTCACGCGCATCCAAATTTCGGGATAACAAGGCGCGGCGCGGGTTGAAGAAGCGGGAGTTTCAAAGCAGGTGAGACAAAAGATACTCGAGCTTGAAAATTTCAGGATAACAAGGTGCGGATTCCTTGTTCGGCAGAACAAACTTAAATGTGTAAAAAAACAATTCATACAAGACATAAGAGAGTCATGTCCCCTTTTACTATATTGCTATAGATGCCATTGTAAAACTACAAGAAAAATGTACAAAAAATCGGGAGAACAAGATTACCCTGCACAGTACCAAATCGATTCGCACTTCCCTCAACAACAACAAAAAACAAATCAATTCCCACCAAAGAAAGAGTAATGTCCCGTTTTATATGATTACAGATGCCATGATCTCGAATTTCAATTTTTGAATCCACGTTATGTTGAATTCGAATATATCATTAGGTGACCTTGAGGTTTATAATTGATGTAGTCGTACATTTTGATCTTCCATCATATATGAACATTTTACTCCACCATGTGAACATATATATTGTCGTCTACCATATGGACTAAATTTGAATCAATTTTCCTTATTTGAATATCACTGTTGTCAAGTTATACAATAATTTAAATATTATCTTGATAACAAAAAGACATGCATATATCAGTAATCATATTTCACCATGAACTACATGTACCATACGCTCTCCAGTTCAAATATTTGTATCCATTTTATGTTGAATTCAAATCATAGTACATTATTGGTCTAGGTAGCGAGATGTTCGGAATAATCTAAACCCTGTTTTCATACGTATAATTTTTGGCTGAATTGGGACAAGTTTTGGTATAAACCTCTTGCAAAACCGGAGATTCTCTCAACGAGCCTCGTGGTTCCGAGAGGGAATGTGTCACCTTTCTGTGCGAAACGATATAGGCTGCCTCCCCCCTGATTTTATTTACAGAGGCAACATAGAACTATATGAGTGCACTGTTAAATTTTGGAATTATTTCGGGTTCATTTGGCCTTTTTATACATTAATTGAGTTTCTGGACTTTTAATGTGCATAATCTAAATATGAATTGCATGCACATGCTCCGGTGCACCAAAGTGGGTTGAAAAATCACATGTGTGTCCTTGGTTGAATTTCTAGGTCCCATGGAAGAAATTAGAATGAAATTCAAACATCTGGGCGTCATGACTCTGCCGAGAACATCGAGAAACTTAGATTTTAAATTCGTAAATCCAAAACTTCAGTGGAAATAATTAAAATTGGCATGGTGTCATGTCATGGCACTAACATGTTGTGGTAAAAAATTGGGCCGATTTGGAAGCTCGTGCTTCTAAGAGGGAACGTGCCACCTTTGAGTGTGAAACGATATACGCTGCCCCCCCCCCTTGAGTTTCTTAACAAAGGCAAGATAGAACTACATTAGTGCCTTGTTAAATTTTGGAATTATTCCGGATTCATTTGTCGTTTTTTATACATTAATTGAGTTTCTGGTCATTTAATGTGCATAAGTCAAATTTGAACTACAAGCACATGCTCTCGTGCACCAAAGTTGGTTGAAAAATCACATTTGTGTCCTCGGGTGAATTTCTAGGTCCCATGCAAGAAATGAGAATAAAATTAAAACACACAGGCATCGTGGCTCGACGAGAACATTGCGAAACTTGGTTTTAAAATTCTTGTAAATCCAAAACACGTCTGAAAATCATGAAACTTGGCATGGATGTCATGTCATGGTACTACCATGTTGTGGTAAAAAAAATGGCCGAATAGGAACAGGTTTTGGTATAAGCTTCTTGCAAACCGAAGCTTCTCTCAAGAAGGCTCGTGGTTCTGAGAAGGAACGTGCCACCTTTGAGTGCGAAATGATATACGTTGTCCCCCTTGAGTTTATTTACAAAGGCAACATAGAACTACATGAGTGCCTGTTAAATTTTGGAATTATTCAACCGTTTGGCCTTATTTACACATTAATTAAGTTTTGGTCATTTAATGTGCATAATTCAAATTTGAACTACAAGCACATGCTCCCGTGCACCAAAGTTGGTTGAAAAACCACATTTGTGTCCTCGGGTGAATTTCTACTCCTCCTTCCATCTATATAGGTCCTAATGCGTTTTCGAGGCTAACTTTGACCAAACGTTAGAGCAATAATATATGACATGCAACTTACACAAAGCATACCTTCAAATTTGTATGTCAAAGGAGCTTCCAATAATATAATTTTCATAGTATACATCTCATGTGCTATTAATCTTGTCAATAGTCAAAGGCTGTCTTGAAAAACACATTAGGCCCTATATAGATGGAAGGAGGAGTAGGTCCCATGCAAAAATGAGAATAAGATTCAAACATCTGGGCATCGTGGCTCGATCGAGAACATTGAGAAACTTGGTTTTAAAATCATGAAACTTGGCATGATGTCATGTCATGGTAGTACCATGTCAGCGGTAAAAAATTGGCCGAATAGGAACAAATTTTGGTATAAGCTTCTTGCAAATCGGAGCTTCTCTCAAGAAGGCTCGTGGTTACGGGAGGAACGTGTCACCTTTGTGTGCATAATTCAAATTTGAAATACAAGCACATGTTCCAGTGCACCAAAGTTGGTTGAAAAATCACATGTGTGTCCTCGGGTAAATTTCTAGGTTCCATGCAAGAAATGGGAATGAAATTCAAGTGGTTGGAAACATTGAGAAACTTAGTTTTTTAATTCCTGTAAATCCAAAACATGCATAAAAATAATGAAACTTGGCTTGGTGCCATGACATGGCACCAACATGTTGTGGTAAATTTGCAGTCCGATTTAACGGCACACATTAACAATCAACAAAGTCATTTTGGAACAAGTGCTGTCACGTTACAATCGGAAACACAAGTATTATTGAAACCATGGGCGTTCTACTTACTAGTACCATTTACGTGCATACGCGTCCCCATTTTTTATTAGCTAGGAGGCGCCGTGCAGGGTAGCTATTTGAGTACGAGAGGCGTGCGATCAGACCCATGCGCGTGCTTATCGGGAGGAGAGCCCTTTGAGCTCCATCTGCCGTCCACCTCTCTCCCAAGGTCTCCATTAATGGCGCCAGAGCCTCTCTTTAATGGCGTGGCTATGTCTCACTCGACTGAGACTTAAGAGAGAAAAAAGAAAATCTGAAAGCACAGATCTTGATGTAAGATCCGACGGACCTATATAGCATCTCATCGTGACTTATAGCAAGACCGATGAATATATAAGGACGATTAAAAAATTGATCAAAGAAGGGCTTGCCTTCCGATTTTCATTACTGAAAACCACCACAATTCACAAGAAGTTCAACACAACTCCAGCCTAACACGAAGGACTAAAAGCTACCAGATTGAAATCGCAACATCCCAAGAGGCCAATAAAGGCCAAACATCCGTGCTAGAAACCAACATTTCACAACCGATGAAACAATCCACATCCTAAACCGATTATTACATCAAAAGAAACCAGGAAAGCGAAGGAAGCCCATGACAACTAGAAGAACAAAGAACGCCGAGGTCCCCACAAAGAAGAGTTTTCTTCATTCCAACCTCGCAACATTGATCTTCCACAGAAAGATAAGGATGATTAATTGTCTTACATAATTAGAAAGATAATTAAAAAAGCCACATGCGGCTACGCCCGAAATACACAAGGGCAAAAGAAGAAGGAAGACAAGGATGCGGCTCGCTGATCTCTACTTTCTTGATGCGTTCTTTGCAGGCGGGAACTAGTCTCCGCGGCGAGCGGCGATGAGCTCTTTCGTGTCCTCGAGACGCTGCTTGAGAACATCCACGGATTCCTCCACCAGCCTTTGGTGCTCGTTGTGGAGCATGTCATTCTCGTCCATAAGTTTCTTGATGATGACGCCGGTCCTCTTCAACAAGGCACTGGTCTCCTCCTGCTGGTCTGCACTTCGGACGATCTTCTCCCTCAACAGGTCGCGCTTGGCCCGGAGCCTCTCATTGCCCTCCCTTAGTTGCCGGATGATGCCGGTAGCCTGTTCAAACGAGGCTTTCACGTTGTCCGGCAACCTCACCCAGCCGGAGATCTGAACCATCTGGCTATGGACGATCTCATGCATGCACTAGCGATCGTAAATGCCCGCGATAAATTTTCCCAGCCACGCGCGCAATGGACATCTCGCTGCATTTGTGGCGCGGCGGGACATCTCTGCTGCTTCAGCGGCTGGCCGGACCATCTGCTGCATCGACGGTGCGACGGGACCTCCGTGCTACTTCAGCCGGCGGGGACCTCTGTCTTTGCTACTTCGGCGGGGACATGTCGGCTGCTCTCGCGGCGGGACATCTCTCGTGCTTCCGCTTCCATGCTCGCCTCTCCTCGGTGGCAATCTCTCGACCCGTAACTCACGTGGCCATGGCGGGGCAAAGGGAAGGATCTTGAATGACTTGTTTGTTTTTGTGGATGAGGAGTTGAGGAGGAATGTGCGATCATCTTGGCATACTAGTATTTATAACCGAGTACTAATACGCTCCTAAGTGGGAAACCGTTTAGGTTGTGATCGGTGTGAACAGGTTTGGAATTCAATATAGCGTGGTACTAATACGCTCCTAAGTGGGAAACCGTTTAGGTTGTGATCAGTGTGAACAGGTTTGCAATTCAATATAGCGTGGAGTAATTTGGAACGTGACGAGACGCAAGCTACTTTATGCATGCATGCATTGCAATTAATGCATTGATAAACATAATTTTTTTGAGAAAAACAAGAGCATTAATTAGGTGCTTTTGCAAACTACAAAAAATATTCCACCACTCACCATCTTGGTTGGTGAGATTTTTGAATTAAGCCCTATGAACCGGAAAGGAGGGAGTACTGCTGTGTACGTGCAATAACTGGCACCATCGTATACATATCTTACGGTTAATGGGGCGTTCGACAGGGATAGCCGCGTGGCGAGATCTAGGCTAGTCCTTTTTTCAGACGCATTAAACCTATCTCTCGGGACTTTTCGCACGCACCATCGTGCCACCCACAAAAACTTGTACTCTGAGTTAAGTAGTACGTTATACAGGAAAAGAAGAGGTGCACGCACGCACTCGTCCTCTCACATACGCGTCTGTTTTTTCTCGAAAAGGAGGATGATGACCCCCGGCCTCTGCATCTGGGAGTCACACACGCATCTGTAGCTGTTAATTGTAGTGTTCTCAACCATCCGATTGGATCTATCATGGATGTACCTATATACTAAAACATGTCTAGATACATCTATATTTTGACAAATGGAAGGCATGTATTGTGGAACGGAGGGAGTGCTTCGCATCAAAATGGATAAGAAGGGACGTATCTAGAACTAAAATACGTCTACATTGTTGGAAATATGCCCTAGAGGCAATAATAAATTAGTTATTATTATTATATTTCCTTGTTCATGATAATCGTTTATTATCCATGCTATAATTGTATTGATAGGAAACTCAGATACATGTGTGGATACATAGACAACACCATGTCCCTAGTAAGCCTCTAGTTGACTAGCTCGTTGATCAATAGATGGTTACAGTTTCTGACCATGGACATTGGATGTCGTTGATAACGGGATCACATCATTAGGAGAATGATGTGATGGACAAGACCCAATCCTAAGCCTAGCACAAAGATCGTAGTTCGTATGCTAAAGCTTTTCTAAATGTCAAGTATCTTTTCCTTAGACCATGAGATTGTGCAACTCCCGGATACCGTAGGAATGCTTTGGGTGTACCAAGCGTCCTGGCAACGGCTGGGTGACTATAAAGGTGCACTACGGTATCTCCGAAAGTGTCTATTGGGTTGGCACGAATCGAGGCTGGATTTGTCACTCCGTGTAAGCGGAGAGGTATCTCTGGGCCCACTCGGTAGGACATCATCATAATGTGCACAATGTGACCAAGGGGTTGATCACGGGATGATGTGTTACGGAACGAGTAAAGAGACTTGCCGGTAACGAGATTGAACAAGGTATAAGATACCGATGATCGAATCTCGGGCAAGTACAATACCGCTAGACAAAGGGAATTGTATACGGGATCGATTGAGTCCTTGACATCGTGGTTCATCCGATGAGATCATCGTGGAACATGTGGGAGCCAACATGGGTATCCAGATCCCGCTGTTGGTTATTGACCGAGAAACGTCTCGGTCATATGCGCATGTCTCCCGAACCCGTAGGGTCTACACACTTAAGGTTCGATGGACGCTAGGGTTATAAAGGAAGTTTGTATGTGGTTACCGAATGTTTTTGAGTCCGGATGAGATCCCGGACATCACGAGGAGTTCCGGAATGGTCTGGAGGTAAAGATTTATATATGGGAAGTTCTGTTTTGGTAACAGGAAAAGTTTGAGGCGATATCGGTAATGTCTGGGACCAGGGAGGTTAGGGGGTCCACCAAGTGGGGCCACCTGCCCCAGAAGGCTGCGTGGGCCAAGTGTGGAGGGGACCAGCCCCTAGGAGGGCTGGTGCGCCCACACAAGGGGCCCAAGGCGCAAGGATGAGTGGGAGGGGCAAACCCTAGTCCAGATGGGCCCTAAGGCCCATCTAGTGGGCGCCTCCCTCTCCTCCCTCTTGGCCGCCTCCCTTGATCCCATCTAGGGCTGCCGCCTCTAGGGGTGGGAACCCTAGAGGGGCGCACCTCCTCCCCTTCCCCTATATATGAGGCCTAAGGGGCTGCCCATAACACATGAGTTCTCTCCCTCTTGGTGCAGCCCCGCCTCCTCCTCCTCTCCCTTGGTGCTTGGCGAAGCCTGCTGGGATTGCCACGCTCCTCCATCACCACCATGCCGTTGTGTTGCTGCTGGATGGAGTCTTCCTCAACCTCTCCCTCTCTCCTTGCTGGATCAAGGCGTGGGAGACGCCACCGGGCTCTACGTGTGTTGAACGCGGAGGTGCCGTCTGCTCGACACTAGGATCTCCGGTGATTTGGATCACGACGTAGTACGACTCCTTCAACCCCATTCTCATGAACGCTTCCGCTTAGCGATCTACAAGGGTATGTAGATGCACTCTCCTTCCCTCGTTGCTAGTTTCTCCATAGATAGATCTTGGTGATACGTAGGAAAATTTTGAATTTCGCCACGTTCCCCAACGGTGGTATCGAGCTAGGTCTATTGCGTAGATTCTTTGCACGAGTAGAACACAAAGTAGTTGTGGGCGTTGATTTTGTTCAATATGCTTACCGTTACTAGTCCAATCTTGTTTCGACGGTATTGTGGGATGAAGCGCCCGGACCGACCTTACACGCATTTCCACGTGAGATGAGTTCCACCGATCGACATGCACTTGGTGCATAAGGTGGCTAGCGGGTGCCGCCTCTCCCACTTTAGTCGGAACGGATTCGATGAAAAGGGTCCTTATGAAGGGTAAATAGCAATTGGCATATCACGTTGTGGTTTTGCGTAGGTAAGAAACGTTCTTGCTAGAAACCCATAGCAGCCACGTAAAACATGCAACAACAATTAGAGGACGTCTAACTTGTTTTTGCAGGGTATGCTATGTGATGTGATATGGCCAAGAAGAATGTGATGAATGATATGTGATGTATGAGATTGATCATGTTCTTGTAATAGGATTCACGACTTGCATGTCGATGAGTATGACAACCGGCAGGAGCCATAGGAGTTGTCTTTATTTATTGTATGACTGCGTGTCATTGAACAACGCCATGTAATTACTTTACTTTATTGCTAACGGTAGCCATAGTAGTAGAAGTAATAAGTTGGCGAGACAACTTCATGGAGACACGATGATGGAGATCATGATGATGGAGATCATGGTGTCATGCGGTGACAATGATGATCATGGAGCCCGAAGATGGAGATCAATGGAGCAATATGATATTGGCCATATCATGTCACTACTATATAATTGCATGTGATGTTTATTATGTTTATGCATCTTGTTTACTTAGAACGACGGTAGTAAATAAGATGATCCCTTACACAAATTTCAAGAAGTGTTCTCCCCGACATGCACCGTTGCTACGATTCGTCGCTTCTAAGCACCACGTGATGATCGGGTGTGATGGATTCTTACGTTCACATACAACGGGTGTAAGATGATTTACACAAAGAAAACACTTGGGGTTAACTTGATGAGCCTAGCATGTACTGGACATGGCCTCGGGAACACAGAGACCGAAAGGTCGAGCATGAGTCGTATAGTAGATACGATCAACATGAAGATGTTCACCGAGTCGACTAGTCCGTCTCACGTGATGATCGGACAGGCTTAGTTGACTCGGATCATGTAATCACTTAGATGACCAGAGGGATGTCTATTCGAGTGGGAGTTCATAAGATGAACTTAATTATCTTGAACATAGTCAAAAGACCTTTTGCAAATTATGTCAGAAGCTCGCGCTTAAGTTCCACTGTTTAGATCGTTCCTAGAGAAAATATAGTTGAAAGTTGACAAGAGCGATTATGCGGACAGTAGATAGCTTATGTCCTTAATGCACCGCTTCGGTGTCTTTGAACCCCAAACGTCGCTCGTGGATGTTGCGAACATCGGACATACACGTTTTGATAACTACATGATAGTTCGGTTAAGCGGTTTAAAGTTGAGGCACCAAAGACGTTTTGAAACATCGCGGAACATATGAGATGTTTCGAGGGCTGAATTGGGATTTCAGGCTCGTGCCCACGCCAAGAGGTATGAGACCTCCGACGAGTTTTCTTAGCCTGCAAACTAAGGGAGAAAAGCTCAATCGTTGAGCTTGTGCTCAGATTGTCTAAGTGCAACAATCACTTGAATCGAGTGGGAGTTGATCTTCCAGATGAGAAAGTGATGTTTCTCCAAAGTCATTACCACCAAGCTGCGCGCGCTTCGTGATGAACGCTAACATGTCGGGGATAGATATAATGATCCCTTGAGGTATTCGCGTTGTTTGACATCACGAAAGTAGAAGTCAAGAAGGAGCATCAATTGTTGATGGTTGGTGAAACCACTAGTTTCAAGAAGGGCAAGGGAAAGAAGGGATACTTCATGAAGCGGCAAATCAGCTGCTGCTCTAGTGAAGAAACCCAAGGTTGAACCCAAACCCGAGACTAAGTGCTTACGTAATAAGGGGAACAGCCATCGGAGCAGCATTACCCTAGATACTTGGTAGATAAGAAGGTGGCAAGATCGATAGAAGTATATTTGATATACATTATGTTAATGTGTACTTTACTAGTACTCCTAGTAGCACCAGAATTATTAGATACCGGTTCGGTTGCTAAATGTTAGTAACTCGAAATAAAAGCTACGGAATAAAAGGAGACTAGCTAAAGGTGAGCTGACGATATGAGTTGGAATTGTTTCCAAGGTTGATATGATCAAGCATCGCCCGCTCCCTCTACCATCGAGATTGGTGTTAAACCTAAATAATTGTTATTTGGTGTTTGCGTTGAGCATATACATGATTGGATTATGTCTATCGCAATACGGTTATTCATTTAAGGAGAATAATGGTTACTCTATTTATTTGAATAATACCTTCAATGGTCTTGCACCTAAAGAAATGGTTTATTGAATCTCGATCGTAGTGATACACATTTTCATGCCAAAAGATATAAGATAGTAATGATAGTACCACCTGCTTGTGGCAATCGCCATTTGAGTCATATTGGTATAAACGCATGAAGAAGCTCCATGTTGATGGATCTTTGGACTCACTCGCTTTTGAAAAGTTTGAGACATGCGAACCATGTCTATTGGTGTATACGCATGAAGAAACTCCATGCAGATGGATCGTTTGGACTCACTTGATTTTGAATCACTTGAGATATGCAAAACATACCACATGGGCAAGATGATTGAAAAGCCTCGGTTTCAGTAAGATGGAACAAGATAGCAACTTGTTGGAAGCAACACATTTTGATGTGTGCAGTCCAATAAGTCTTTGAGGCATCTTGATGAATATCGTTATGTTCTTACTTCACGAGATGATTCGAGTAGATGTTGAGTATATTTACTTGATGAAACACAAGTCTGAATTATTGAATGGTTCAAGTAATTTCAGAGTGAAGTTTAAGATCTTCGTGACAAGAGGATAGAATGTCTATGATATGATCATAGAGATGAATATCTAAGTTACGAGTTTTGGCACACAATTAAGACATTGTGCAAATTGTTTCACAATTAATACCGCTGGAACACCATAGTGTGATGGTGTGTCCGAACATCATAGTTGCACTCTATTGGATATGGTGCGTACCATGATATCTCTTATCGAATTACCACTATCGTTCATGGGTTAGGCATTAGAGACAACCGCAACTCACTTTAATGAGGCACCACGTAATTCCGTTGAGATGACACCGTTTGCAAGAAACCTAAGTTGTCGTTTCTTGAAAGTTTGGGGCTGCGACGCTTATGTGAAAAAGTTTCAGGTTGATAAGCTCGAACCCAAAGCGGATAAAATGCATCTTCATAGGACACCCAAAACAGTTGAGTATACCTCCTAATTCAGATCCGAAAGCAATAGGGATTGTTTCTTGAATCGGGTCCTTTCTCGAGGAAAAGTTCGTCTCGAAAAGTTGAGTGGGAGGATGGTAGAGACTTGATGAGGTTATTGAACCATCACTTCAACTAGTGTGTAGCAGGGCACAGGAAGTTGTACCCTTGGCACCTACACCAATTTAAGTAGAAGCTTATGATAGTGATCATGAAGTTTGGATCAAGTCACTGACGTACCTCGTAGGGTGACAAGGATGCGTACTACTTCAGAGTGGTACGCAATCCTGTCTTGAAGGTCATGTTGCTAGACAACAATGAACCTACGAGCTGTGGAGAAGCAATGGTGGGACCAAATTCAGATAAATGGTTAGAAGCCATGAAATCCGAGATAGGATCCATGTATCAGAACAAAGCATGGACTTTGGTGGACTTGCACGATGATCGGCAAGCCATTGAGATGAATGGATCTTTAAGAAGAAGACGGATGTGGACGGTAATATCACCATCTATGAAGCTCGACTTGTGGCGAAGAGTTTTTCACAAGTTCAAGGAGTTGACTACGGTGAGATTTTCTCACCCGTAGCGATGCTTAAGCCCGTCGGAATCATGTTAGCATAAGCTGCATTTATGAAATCTGGCAGATGGATGTCAAAATGAGTTTCCTTACCAGTTTTAGAAGGAAAGGTTGTATGTGATACAATCGAAAGTTTTGTCGATCCTAAGGATGCTAAAAGGTATCTTTGGCTCAATGATCCTTTCTAAGGACCGGAGTAAGCATCTCGGAGTTGGAATGTGCACTTTGATGAGATGATCAAAGATTTTGGGTTTATATAAAGTTTATGAGAAACTTGTATTTCCAAAGAAGTGAGTGGGAGCACTATAGAATTTCTGATGAGTATATGTTGTTGACATATTGATGATCAGAAATGATGTAGAATTTCTGGAAAGCATATAGGGTTATTTGAAAGATGATTTTCAATAGAAAACCTGGATTAGGCTACTTGAACATTGAGCATCAAGATCTATAAGGATAGATCAAAAATGCTTAATGGTACTTTCAAATGAGCATATACCTTGACATGATCTTGAAAGTGTTCAAGATGGATCGACCAAAGAAGGAGTTATTGCACGAGATGTAAGGTATGAAGTTAAGAGTTAAAGCTCGACCACGGCAGAAGAGAGAGAAAGGACGAAGGTCGTCCCCTATGCTTCAGACGTAGGCTCTACAGTATGCTATGTTATGTACCGCACCGGAAGTGTGCCTTGCCATGAGTCAGTCAAGGGGTACAAGAATGATCCAAGAATGGATCATTGGACAGCGGTCAAAATTGTCCTTGGAGTAAATAAGGACATGTTTTTCTCGATTATGGAGGTGATAAAGAGTTCGGCGTAAAGGGTTACGTCGATGCAAGCTTTAACACCTATCCGAGTGACTCTGAGTAGCAAACCGGATACGTATAGTGGAGCAACCATTTGGAATAGCTCCAAGTGGGGCGTGGAAGCAGCATTTATAATATGACCTAGAAATTTGCAAAGCACACACGGATCTGAAAGGTTCAGACCCGTTGACTAAAACCCGTTGACTAAAACCTCTCTCACAAGCAAAACATGATCAAACCTCGAACTCATTGAGTCTTAATCACATGGTGATGTGAACTAGTTTAAGACACTAGTAGACTCTTTGGATGTTGGTCACATGGCGATGTGACCTATCCTTTATTGATCACATGGCGATGTGAACTAGATTATTGACTCTAGTGCAAGTGGGAGGCTGTTGGAAATATGCCCTAGAGGCAATAATAAATTAGTTATTATTATTATATTTCCTTGTTCATGATAATCGTTTATTATCCATGCTATAATTGTATTGATAGGAAACTTCGGATACATGTGTGGATACATAGACAACACCATGTCCCTAGTAAGCCTCTAGTTGACTAGCTCGTTGATCAATAGATGGTTACGGTTTCACGACCATGGACATTGGATGTCGTTGATAACGGGATCACATCATTAGGAGAATGATGTGATGGACAAGACCCAATCCTAAGCCTAGCACAAAGATCGTAGTTCGTATGCTAAAGCTTTTCTAAATGTCAAGTATCTTTTCCTTAGACCATGAGATTGTGCAACTCCGGATACCGTAGGAATGCTTTGGGTGTACCAAACGTCACAACGTAATCGGGTGACTATAAAGGTGCACTTCGTATCTCCGAAAGTGTCTATTGGGTTGTACGAATCGAGGCTGGGATTTGTCTCTCCGTGTAATCGGAGATGTATCTCTGGGCCAACTCGGTAGGAGATCATAATAATGTGCACAATGTGAGCAAGGGGTTGATCACGTGTTGATGTGTTAAGGACCGAGTAATGAGACTTGCCGTTAACGAGATTGAACAAGGTATAAGATACCGACGATCGAATCTCGGGCAAGTACAATACCGCTAGACAAAGGGAATTGTATACGGGATCGATTGAGTCCTTGACATCGTGGTTCATCCGATGAGATCATCGTGGAACATGTGGGAGCCAACATGGGTATCCAGATCCCGCTGTTGGTTATTGACCGAGAACGTCTCGGTCATATGCGCATGTCTCCGAACCCGTAGGGTCTACACATAAGGTTCGATGGCGACGCTAGGGTTATAAAGGAAGTTTGTATGTGGTTACTGAATGTTGTTCGGAGTCCGGATGAGATCCCGGACGTCACGAGGAGTTCCGGAATGGTCCGGAGGTAAAGATTTATATATGGGAAGTTCTGTTTGGTAGCAGGAAAAGTTTGGGCGATATCGGTAATGTCTGGGACCAGGGAGGGTCCTGGGGTCCACCAAGTGGGGCCACCTGCCCTGAAGGCTGCGTGGACCAAGTGTGGGAGGGACCAGCCCCTAGGAGGGCTGGTGCGCCCCACAAGGGGCCCAAGGCGCAAGGATGAGTGGGAGGGGGCAAACCCTAGTCCAGATGGGCCCTAAGGCCCATCTAGTGGGCGCCTCCCTCTCCCCCCCCTCTAGGCCGCCTCCCTTGATCCCATCTAGGGCTGCCGCCCCTCTAGGGGTGGGAACCCTAGAGGCGCACCCTCCTCCCCTTCCCTATATATATGAGGCCCTAAGGGGCTGCCCATAACACATGAGTTCTCTCCCTCTTGGTGCAGCCCCGCCTCTCCTCCTCCTCCTCTCCCTTGGTGCTTGGCGAAGCCACGTGGATTGCCACGCTCCTCCATCACCACCATGCCGTTGTGTTGCTGCTGGATGTAGTCTTCCTCAACCTCTCCCTCTCTCCTTGCTGGATCAAGGAGTGGGAGACGGCACCGGGCTGTACGTGTGTTGAACGCGGAGGTGCCGTCCGTTCGGCACTAGGATCTCCGGTGATTTGGATCACGACGAGTACGACTCCTTCAACCCCGTTCTCATGAACGCTTCCGCTTAGCGATCTACAAGGGTATGTAGATGCACTCTCCTTCTCTCGTTGCTAGTTTCTCCATAGATAGATCTTGGTGATACGTAGGAAAATTTTGAATTTCTGCTACGTTCCCCAACATACATACATCTCCTTTTATCCATTTTGATGACAAGTAGTACTTCTTACCCAAAGGAACTTTATATCCAACAGACACAAAATATTCGTTCGACTGTTGGAAATTACTGATCATATGTCGAAGTAATAGCTGCATCGCCACCAAAACCCACCATTTCTTAATCTAAAGTAGACCAAGGTAATCCCTATATTAGCATATTACTAAGATAAACAGAAGGCACTGTAGAAACATTTAGGACGCGAGCTTGTCAATCTGAATGTGGAGGGACACAAGCTTAGCCCGCCCAGCTTGGGCAGAAGCTGTCAAGAAGGCCAGCTCACCTGCGTCGCCGACGTCGCCAGGATCCTTGCTGCTTGTCACCTCCATTTCCACCTTGATGGCGTCGGTCGTGCCTTTGGGCTCCCCCGGCGGGCCGTTCGCCCACAACTTGGCCAAGTAGTGCGGCAGTGGGGACGCCCCCGCTCTGATGCAGATGATCGACACGGCGATTGGCGCGCCGATGTCGAGCACGCCGCCTACCAAGAAAAACTCGCGGTGGTCCTCCTCCGCGAACAGCAAGAGTCGTGGCTCCGACAGTGGCACTTGCAGCTGGACCACCTTGCCATACTGGATCCTGTGCACGGGCATGGGATGCGCGGTGCTGATGTGGTGGTAAAGCACCGGCGGCGGGCCTTCGTAGCCGCAGACGAGCACGGGGCATTTGCAGGGCGCGAGCGGACACACGCTCTGGTGATCGGCGAGCTTGTGGTAAGTGACGTAGAGCCCATAGCCTTCATGCGGGCACTCCACCCTCACCGACGAAAGGACGGAGTCCACCACCGTGTTCCGCACGTCGAAGCCACCGCCGCGCTCGCACTTCTGGCACTGCCGCTGGTTCCCGGGGCGCTCGACGCGGCAGTCTGCGCAGGCCAGGTGCCCTCCCTTGCACTGCAGAAATCAATCGAACAGCACATCAATCAAGAAACCTGCACCTTGCTCAATTAGCCGAACGGACGAGGTGTATTCGAACCTCATACACTGGAGGCGTCAAGGGGCGGAGGCACAAGGGGTAGTGGAGCACGGTGAGGTCCATCGAGACCTTAGAGAGCTCCATCGTCGGGTCTGCTCGGTCTGCATGATCTCGCCCACCTTGTGCACAACCATCTCTCGACTTGGGCCGGGGTATTACAAAGCTTTACCGTCACATATTTTATAGTACTACTTCAAGGTGCATTAAATCAACACATGCAAGTAGTATCAAAAGAAGAGTCACGGCATGCATGCATGCGTTGTAATTAATGCATCAGTAAACGCAAATTATTGAATCCCTTCCGGTTTCTAGGGCTTATCTCAAAATTTCAGTTTTTCCATTTTATAAGGCTCAATTTGGTTGTTCCCCATCACATGTTCAGATTCCAAGGTGCGTTACATCATTGCATGCAAGTATTAAGAGAAAATTGACCAATGCATGTAATTTATGCATGCATGCATTGCAATTAATGCATTGATAAACATACTTTTTTGAGAAAAACAAGACCACTAATTGGGTGCTTTTGCAAACTATCTACAGTACCTTGGTTGGTGAGATTTTTGAATTGAGCCTTATAAACCGGAAAGGAGGGAGTATATCGAGTGCAGTGCTTTAATGTGTCGCGTCAACTCGTACATCAACGAGAAGTTTGATTATCCTCTCCCTCGTGGACTTAATTGCACCTGCCTTTGGCTGTATGACAGGTTGGCCACACACCTGTCGGGCCCACCTGTCATACACGCCAAGGTTGGAAAAAGCGGTAGGCGTAAGCGAGGCGGTTGGCCTTCGCCTAGTGCCTAGGCGGTGCCTAAGCGCCCTAGGCGCGACCTATGCGGTAATATAGTTTTTACTCATAGTGTATTTGTAATTATTATATGGGTGTTGACATTAGTTTAGGGCATACAAATAAGTTAATTACCGTCTACTGCCATTGGAATATAACACGTTTGGCATATTATTGTAGTATGTGGCATGATTTCTTTCTTGGGTAGGCAATTCCTTGCTTGCCCTGCCTAGACCTCCATTTATGCCCTAGGCGAGGCGTTTCGCTATTGCCTAGCGCCTAGGCGTGCCTAAGCGCCTCCTAGGCACTGCCTTTTCCAACAGAGAATTACACGCAAAGGCAGGAGCGTCCCTCCCTCGCCCATGAGCGTGGTGGCTGGCAAGACTAGGAGAAGCTTTTGCTACACGCTCTCCCTCCCGCACGCGGTGGACATGCAGCAGTTCAATCGGTGTCAGATGGCCAGAAGCGTACTGTAGTACTCCTCCAGTGCAGTAGTACTCCATCATTGTTCGACTTCCTGAAGAGGCGAAGAGCCAAGCGCAGCCTGGACGCTCGTGTGGCAGTTTCATGTGTAGAGTAGTCTAGGATAGCATGTACCGTGCCTGTAAGCTTAAAATCGTTGGGGTCGGCTCCATGCTATGTGGCCGTCTCGAAGTTTTTAAAAAAAATTAAAATAGTCTTCTGGCCCTACCTGTCACCCTGATGATTGTAGTTTGCACGCTCATCTGGTCAAGACAGGAATATGTATTTTAATTCGTTTTTTTTCGAAAAGGCGGGACTCCCCGGCCTCTGCATCAGAATGATGTATACGGCCACATATATTTTAATTTGTGGTGGGTAAATGTTAGAGGTTGCAGCAAATATATTGTACACTGCGGGCCTTTCAGCCAAGTTTAGAGACAAGCATGTGGGGCCAGTGCTATGATGTGTCGCGTCAACTCGTACAATGAGGAGAAGCTTGATTTTACTACACGCCTTCTCCCTTGCCCATGCGCGCGGTTGCTCCCAAACGAGGACAGGATTTTGCTTAGTAGTACTTCTACAACAAGCTATCCATCCCGCTCGCGGTGGACGGACATGTAGTAGTGGATTCGACACTGTAGAAGCAGTAGTAGTAACATCATTGTTCGTCTTCTCGAAGAGGCGAAGAGCCAAGCGCAAACCGAGCGTTGCGATTGCGAACATTGAGCACGCATATAGCCGTGCTCTTGCATGAGACAAAATTGCTATGTGAGCCCACTATTGTACTAGTACGTACAACTACTTGCTAGTATATCCCTATAAACCAGAAAGGAGTATTTGCCCTTCTAGAGATTTCAACAAGTGACTAGACTACACCGAGATGGAGTACATATGGAGCAAAATGAGTAAATCTGCACCGTAAACAAATACGTACTAGTTCTATCGTTTTCCTCTCCGAGGTGCACAATATTGAGTATACTGACTAGTCTCTTTTTGACATGCATTTACGTTTTTTCTTTTGACACAAGATCTGAGGCATAGCGCTCATATACACGCGCATACACTCACCCCTATGAACGCACACACGCACGGCACTATCATCTTGAAATTTATGAAGTCACCATAGGCACCTCGTCGTCGACGGGTCCATAGGTGCTTGAATGCCAAGGAGGAAGAGGGTAGCGGTTCCCGAGACGTTGAACGGTCAATGATGCATCCTCAATTACATGCAGAGGGAATTAATTGGAGAAGCAGAATAGAGCCAGCACGATGTGAATGCAACAGAGTTTGGCCTCTCATATAATAAAGGTGCCCCACCACTCCAATCCATCTACTCCCAAGTCTCTGGGCAACACTGCTCACTCCAATCCAAGACCAAGTGACCAGAAGCCACAAGCACCTATGGAGGCGATGGACGCGAGCGGTAGTCGGTGTGCCAAATCATCCAAGGCGCTGCCGGCCCCGCACCGCCACAGAAGCGTTCCAGACAGTCTTTGGCGACCGTAGGCATCGTAGCCCTCGCCGACACCGGGCCGCCTCTCGCATGGGCGACATGATGGTCAACTCCATCCGCAAGTTCACCACCGTCACAAGAAGCGGCAGCGGACGACCTTGCCGTACTGCTCCAGCCCGCGCGCCTAGGCTCCTCATTGCCTGCCACCCTCATCGTCCTACATGGAGACGAACTCTTTCAAGCCCTGGTGGCCCTGCAGATGCCGGAGGTCACGACGAAGAATGTGCACCTCGAGGCCGCGCTCGCCGCGCAGCGCCTCGCCATGCAAGAAACCGTCGACCTGCACATCCACGTCTACGAGAAAATCATCTACATAGGCCACTACAAGGCAAGCGAGGACAGAAAGACGTTGGCCTTCTTCCAGCGGTTGGAATCTTTGGACGCCATTGTTCAGAAGCACGTCGACCTGGCCACGAAAGCCGCTGCTACTTAGGCGCCGTTCGGTGGGACGGCGCCCAGAGTCGAGGAGGTGGACGTCGTCGATGGATGCATCTCTTCTTCTAGCCTCCTGTAACCAGCACTGCATCTCCTCATGGCCTTAATGTTTTATTAGTATAGTACTCCCTCCGTTCCCAAATATAAGTCTTTCTAAAGATTCCAGCAAGTGACTACTACATACGGAGGAAAATGAGTGAATCTACACTCTAAACTATGTCCACATACATTTGTATGCTGTATTCCATTTGAACTAGTATCTAAAAAGGCTTATATTTATGAACTGAGGGAGTATATGGCATTTTTATTCCAGTTGTAACATTTTCACTGTGAGGTGGGGCCGCAGTTGAGCAAACCCAGCCCGCCCACCAGGCGTCAGCCGAGTTTAGAATTAGAAGAGAGAAACGAGGGAGGAGAGCTAGCTGTAGCACGGACGCTGTTGTCAGATGGGACTCGTGTTTAGACTAGTCACAGTGGGGAGTAACTTAGAGTAGTAACATGCATATGTTACTAGTCTATGTTACTACCTCCATAGTGGGTAGTAACATATGTGTTGTGTCATGCATCACTTCATTTATTATGTTATAGACTCATCTTTTCTTGATATGTGTGATGTTACAGTAACTAGCTATGTTACCACATGCCCCTCTTTCTTCATTAATTACATGCCACATCATCTATTTAGACTAGATAAGTGTGATGTTACCACCTATGTTACACCAACTGTGGGTAGTCTTATAGAATAGGAGTACTGAGCACTCGTGCCTCTTTTTTTAGGGAAAAATTAGTCGTATGTCTAGTACCACTAGTTGGGTGCGTGTGACCTATAGCTGTCATCACTTTAGGTCTCCTTTTAGAACCGCAACTACGCTTCACAGTACATATTTTTTCACGCATTTATCCTCCTATATGTACTCCTAGGCTATTTCCACGTGCTCCCATTCGCCGACATGTGGGACATAGAGCATCTGGGTCGTAGTGCATGCACGACTCGGAGCATATCTTGAGTACTTTACATTTCAGACCTCACAAATTACATGCAAACCCCCCGCAGAAGAATAAATAAATAAATGAATTACTACATGAAACCGGATTATTTTCGTGGAAACCGGAGCACGTTCATTAAATTTTGGACATAAAACGTTTATAAAAAATGACCGGACCTAAACCAGTCTAAGGACCTCTTTGATTGTTCCCGCAAAAAAAGGGCCTCTTTGATTTGCAGGATACCGAAATCACAGGAATGGGGAAAGTATGATGCGATGAACCGAGACGAGGAGAACTCTAACTCAGTTAGAGGTTAGAGTTAGATTCTAACCCTGAACTAACTCTAAACCAAAGAGGTGTATGGATGGTAGGGTTAGATTGACAATAAATGCTCTATCTCAATCATTTGACTACTTTGGACCCTATTTTTAGTCAGACTAAAATAAGTCCCTTGGATCCAAGCACCCTCTTGGTGTGGCCGACTCTTCTGTTGCCTCCTCCCGCTCACAATTGACATAAACGAACCATCTATACAAATCAAGCATGCAAAAGATGATAATTTTTACTTTGCCAATACAAATAAGATATCCCACTTAAACATACAAGTCGTCAATCAAGCTTCACAAAATAAAAAGACACTTCATGAAACAAAGAATGTGCTAACTCATCACGGAAGTCATTCACGATAGGGAGGGAGCCCGGAGCCCCTCACGCACCGAGGGAGGAGCTCTCCATCGTCGCTCTGTAGGAAGGCTCAGAGAGCCCAAGCCGGGAACCCCTCCGGCCTTGGCCCTTGCGAGTTGAGGTTGACACCGGCATGGGTAGCAGGGCCGCTTGTCAGCCGATCGGGAACTTAATCTTTGGGCCTCTAGAAATAATGCAAGCTGTAACTAAAATACCTAGAAAGGTGAACTAAATCTTTGGGCCTCTAGAAATAATGCAAGCACTAAACTGAAACACCTAGAAAGGTGAACTGAATCTTTGGGCCTCTAGAAATAATGCAAGCCTGAAACTAAAATACCTAGAAAGGTGAACTGAATCTTTGGGCCTCTAGAAATAATGCAAGCCCGAAACTGAAATACCTAGAAAGGTGAACTGAATCTTTGGGCCTCTAGAAATAATGCAAGCCTGAAACTGAAATACCTAGAAAGGTGAGCCTGAAATTGAAATGCATAGAAAGGTGAACTGAATCTTTGGGCCTCTACAAATAATGCAAGCCTGAAATTGAAATACCTAGAAAGGTGACCTGAATCTTTGGGCCTCTAGAAAGATTTATTACCTCCTCAAGCAGCATCAAACAATTTCATGCGTGCACCACAAATCTATAGCAAGTTTGATCAGGATCTACTTTTCCAAATCAGAATTAGTGCTAGAGCAAGCAAGATCAATGATATGGTTGTGAGACAGTGAAGGAACGAACAAACTCACTCCTCTCGCGACCTCCCTGGTAGATGCGCCGCCGCCGCGCACGACAGAGGGAGAAAAACGAATGGTGAAGGGGGAGCGGGGTGACCTTCGAAGGCCGGAGGGAGAGGGCGGCCAAGTAGAGGCGGAGGCCGGAAGGAGAGGGCGGCCGAGGAGAGAGAGGGCGAGCGGCGCGCTGGGCGGCCCCTATGGGGAACAGAGAGGAGTCGTGCGAGAGGGGGAGCGATGCAGTGCGGGCAGGTGAGATTTTTTAGTTCTCTTTTAGTGGGCCCGAGGATAACTAACCCAATTAGAACCTCTCCACGGGTTAGTTTTTTAGCTGGGTTAGAGCAAACTAGCTCAAACTAACCCCTCTTGTTTCGATAATTTGAGTCTATTTCAACCCAAACTAGCTCTAACTCGGGATCCAAACAAAGAGGAGTGTTCTTGTACATGCTACAGTGTGGACCGTAGCACATTGTTTTTATGGCCATATCACCACATTGTTTTCTCTTCTTTGGTTCCTTTGAGCTCACAGTGGTTACGCCTTCTTTGGTTCCTTTGGGCTGCCATGGTTCGCACTCCTCAGGCACTGAGTAGTACTCCCTCCGTTCCTAAATATAAGACTTCGTAGATATTTCACTCTGGACCACATACGGATGTATATAGATGCATTTTATGTGTAGATTCACTCATTTTTCTCTGTATGTGGTCCATAGTGAAATCTCTCCAAAGACTTTTATATTTAGGAACAGAGGGAGTAGTATAGTACTAGTATATACCGCATCATTCTTTGCTCCTTCTTACTATTCCAACATGTGGGAGAGCCCGCATCCGGGTCGACGTGTCATGCACCAGATTAGAGCGCGGAACAGAAGGGGGGCATCACCCCGGTCGGAGCGCCGGTAATTCATGACTATAGTGAGTGGTCATATCACAAGTCTTTCCAGCAGTAACGTGCCGTCAAATCGCACATCCCCACTCGCTCACCCTCCTCGCCTCTCTGTCAAACCGCCTACCCAAAAATTGTCGCGCGTACTGCTCGGGAAAAGCCCTGACCTCAACTTCTAACTACGTGAAAATAGTTCGAGCTTGTTCGTTCTATATAAATACAGTACCTACTGTATGTTTATTCACCCGTGGGGTTGTTCAATGAATGGAGGGGCGGGGAGCACAAGTGAACCTTAAATAGAGAGTTTCTTTTCTTTAATGCCACGTACACAAATTGAAAGCGCTTGTTGTGGAGAGAGAAAAGATAATCACTCCACTATATATGGACGCATGGGCACGGCGCTTGCTTTACTAGGGTTGCTCTCTTCATTCTCTCATCCTCTCCAGATATAAACAAGACAGCGGTAGCGACATTTTCTCTCTGCTCACCGCTGGTCACAGATCCGGCCGGATCCCTTCGGCCGGTGTGTGTAGAGGACTAAATGGTGCATCGTTCACGCGGTCATCACCGCCGAGGGAGGAAACCCACAGCTGTCGGAGGGGCCCGATCCTCTGCCCGTGCCGTTCTCTCTGACACAGCACCGGCTCGGGAGGTCCTCCGACCCTTCTTCCTCCCTGCCATATTGTTCGCAGATCCGACCTGCCGTCGCCGACATCCCGGCGACCCTCAGGTATAAGTTCTTCGAAAGCGGCCTTGCTCTACTGCCCCAGCTCCCCACTTGTCTGCATGTGCATCTTTTTCTACTCCCATCATCTCTTCCAAAGCCACCTAAATTTTTAGTATTATTAGAGGTAAAGCTACTTCATGCATTCGAATCTAGGGCTTTGTTCAAACAATGAAGAAAGGGGAAAAGTTGTAGCATGAATCTAGGACTTGATTCAAAGAGGAAATAATATGGTGAAAGTAGTAGAGACCGGATACCCAACCGGTCTCTTGGTTGAAAAGGGAAATGATGGGAAAACGCGGTACAAACTGGATAAGGAACAGATCTATTATTGGTTGAAAAAAGGATAGAAAGTGGCGGTCACATAGTAAAAGGTCTCCAGGATTAGATTTGCTGCCCTCACATAGTACAAGGTCTCCAGGATTAGGTTTGCTGCCCTCACATAGCGTGAACAAGCTCGGCATCACCACTTTATGCCTCCTTGTAGGTACATTGTGCTGATGCGTCCACTGTCGCATGTCCTTATACCAACCTTTTGATGTTGTTAATGTAAGGGCGCATGTAAAATGAAGCGATCACACTGTTACCTTAGGGACATGTCTAACCAGTGTTATTGTTAATCTAATGCCTCCAGTGATAAGATGCAATTAAACTGTGTTACAAATGGCACTCCTGTTGTTTTCCCTAGTATGATAAGTAAGTTGCTCCTTTACGTTGCTGAGTGTCCTGGTGTCCCCACGGTCCCATACCCTTAAACCAACTCTTTAGCTGTTGTTGATTTACTGTGTCTGGTAAACAAGCAACGCCACCAAGTAATCCCATATTTGAGGAATCTCATTGTTGACCATAATGCTTCTGGTAACATGAAGCATTGCTGACGTTTTAAAATTTCTACTGTCCTTGCGTGATTGCCATGAACATAATTAAGATGCTTCTTTTCATTTTGTATATGTTTTGTATATTCTTATTGACCAAAGAATTTGTTTACTTTCTATCATTTCGATGCAGATAGGGATATCCATTTCACCTTGTTGCTATTGTGACCTTTTGGTGAACTGCACAAAACACTTTTTTTTGGAATGAGTGTCTTGTGCAGTTCAACTAAAATGTCACATGGGCAACATCTCTCAATTTTGGTGGAACTGCACAAAATGGTGATTGGAGTTTCCAAAATCTCCATCAAGTTCTGCTGGTAATCTCATGCAACATTTTATTAGCCTTTGCAAGATGGAGCCAATCCTTTGTCACCACAATGGCACTTTATTTTAGTGGAACTGCACAAAAGGATAAGAAAATTATAGTTGCACCTTACATGAGTCGGACAGCCAACCTTAATGTTCCTCAATTTTAGTGCAACTACTAAAGAAGAACCTGCCAGCTCACAAGAGCAAGTACTTCTTGCTAGCTGAATGATGCAATCTTTGATTCATTTCGTGTGAAGCTATGAAAAAAGGCGCATGAAGTGAATCATGGAACTCGGTGAGACCTCATCCAAGTAGAGCTGGAGGTTGAGTTCAAGGAGGCCGCTATTAAAGTGAAATCATGCTCTCATGTCTCCTTGTTTGTCTTTGTGCAAACATCTTTGTGCAAACAGGAATACTCAACTTCTGAGATGTTGTGACGGTCAAGAGCATTCCCCAAGTTCTTCGATTGTATGACATGGCTAGCCAAGATGGATTTAATCCCGATATTCACTTTATCAAAAGGCTCTAATGGGTTGGTTACGAATCTTGCAAGTCGGGAATCGGTGAGATGTGTAGGCATCTTTGTTGTACTTATTATTTGAATCTTATTTGTTGGTTACGAATCTTGCTAGCTAGGAATCAATGAGATGTGTAGGCATCTTTGTTGTACTTATTATTTGGATCTTATTTGTTGGTTACGAATCTTGCAAGTCGGGAATCAATGAGATGTGTAGGCATCTTTGTTGTACTTATTATTTGGATCTTATTTGTTGGTTACGAATCTTGCAAGTCGGGAAACACGGCATGATGATGCAGAGGACAACAACCATAACAAACAGTTCAAACTTGGTAGCATTATCTTTGTGAAAGTGCGACAAATGTGCCGATCGAAAAGGCCCCGAGAATAATAATTCTAATTGTTGTGCATGTTGATCCTGTGGCACCGATAGAACGTTTAATGCATTGCTTGTTTTAAGTATAAATTTCTATTAAAGCTAATTAAATTTAAGTAAAGTGACCACTAACTCTTGTTATTACAGTACCAATATGGACCCACTCGTGAACCGACGTGTGGCCGGAGTAGGTTTCTTAATGGAGGCATTTGAATGCGCCGAGGGTGCATCTTCTACCGGGCGTGCAGCGGACGAGGGAGGGGTGGTAACTGTTGTCGCCTGTACACACTCAGCTTACTGTTGAATCCACTTCCCCAAGAGCTGAAAAACGAACTGCTGTCGCCGCCTACACACTCGTTCACTCGAAAAGACTCCAATGGCGATCCGAGGGGTGAGCCTGCTGGATATGGACTTCAGCAAGGAGTTCCCCTTTGAGTTCGCCGTTCAGTCCTATGGCTGCTCCAAGTTGAATGTGATGTAACCAACGATACGGACTCGGTGAAGCTCTGCCTCGCCTCAGTCCTATGGCTGCACCAGTTACGAGCATTCGCCTGCTTCATCGCCAGCGCCGATCGCACCTTCGCTACGGTGGAGATAAGGAAGAACGCGACGATTCGTCCATCTGGTGCAACAAGCTTGTCGACATCCAGAAGCAATACAAGATCATCAGCAACGGGCAGGAGAAGGACTCCGTGGTTGACCTCGCTAAGACCATCATCGACCCCTGATATGCCAACATGAAAGAAGACGAACTGAACACGTGGGAGGTACCTCTGAATCTAGCCTACATAACCTAGGCGGCCAAGGACGCATACGCATGCTACGACATGTATAGGCAGATCTTGGACATGAGGGCATGTCTGCTTCCCGTAACCGACGAGTACACGGACAGCCGCAGCGTCATGATCAAGCGTGCCAGGAAGGTCTAGATGTTGTACTTTATCTCTTTATAAGCACCTTTATCATCTGAGTATTTCATGCATTAGCCTATGTGTCGTAATTATCTGTTTTGTCCGAAATATTTCTTTTAAGAACCCATTAACCTGATTGCTTTTTTTAGTGGCTATTTGCTTATGTATGTAAACTAGTTCACTTGTCCGTAAAAAAAACTAGTTCACTCGGCTGCCGTGCTTTGAATCTCCAACCTCCCAACATATTCCTCTCCTCAGGTGGACCCAGCAGGTCTCTGAATTTTCTCCCACTTTCTTTTTCGATGTAAACTGAGTTTTCTCCCGATTTTCCCTAGAACCAACTCAAGCTGTCCCACGTCTAGCCTAAAAAATAATAATACCCCACGTACTATTAACTCATCAAATTAAAATGATATTTTATTTCGTAAGTTGAAAGTTCTTACAAAATAATACTCCAATAATAATTGTTGATATATAACTTGCCAAGTTAACTGCTAGTGATTGCGCACATAAGCTTGAAAATATTTTACTGACGTGCAATCATGTGTTTATGTTTTTATAACATTTCTCCGTCTAGCCCAACATGATATTTTCACCCAGCCCAGCAAGTCCGCGGATTTCGAGAAAAATGCAAATGGGATTTAAACGGGCTGCATAGATGCTACATCATTGTTTCACCCAGCCCACCAAATGGACTAAAAAAACAAATGGACTTGCTGACATGTGGGACAGTAGGTCGAAGCCTAAGAAGGCGTTGGATTTACAACCAACGGCCGGCATTCTTCTTCAATCTCTCGTCTTCTTCCCCCAGCGCTGCCGGAACCGCCTGCTCCAGCCTTCGGCATCCAACGGTGTTGTTTTGCGCTCCTCAGCGGAATGCTACCCCGCCGGCGGCCAGGCCATCCCTCCACTCCGCACCTCTTGTTATTCTCTGGCGAGTGTAGGCCCACCCCGCACCCGAACCAGTCAAGTTTCCCACTCCTCTCCGTCTGCGACTCCACTGCCGCGTCTTCCCCATCTCCGAGTCGTTCCAGTCTGGGGCCTCGCCGTCGCCCACCACCTCGGTGCGCTCGGCGCGGCGTGGTCAACATACGAGAGTCATCGGAAGAGGACTGTATGTGGAGAGCCTGACGGCTGGGACCCACAAGGTCCATGGTTGCACGCAAGGAAAGTTCCTCCTTATTACGCACTGTCGTTACCGCATGCGTGGGAAGGGCTTCTGTATTTCGCGAAAAAACGTTCCTCCCGCTGACAGGTCGGACCCACCAGCTATATCTTCGCACGCAAGGAAGTGGCTCCTTATTACGCACCAAAAAATGAATACCCCCTGCTAGCTGGGACCCACCATAGTGGGTGGCTGACTTGTGGGCCTACTAAGTTGACGAGGACGGAGGGCTTTATCAACTTAGTCAATATGAACAATTCTAGCTCCAAAGGTATGACGATGTCCATCCAACGGCCATAGTGCTTCTTCAACCTCTGGTCTTCTTGCTCCACCAAGACAAAGCAGAGCCGGTCGTGCTGCGTGCTCCTGCCTCGTGGTCGGGTGGACGCCGGAGGCCTCACCGCCCCCTACTACTCGCACCGTTGGCCCAGGGTATCCCTCTACTCACCCACACCCCCTGTTATTCTGCGGCGACGGTAGCCTCACGCCGCAGCCGAACCAGTGAACCCTCGTACTCCTCTCCCCGTAGGCATCCACTGCCGCGTCTTCCCCGGCTCTGCATCGTCCCCTTCCTAGGCCTCGCCGTCGTCCACCGCCTTGGTGCTCTCGGCGCGGCGTGGTCAATGTGGTCAACGACCGACTTCCATCGGAAGAGTACTGTACATGGAGAGGTTGACAGCTGGGTCCACGGCGAGAGCCCAGTTTTTTTGTGAATTGCCAAGTAAGTCGCTTTGTCAGGCCTGTTGGGCTGCAAATCTTTCAAGACGAGGATAGCTTCATTCGGCTGGCCGAGAAAATGGCCTATCAGTAATGAGAAATGGGTTGTACATTTTTAAAACATATCAAACCGGCAATTAGTTTCAAATATCTTTTTTTCATTTCGATATTTTAAATTACATTAATTTTTATGCGTGGAGAATTTGTTGGATTTTATATTGATATATATTTATTTTTAAAATCAGTTTGTATGTGAGTCGAAATTTCGGGATTAAAAACAGTTCGGACCGCACCGAAATATGCAAAATTTCGTATAATTTTTTAACTGTGGCCACAATATGGGCTGTAATGCTAACAAAAAGAATATGGGCTCCAAAAAAACTTAAGAATTAGCAAATGGGCTGTAAATTATTACAAATAATGGCAGATGGGTTGTATGTTGTTTTCCACAGATTTAAGGCTTTCCTAAAAAGGTTGGCGCTTTAAGCGGATCGTTGGATGTCCATCCAACGGCCGTCGTCTTCTTCAATCTCTGATCTTCTGCTCGGCCCGCTCAAACAAGCGCCGGCGGACTGCCACTCCCTCCTCCCTTGATCGGCCGTCTTTGCAGCCTCACCGCCCACCATACTCCCATCGCTGGCCTAGCCATCCCTCTACTCACCCACACCTGTTGTTATTCTCCGTGACGTCAGACGAACCCGGTAAACCCTCGCAGTCGTACTCCCCTCCGCGTGGGAAACAAGCGCCTAGTCTTCCTTGCCTCCGTGTCGTTCCTTCCTAGGCCTCGTCGCGTCCCACCGCCACGGTGCTCTCGGCGCTGCCTGGTCAACGTGGTCAATGACCAACATGCATCTGAAGTGGAATTGTATGTGGAGAGGCCGACACTGGGTCCACGGCCGCACACAAGGAAATGCCTCCTTATTACGCGCAAAATAATGATTCCTCCAGCTGACATCTGGGACCCACCGAAAGGACCTCTGTATTTCGTGAAAAAAACGTTACCGCCGCCGACAGCTCGGACCCACCAGCTATATCTTCGCACGCAAGGAAGTGCGTCCTTATTAAGCACAAAAAATGAATACTCCCCCTGCTAGCTGGGACCCAGTATAGTGGAAGGCTGACTTGTGGGCCTACTAAGTTGACGGGGACGGAGGGCTTTGTCAACTTAGTCAATATGCACGAGTCTAGCTCCAGTGACCGTACGATGTCCATCCAACGGCCGTAGTGCTTCTCCAACCTCTGGTCTTCTTGCTCCAGCCGCCCAAACCAGCGTCGGTCGTGCCTCGTGCTTCTGCCTCCCGTGGCCAGCTGCGATGCGGCGGAGGCCTCACCGTCCCCTACTACTCCCACCGCTGGTCAGGCCATCCCTCTACTCACCCACACCCCATGTTATTCTGCAGCGACGGCAACCTCACACCGCAGCGAACCAGTGAACCCTCATACTCGTCTACGTGTGGGCATCCACTGTCGCGTCTTCCCCGGTTCTGTGTCGTCCCTTTCCAGGCCTCGCCCTCGTCCACCGCCCTGGTGCTCTCGGCGCGGCGTGGTCAACGTGGTCAAGGAATGGCTTCCATCGGACATGGACTGTACATGGAGAGGCTGACAGCTGGGTCCACGGCCGCAGCAAGGAAGTGCCTCCTTATTACGCGCAAAATAATTATTCCTCCACCTGACAGCGGGGACCCACCAACGGGCCACCGTATTTTGTGAAAACAAAACGTCTCCCCCTGACTGCTGAGACCCACCAGCTACATCTTCGCACGCAAGGAAGTGCGTTCGGGCAAAAAAAACGATTCGCCCCGACGGCTGCCGGGACCCACGGCTACATCTTCGCAGCAAGGAACTGCTCGATCGGGACCCACCTGGTGAAGCGCACGTAGCGTTGTCATTCTGGTCGCGAACGTTATGCGTACATACCGGTCGTTGTAGAGGCGCCGCACGCGTCGTAGTAGAGGCGTGCACGTAGCATGTACACCTACGCATGCGGCGAGGGTGCAAGAAAGAAAATCTGACCACGCGTCACATTACCGGGCAGGGTCTCGAACGCCTACTCGCGCATACATACGGCCAGGGGCTCGTGTACATGGCTAGGTCGGAACGGAGAAACAGCGTCGTCGTCGTGTTCATGGGGAGGCAACGGAATGTGTCGTGTTCATCGGGAGGCAACGGAATGCGTCGTGTTCATGGGGAGGCAACGGAATGCGTCGTGTTCATCGGGAGGCAACGGAATGCGTCGTGTTCATCGGGAGGCAACGGAACGCGTGGGAGCCAACCGCTTGGATGGAACAGTGATGGAAGCGAGGCATGGCGTACCGACAACGGAGGAAACGGACCTCCCACGCTCGAACGGGTCCTGTTGATCGGGAGGGTGTGGCGTGCCGCAAAACGGAGGAAACGGACCTCCCTACGGTCAAACGGGGATCCTGTTGGTCGGGAGGGTGTGGCGTACCGCAAAACGGATTTAAACGGACCTCCTACGGTCAAACGGGGTCTTGTTGATCGGGAGGGTGTGGTGTACCGCAAAAGCAGACGAAACGGACTTGTGTTGGGCGCCACGGTCAAACGGGTTCTGTTCATCGGGAGGTGTGGCGTACCGCAAAAGCGGGACTCCACGAGATATTGTTCATCTCCACCGTCGACCTCCTCCGGCCTCCACGGGCCACCGTCGACCTCCTCCGGCCTCCACGGGCTCCTGTTCATCCAGCCTCCACCACGCGCTTACTCCACCGGCTCTGCTCAACCACACCTCCACGGGCACCCTCCACCGTCATCGCTTCATCCAGCCCTCCACACCACGGGGTCCTGTTCAACCACCCTCCACGGCCACCCCTCCACCGTCATCGCTCATCCAGCCCTCCACCACACCACGGGGTCCTGTTCATCCAGAGGCAACGCCACCGCTCACTGTTCATCCAACCCCCCGCAACGCTCACTGTTCATCCAGAGGCAGCATCGATCGGCTTGATTAGCGGCGATAGCGAAGAATCGCTCGATCGGGTTACATTAATGACCATCGATCGATCGCCGGGTTCGATAGCGTAGTCTGCGGTCTGCAATCGCCGGGTTGATTAGAGCCCAACGCCTCGCCGGGTTGATTAGAGCCAACGCCGCACACACGCACGCATACATGTACGAGAAAGCAGCGCATCGCCGGCCCGACCTCCCACCGTAACCGGAACTCCTGAAATTTTCCTCCCCTCGCTTCTACCACGGTTTTTTCCGTCATGGACGGCCCAAAGAATGTCATGCAGCTGCGTCTCCGCCCACCCAGACGAAAAGCCCATTTACATCATTATTTTTGTCATAGAAGTAGGAGCCCACCACATCTATGATGCTACTGGGTTTTGTCACAATTATCGTCATAGAAGTGTCATATGTATGACAGAAAAAAAATTCGTTTGGCCCAAAATGTCATGGATGTGTCTTTTTTTTTGTAATGCATGGCCGGGATGCGTGAGCATTTTTATATCTGATTGAAATCCTTGAGTGTTGTTATAACCGGACGGTGTGCGATGGTTAACTCCTACCAACCTCCCTCCTAGGGACATGCGAGTAGTACTTTGCTTCGAGGGCTAATAAACTTCCGCAATAAGTATATGAGTTCTTTATGACTAATGTGAGTTCATGGACAATTACGCATTCCTACCTTTCCGCAATTTGCTAGCCTCTTCGGTATCGTGCATTGCCCTTTCTCACCTCGAAATTCGATGCAAACTTCACTGGTGCATCCAAACCCCGTGGTATGATACGCTCAATCACACATAAGCCTCCTTATATCTTCCTCAAAACAGCCACCGTACCTACCTATCATGGTATTTCCATAGCCATTCTAAGATATATTACCATGTAACTTCCACCATTCTGTCTTATAACATGTGTGTTCATCATCATATTGCTTTGCATGATCACACAAAGCTGACATGATATTTGTGGCAAATCCAGCGTTCATCATTGTTATACATGTTACGCTAGATTATTGCACATCCTGGTACACTGTCAGAGGCATTCATATAGAGTCATATTGTTTCAGTTCATCGAGTTGTAATATTGAGTTGTAACTAAATAAAAGTGTGATGATCATCATTATTAGAGCATTGTCCAAGTGAGGAAAGGATGATGGAGACAATGATTCCCCCACAAGTTAGGATGAGACTCCATTTAAAAAAAGAGAGGCCAAAAGAGCCCAACAAAAAGAGAAAAAGAGAGAAGGGCAATGTTACTACCCTTTTACCACAGTTGTGCTTTAGAGTAGCACCATGCTCTTCATATAGGGAGTCTCCTGAGTTATCACTTTTATATACTAGTGGGAATTTTTCATTATAGAACTTGTCTTGTATATTTTGATGATGGGCTTCCTCAAATGTCTGAGGTCTTCATGAGCAAGCAAGTTGGATGTACACCCACTTAGTTTCCACTAAGATTTCATACACTTATAGCTCTAGTGCATCTGTCGCATGGCAATCCCTACTCCTCACGTTGATATTGATTGATGGGCCTCTCCATTGCCCGTTGATCCGCCGAGTTGATGCGAGACTTTCTTCCTTTTTGACTTTTCCTATATATCTCTGCCGCCGCATTCTATTCCACCTATAATGCTAATGGCCGTGTCTCACGCTCATGTATTGAGTGGAGTTGAAAATGTTGAAGTGCGTTAAAAAGTATGATACAATTGCCTAGTTTAACACCACGGTCCTCATGATTTATACTTATGCGGTGAAGGAGGAATCATGCCATGCTTACATAATTCAATGAGTAGGGATAACATTCGTTGAGCATCGTATATTCTGAAATAGTAGTGATTATGTTCTTATATTCATGGATATTATTGTGTTGATGTTAGTTACTTCATCGTTTCTCAATATTTATGTCATAGAAGAGATTACATGACAAACATGCTAGGTAACATTCAACATCAAAAATTCTATTATTTATCATTTACCTACTCGAAGACGAGCAGGAATTAAGCTTGGGGATGCTCATACGCCTCCAATGTATCTATATATTTTTTACTGTTTCATGCCATCATATTATCACTTTTAGATACTTTATATGCAATTTTATATCATTTTCGGGAACTAACCTATTAACTCAGTGCCTAGTGTTAGTTCTTGTTTTCTGCATGTCTTTAGTTTTTCAAGAAATCAATACCAAACGAAGTCCAAACACGATAAAAACTTTACGATGTTTTTTTCTGGACTAGAAGGGAACCTAGGAGCCTCGGGAGGAGACCAGGGGAGCTACGGGAGCTCCACAAGCTCACCAGGCGCACCCCGTGAGCTTGTGGGACCGACGGATGTCCGATTGACTTAATTCCAACTCCATAAATTCCCATAAATCACGAAACCAACACAGAGCCACAAGAAACACCTGTTCTGCCGCCGCAAGCTTCTGTTCTTCCGTGATCCCATCTGGAGACCTTTTTAGGTACTCTGCCAGAGAAGAATCGATCACGAAGAGCTTCTACATCAACCTTGTTGCCCTCCAATTATGTGTGAGTAGTTTACCACAGACCTACGGGTCCATAGCTAGTAGCTAGATGGCTTCTTCTCTCTCTTTGATCTTCAATACAAAGTTCTCCATGATCTCCTTGGAGTTCTATCCGATGTAATCTTCTTTTGCGGTATGTTTGTTGGGATCTGATGAATTGTGGGTTTATGATCAGATTATTCATTGAAACTAATTGAGTCTTTGTTGTACTTTATTATGCATGATTGTTATATCTTTGTATTTCTCTTCGACCTATTCGTTTAGTTTGTCCAACTAGATTGGTTTATCTTCAGTGGGAGAGGTGCTTTGTAATGCGTTCAATCTTATGGTGTCCTCACCTCGTGACAGAAGGGATAGCGAGGCATGTATTTGTATTGTTTCCATTAGAATGAAGCGGTTCATTCATATTGCTTGAGTTTATTCTGTCTACATTATGTCATCTTGCTTCATGCATTACTTTGTTTGTTATCAACTTAATACTATAAATGCATGCTGGATAGCGGTCGATTGGTGGAGTAATAGTAGTAGATGCAGTATCGTTTCGGTCTACTTGTCACAGACGTAATGCCTATATACATGATCGTTATCATGAATAACATCATAACTATGCATTTTATATCAACTGTCCAACAGTAATTTGTTCACCCATCGTATGCTATGTTTCAAGAGAGAAGGCTCTAGTGAAAATTATGGCCCCGGGGTCTACTTTTATCATATTATAAAAACCAAAAATACATTGTTGCAATCCTTTTACTTTAATTTTGTTTTGCGGACTATATATCTACCACTGTCTGATTTAATCCTTGCAAGTAACGAGTTCAAGGGGATTGACAACCCTCTTGCCCTATTTGCTCTTGTGTGTGCTGGTGCTATACACTAGGCTTCCTGTGATTCTCCTATTGGTTCGATAACCTTGGTTCTCACCGAGGAAAATACTTATCAGCTACAATATTGCTTCACCCTTCCTCTTCAGGAAAAAACCCAACGCAGCTCACAAGTAGCAATCTGCATTCTCTTCTTTCTTTCTTTTGAGGTCAAATGGTAAAAAGGGATTATCAAAGTAACCGTCATCATCTTCTCTCCAAATTCAATGCCACGAATGGAAGAACCACTTATGTGACCGCATTGTCGGCCAGTGACGTCCCCTCCTCACCACTGGTCCACTATGCTGGTGTTTGATGCTGTTGGAAATATGCCCTAGAGGCAATAATAACAGGATTATTATTATATTTCCTTGTTCATGGTAATTGTCTTTTATTCATGCTATAATTGTGTTATCCGGAAATCGTAATACATGTGTGAATACTTAGATCACAATATGTCCCTAGTGAGCCTCTAGTTGACTAGCCCGTTGATCAACAGATAGTCATGGTTTCCTGACTATGGACATTGGATGTCATTGATAACGAGATCACATCATTAGGAGAATGATGTGATGGACAAGACCCAATCCTAAGCAGAGCACAAGATCGTGTAGTTCGTTTGCTAGAGCTTTTCCAATGTCAAGTATTTTTCCTTAGACCATGAGATCGTGTAACTCCCGGATACCGTAGGAGTGCTTTGGGTGTACCAAACGTCACAACGTAACTGAGTGACTATAAAGGTATACTACGGGTATCTCCGAAAGTATCTGTTGGGTTGATACGGATCGAGACTGGGATTTGTCACTCCGTATGACGGAGAGGTATCTCTGGGCCCACTCGGTAATGCATCATCATAATGAGCTCAAAGTGACCAAGTGTCTGGTCAGGGGATCATGCATTACGGCACGAGTAAAGTGACTTGCCGGTAACGAGATTGAACGAGATATTGGGATACCGACGATCGAATCTCGGGCAAGTAACATACCGATTGACAAAGGGAATTGTATACGGGGTTGCTTGAATCCTCGACATCGTGGTTCATCCAATGAGATCATCGAGGAGCATGTGGGAGCCAACATGGCTATCCAGATCCCGCTGTTGGTTATTGACGGAGAGCCGTCTCGGTCATGTCTACGTGTCTCCGAACCCGTAGGGTCTACACACTTAAGGTTCGGTGACGCTTAGGGTTGTAGAGATATTAGTATGCAGCAAACCGAAAGTTGTTCGAGTCCGGATGAGATCCCGGACGTCACGAGGAGTTCCGGAATGGTCCGGAGGTAAAGAATTATATATGGGAAGTCGAGTTTGGGCGATCGGGAAAGTTTGGAGGTCACGCAGTATTGTACCGGACCACCGGAAGGGTCCTGGGTCCACCGGGTGGGGCCACCTATCCCGGAGGGCCCCATGGGCTGAAGTGGGAGGGGAACCAGCCCCTGGTGGGCTGGTGCGCCCCCTCCCCCCTCTTGGGCCCCCCTGCGCCTAGGATTGGGAACCCTAGGGGAGGGGGCGCCTCCACTTGCCTTGGGGGGCAAGGCACCCCCCTTTTGGCCGCCGCCCCCCCTAGGAGATCCCAACTCCCCCTTGGGGACCCTATATATAGAGGGGGGGAGGGAAGGCAGCCGCACCCTTGCACTTGGCGCCTCCCTTCCCCCTTGCTACACCTCTCCCCTCCCGGGCAGCTTGGCGAAGCCCTCGGGATCCCTCGCATCCACCACCACGCCCGTCGTCTTGCTAGATCTTCATCAACCTCTCCTTCCCTTGCTTTGGATCAAGAAGGAGGAGACGTCCACGTGACCGCACGTGTGTTGAACGCGGAGGTGCCGTCCGTTCGGCGCTAGGATCTCCGGTGATTTGGATCACGACGAGTACGACTTCCTCAACCCCGTTCTCTTGAACGCTTCCGCTCGATCTACAAGGGTATGTAGATGCACTCCTCTCTCTCGTTGCTAGATGAACTCATAGATTGATCTTGGTGAAACCGTAGAAAAAAATTTATTTTCTGCAACGTTCCTCGACAGTTGCTACTCGCCGCGTCGAATAGTGTTGCTCATGCACACTGCAACTGCTCCGGCATCTATAGCTCCTCGTCCACCTGGCAGCTATAGCTCCATGTTGGTTAGCGCCAGTGCAAACACGCGTACGGTCACATTGTATTAGGGTCCTTGGGCTCGATTACCATCTATCGAGTGAGAAAAAAATATTAAGAGGATTGGCGGGTGGCTTTATTTCCTTTTGTAATATACTTGAAATCTTGTTGCAACCATTATATCTTGAAAAAAAAATGTGCTTTAATGTTTTATATACATCAATTTGTGTTAGAAAAATAGGAGAGAGACCATATGGGTGCATTTGAATTTTCACCCCAAGTTACTTATAATTTGATGTTTAACCCGTCTTGCAGTCATTTGCCCTCTCGTAGAATGAACTTTGATCTTTTGTCCATTTCAAAATAATCTAAATTATTTGGTTTTCTTTTTTAAGGATAAATGGTAAAAATAGATTACCAAAGTGTCCCTCGTCATCTTCTCCCCGAATTCAATACCAAAAACGGAAGAACCACGTTTTTTTAAGAAACCCGCGTGTATCAAATAAAGTTAGCAATTATAACATACGCGAATTGCACTCGACAACACCAGAGGGGACAACTGTCATGGCACATAAGCAAAAAACACCCTCGCATAAACAATATTTGTAAGCGGGCCTTGAGGGGGGTCGATTGTTGAACCAAATCATCATTATCCGCCAGCACGCCGCTGACATCATCGCCGGCCACGTTGTCGGTCGGTGTTGTCCCTCCTCACCGAGGATGCTCATCCACGACGCCGATGAGTGCTGGTACTCGCTGCCGCCGGATAGCGCCACTCATGCACGCCACAACTGCTCCGCGACGCCGGTGGGTGCTGCTACTCGCTGCCGCCGGATAGCGCCACTCATACACGCCGCAACTGCTCGGCGTCTGTAGCGCCACCGCCCCTTGTTTGGTAGCGCCGGCGCGCAAACACGCGTACGGTCGCGGCGTATTAGCGTCCTCACGCGGGATTACGGTATCTCGAGTGAGAACATAAAAAAAAAGAGGATGGCTTTAATTTCCTTTTGCAATACACCAGAAATCTTGAGGCAGCCATTAGATCTGGAACACAGTTTTGTGCCTGTGAATGTTATATATACAGCAGTTCCTTCGGAAATAGGGCAAACGCACAGGAGTTGAGAGGAGAGGAGAGGAATCGAATAAACCTCGGGGCCCTGCGGTTGTGTTGCCAATCGGCGAAGTGCACCGCGGCGCCGCGGATGGGGCCTCTCAAATCTCCCTTCTTGTCCCCCTCTGGCCCCAGGCCAACTTCCCCTGCAAGCAGAAGGCCACCGCCGCCCGGCCATCGTCATCACCGTCTGCCGCCGCCCCCTCCGCTGCCTCCTCCGCCCCCGCTTCCTCTGCCACCGCCGCCACCCCTTCCCTCGTCTTCCCTGCCATTGCCGCCTCCGTGCCCTCCAGCCGATGCCCTCCAGATGCCGCCGTCACCACCTCTGCCCCCGCCGCCGCCGCTACCCCCCGTCACCTCTCATCTGTCCCGTCTCTCGTCGTCTCCGCCATTGCCGCCTCCACGGCGTACCCTCCGGAAGCCGGCGCGCCGTCGGACTTCGCCGGTGGGGGGAGCCTCCTCGGCCTCCGACCTCCCCACCATCGTACTGGCCCTCGCTTGTACTGCCCCTGCCAAGCGGGCGAGAGAGGGGCATTCTGTCGAACAACTGGCGCCCGCGCGTGGGTCTCCGAAGACCCTGCCCGCCTGCGACACCACGCCCGGTGAGGAGCTCGCCGGCGTCCCTCTGGAGCTGCTCCCGCCCAAGAAGAGGCTCGTGCGGTGCCTACCATACGAGGCGGCCTCTACGATCCAGGAGATCGCCAGCCACGGCCGCGGCGACGGGTTCGGGGATCGGCCCGCCTCTCCCACCGTGGAAGGCGACGACAACGCCGACGGGTTCGGGAATCGGCCCGTCTCTCCCACCGTGGAAGGCGACGGCAACGGCGACTGGTTCGGGAATCGGTCCGTCTCTCCCACCGTGGACGGCGACGGCGAGGGGTTCGGGAATCGGCCCTGCTCTCTTACCGAGGAAGGCGAATGGGACGGCCACGGCGCCGGCGAGGTGTTCGGGAATCGGCCCGTCCCTCTCGCCGTGGACGGCGACGGCGGCGGCGACGCCGGCATCCACGGGGAGGAGCCTCAGGTGTACCGGGACGACGACGGACTGCGCGCCGAGCTTAACCGCCTCCACGTCCCCCGGCCGTCGCTGGTGCTGACGAAGCGGCTGACCCTCTCGGACCGCAGCCGCGACAAGGCCCGCCTCGTCCTCCCGGACGGCCTGGTGAGGGCCTCGCCGCTGCTGAGCACGATGACGCCGGGGGAGCGGCACATGGTCCTGGCCGGCGGCGGGCTGGCTGTGCCGGCGTTCGACCGCCTGGGCAGATCGTACCACATGATGCTGAAGCGCGACCGCCTCGCCCGCACGTACCGCCTGACGGGCGAGTGGTCCCTGTTCCTGTCGCGGCACGGCGGCATGCGTGACGGGGACGCGGTGGAGGTGTTCGCCTTCCGGCCGCCCGGATGGCAGGCGCGCCTGGGCAGGTGCGGCCAGGGCGGGCTCGGCATGGCGCTGCTCCACTGCCGGCGCCCGCGCGCGGCCCCAGCGCCGGCCAACGCAGCGGACTGGGACAGCTGGGGCTGCGACGCGGCAGACGACGGCCTGGTGCTTCCCGACGAAAACCCTGCGAGTCCGGAAAGGCTGGCCCGGCGGCGCCGGCGGCGAGGTCGACCCGTGAATCACAACGGCCCCTTCGTCCTTCCTAGGCGTGCCTGAGCCAGAGAGAGTGTGGTCGACGGAGAGGTAAAGAGATCCATATAGAGTAGAGTTTGTGCTGAAGCTGATGAGGGTGTGGCGGCCGCCGGCGACGTTGGAGGGCGGTGGCATGCGGTGGTTTTTGGCGATCAATGGAACCGGCAGCAATAGTAGTTTTCTGGAGTGGGCAGGAGCGATCAATGGATGCAGTTGCAGTACAATCCATCTCACTTGTAAGCTGCGCATTTTGGCATATGCATATGAAACAGTGGAATTTGAGGTTGAACGAGGCGCATCTGCCTGCGCTGGTTGTTTGGTTTTGGCTGGTGTTGTGTTGTAGTATAACCTGAAGCTTCCATTGCGGCCTTTGCACTCGTTGTTCGCTGTCTTAGAGCAACTCCAATGGGGCGACCCATTTCGTCCGCGGCCATCTGTTTGGATCGGCGCGGACACAAAAAATGGCCCAACACGCCAACCTAAATAGACGCGTGTCCGTTTTTCGTCCGCGGGCAACTCATTTCAGTTCATTTTTTAGCCGGATTTACGTCGGCGCGGACAAGCGACGGACGCGTGCGCGCTCGCCTACTCCTGTCCTCAGGCTCGCTGGTCTGTGGCATATTGGCCTTCCCTCTCACCCCCCGGCCAACAAGCAACCCTCGCCCGTCTCCTCCGTCGCCGACGCCGCCGCCCATTTTTGTCGGCGACTCTTCCAGCTGTCGCCGCCTCCACATCCGCCCAGCAACGCCGCCCCTCCCCCCGTCGCCCTCCGCCGCCGTTTTGCCGCCGGGGAGCAAACTACTTCCCACCACCGCTTCCCCCCACCGCACAGCCGCCCGCGACCAAGAAGCCGCCTCGCCGCCCCTGCCACATCCAACCGGCACGCTCGTCGGAGGCCGTCACACTCGTCGGACGCCGGCAGTACAGCTAGCTGGTCTGTGGGCGTCACGACTCCCCTCGCCGGCCGTCTCCTTCTTCAACGTCAAGGTACGAAATGGACTCCGCTGACGAGTTCTTTTTTCACAGTTTCCTTTGCGACTCTGACGATTCGTCGTCCGATGACGAGGAGATATTGGTTGCCGTGTTGGTCCATCACCACCTCAACAGCCAGCGGCCGTTGTTCCGTGGCTCCATTCGGGGCCACCTTCCGGCGTTGAATCGCAATCGAGAGAGCGGACATTTCCTTCTCTGGAAGGACTACTTTGATACAACAAACCCGTTGTTCAAACATCACAAATTCCGCCGCCGTTTCCGTATGAGTAGGCATGTTTTCAACCATATTAGAGAGGGAGTGGTCGGCTATGACGAGTACTTCGAGTGCAAAGAGGATGCCGTCGGCAAGATTGGTTTCTCCTCTTATTAGAAATGCACTGTCGCCATCCGAATGCTTACATACGGAGTGTCCGGTGATCTCATTGACGAGTATGTCCATATGAGCGAGTCTACATGCCTAGAGTCCCTGTATAAGTTCTGCAAGGCTGTTATTGCTGTGTTTGGCCCTGAGTACTTGAGAGAGCTGACAGCTGAAGATACAGCCCGTTTGTCGGCGATGAATGCCAGCAGGGGCTTCCTGGGGATGCTTGGCAGCATAGACTGCATGCACTAGGAGTGGAAGAACTGCCCTTCTGCTTGGCAAGGGCAGTATAAGGGACATGTCAGGGCTTGCACCTTTGTCATACTAGAGGTTGTGGCGTCTCAAGATCTCGTGATCCGGCACTCTTTCTTTGGCATGGCTGGATCACACAATGATATCAACGTGCTTCAGTGCTCGCCGGTGTTTGCTAGGCTTGCCGAAGGCAACAGCCCACCGGTGAACTTTACTCACAACGGCCACAACTACGACAAAGGGTACTATCTGGTGGCGATATCTATCCTCAGTGGACCACTATTGTCAAGACAATACCCAACCCTGTCGGAGAGAAAAGAAAAAGATTTGCCCAAGAGCAAGAGAGTGCTAGGAAGAATGTCGAGCGTGCCTTTGGTGTTTTGCAATCTCGATGGGGCATCGTTCGGTATCCTGCTAATACTTGGAGCACGCAGAAACTGTGGGAGGTGATGACTGCTTGTGTGATCATGCACAATATGATCGTAGAAGACGAGCGCCCGGAACGTCTGTACGATCAAGGCTTTCAGTTTCAGGGTGAGCGCCCGAAACGTCTGTACGATCAAGGCTTTCAGTTTCAGGGTGAGAATGTTGTGCCTGAGCATGGAGTAGCGGCAACATTTGAGCAGTTCACTCAATTTCATGAAGACATGCGTGATTGGGAAACTCATGTTCAACTGCAAAATGATTTGGTTGAGCATATGTGGGCCCATGTTGGCAACCAATAGATGTATCTTCTTTTATTCGTTTGCAAAACTATGTGAAACATTTTTATTTGTATTTGGCTTGTAAAACTATACTATTTATTTGGGCGGCCAGACTATTTGGCTTGTAAAAAATATTTTCATTTGACAATATGTTGAATGCAAATAAATTTAAAATTGGGCGGCCAGCCGGCCACGCCGGCACATATGGGTCGGCGCGTTGGGCGCGCTGCCGACCCATATCAAAAATAGGGCGGACCCCGGGCGGGCGGCCGACCCAAACAGACAAAAAGCGGACGAAATCACCGTTTGTTTGGGTCGGCCCGTTGGAGTTGCTCTTAGCAACTCCGATGCTGATTACCAAACAGCCCGCAAATGTCTAGGCTGGATGATCAGAACCAGTGGCGGAGCCAGAAAAATAGGATGAGGAGGGCCGAGTATTGTACAACCTTGTTGGGGTGGGCCAATCCATCAAAAACACTCATTTTAGCAAAAAAAATCATTGCTACTATTCATCTATTAGGCCTAAATCAAAGATGTTAGGGGGGCCAGGGCACCCCCTGTCTCCGCCACTGATCAGAACACTTTAGGTCATTCAACGGCGCTCATCGAATTTATCCGGACCGATCCAAAAGTCCGAAATCCTGCGACTCGGCATCGAATTCCGCTCTCTCTGCGTCGTCTTGAGAACCGTCTGGCGCATTCAGAGCGGACGTGATCGACCGATTGCCTTCATTCTTGTTGGCTGGCCGGTCGTTTGCATGCACGACACTCACACCGGGGCGGAGCCATAGAAGCCTACGCTGGCGCTCTGCATTCAACCCGGCACTCGCCCCGCCTCAGCTATTTAAGTTGGCTGACCACGTCTCAAAACCCTATCCCTCATAGCCCTTCTACCATCTGAGCAGTTGTCCAACCACTTGTTCTCATCCTCGTCCGTCGTCTCCCGTCACCATAGCCCGATCCTATGCTATGTGGAACAAGAGCGTCACGTCGGCGCGTCTCGCCCAAATCGCGATGGAGGTCCGTGACGTGAAGCCCCGACTCCAAGCACACATTGATCCCGACCAACCGGTCAGCTCTCCAGAGCGCTCAGAGGAGATGGAGGACAAGGAGGAGGGTGACCCATGATGGGGATCACCATGGAGGAGGGGCATGAGTCCGTGTCGGTGGTGGAGCCGTCGGTGTTTGGGTTTAGCATGGTGCAGGCGAGGTAGCACTACGAACGGGTGCTAGTGGAGGAGGAGCAGGCGCCCGCATCGGTGGAGGAGGAGCAGGCGCCCGCGTTCAGGCAGCTGCTGGCGAAGCAGCACTACAACCTTCAGCTCTAGAGGAGTACCGGCCAACAAAGGCCCAGCTAGAGGCGGAGCGCATGTCCAGAGTTGTCGCCGTGACCATTGTTGGTCGTGCTCGACTCCATTCACAACCTTTGTGCCATCCGTCGCGAGCATTGGAGGTTCCGCGTCCACAAGGCAGAGCGCAACCGCCTCTCCGAGGGGTTGGAGGCTGAGTACGATGACGTGTAACGGGCGATGATGCCAAAAAGGCATTCGTTGTCACCACTGCCCCCTTCGTGCTGGCCCTCACCTCCGACGACCACGTCGATTTCCAGAGCAACGGAGGCGAAGATTTAGATTTGTTTTTTCTGCGGATGTTTTATTACTTGTTTCTAGGGTCTTTCCCATGCATTATTTTCAAAATTAATGCAAAAAATCGGTGCCAGCGGTCTTTAAATGACTCGGTTGGATGGTGCTCCTTGTCCGTAGGATGTCCATTTGATGATCCGTGATGGAGTTGCCCCTAAATTGCCTCTGATGTCCATGGACAAGGTTGCATGAAAGATGGCGGCGAGGCTTGATGACGGCGTGACTAGGTACCATATGATGTACGCTGGTTGCGCAAATGTGTCTATGGCTGAAGGCTATGCAAAGCGAGTCTTTTTTTTTAACTTCTGTGACTTTATTAAATAATAATCATATCTGTTACAAGGGAGGGGATTAAAAAGTCAGAAGGATAGTTATTTCAGTCTTCAGAAAGTTTCTGTCTATAATTTGCTCGCGCTAGCCAATGCGTAACGGCATTACTTTCTCGGACACAATACACAATCGCCGCCTTGCTGAAAGAAGTCATCAACTTTCGATAACCATCAATAATAACTGCTCCCAAAGCTCGGTATTCTAAAGGATCCAAGATGGCCTACACAATTACCAGCCAGTCGCATTCAACAACCATTTGGAGGAATACCCATCTTATCAGCGAGACGCGACCCTAAGATGCAGAGCTAGCGCATTCGTCACAATGTCTCTAATGCTTAGAGGTAAACGTACAGAAGAGCCCGTGTTTTCATTATGAGGAATTTGACGGCGCTTCCATCAAATGTACTCTCTCTGGTCCATATTAATTGTTCTTGATTTAGTATAAAATATTATATTTTATACTAAATCATTTAGTATAAAATATTATATTTTATACTAAATCAATAACAATTAATGTAGATCGGAGGGAGTACCAACCAACCACCATAATTGTTTCGATTCGGTTGGGTAATTGGGAGACGCCATATCTCCTGGTAGCTATCACACGGTAGTTGCTCCGGAATCACCGATGCAGAGCGCTCGTATGAAGATGTCATTTCAATGTACTCTTTCAAACCCAAGTTCCGTCGCATCGACACAAGCCAAGTGAAAACTGAAAAGCATGTGCGGAAGGTCGTCAGGGTCAATAAGACACACGCGGGACAGACGACCGGAGATTTGATATCCCGGTCCGTCAAAGTACAGTAGCAAGGGATTTCATATGCCCATCCTTCAAAGTACAGTAGCAAGCGAGTCGTTTGTTATTGCGACGTGAGTGCTGGCAGTGTGTCGTCACATGGCCTGATTATTATGGGCTGCTCGATGGGTGTGATTTTTCCTATTTGTTCTTTCTTATACTATTAATGAAATTGACTTGTGTTTGAGAAAAGAGATCGATGGTTGTTGACGCGGCTACATAGAATGCACGTGGCATGTGGTCTGCTCGTGCTGTTGTTCTGGTAAAAAAAAAATTGGTTGTTGAATAGGATGCACGTAGGCTGGTTGACTGCACTCTAGTCGATCATCGCCAGTGTACGTTGAGGCTGGACGCGGCGGCGGCACGGGTAGTCAGGTGGTTCCCCGCGTCCCTGGATCTGCCAGTACGGATCCACCTGGGCATGGCAAGACAGACGCTGAGCAAATGAGCATGAACGAGGCACCACAGCCTGACAGTAGAGCCGCAATGCTAAACCGGATGGAGCCGCCAATCCGCCCAGCAAGCATCAGCCTTTGCCGTCGGACTGGGCATCGCCGAAACTGCATCTTCCATTCCAACGGTGCTCCTTTCGGACTTTCACCGCCGCATTATGATAACCCAGAAAACTTGCGGCTCAGAGATCCCAGGACAAGGTAGCTCTATGGAACAAGCAACTGATTATCCACTCATCAGCAGTGGTGCAATGAGAAGGAGCAGGGGGCATTCAACTGTGCAACTGGCTTACGAGATGCAAAATACGCTTTAGGCATAATATAATATAATATAATATATGCCTAACTTGAATACGGTACCGTCAGAATCGGCGGCACGGGTAGTCAGGTGGTTCCCCGCGTCCCTGGATCTGCCAGTACGGATCCACCTGGGCATGGCAAGACAGACGCTGAGCAAATGAGCATGAACGAGGCACCACAGCCTGACAGTAGAGCCGCAATGCTAAACCGGATGGAGCCGCCAATCCGCCCAGCAAGCATCAGCCTTTGCCGTCGGACTGGGCATCGCCGAAACTGCATCTTCCATTCCAACGGTGCTCCTTTCGGACTTTCACCGCCGCATTATGATAACCCAGAAAACTTGCGGCTCAGAGATCCCAGGACAAGGTAGCTCTATGGAACAAGCAACTGATTATCCACTCATCAGCAGTGGTGCAATGAGAAGGAGCAGGGGGCATTCAACTGTGCAACTGGCTTACGAGATGCAAAATACGCTTTAGGCATAATATAATATAATATAATATATGCCTAACTTGAATACGGTACCGTCAGAATCGGCACTCGGTTGATTCAGGTCGTTCCTCCGGTGAATAAGTTCGAGTTCCAACAATTACTGAAAGTCGCTACTATCTACAAAACCTTCCCTGCACTTTGGAAAGCAAACTACTACCACCACCTTGTTACCTATTTCTAGTTACGGAGCCTGCAGCTATCACCCCCATTACCAGGCAAATTATCTCCTAACCGCGCACGCAGTCTTCAGGCTGCGGGCAGGTTCTTCTTCACCTTGTCTTCCAGGAACTTCCTAGTGTCAGCGCCCTTCACGTTGAACTCCATCAGAAGATCTTCAAACAGCGTCTTGAGGTTGTCAGTGAACTGAGTGCGCCTACCCAGAGGATCCACCCTCATCACTTCTTGCTTCCTTGGTACACTGCTGCTGCTGCTGCTGCTGCTAGATGCTCCAGTGCCGTCGTATTCCAGTTCTTCCTCTTCGGGGACCTCCGATCCAACCATGTTACCCTCTAGGTAGTGTTTGCATGCTGCCAGAATGGTGCGTCCGCGTTCCCGGAAGTGGCCGGCCACAAGGTCTCCAAAGTGCTGCAAGTAGAGCCAACAACAAAGGAAGGTTACTAAAAAGCAGTAGATAATAGAGTTCTATGTGACTTAATTGTCTGGTAATTACAAATAAGGGCTGTCATCTTGCAAAATTAAATTAAAACTTATTACATAGGAAGCCCCTCCCCGTTAATCAGGATCAGAATGACCTCTTTCTATAGTAAGAGAACCAGGATAAAATACTATTAAACCAGGATCAGGGAATACTCAGCAAACCTGCATGTTCTTCCCCTTGGCTATAAATCTATAATATGTTTGGTCTGTCCAAAAAAGAAGCTGCGGCATGTCACATCCTACATTCCTATCTTCTAGTACTTATCATTTTGTTCTGTAGATAGATGGCCGTCTTTGCATACTGAAATTTTTCTTAAACTCCATTCATTCAGTCAAGTATGCATACTAGGTATCAAGCTGCCCTTGCCGACTAAGAATACGAAAAAATGAGTAACCAGGCATTGCATTACTCAGGTAATCATGTACAAGGCTGGCTGCTTATTTAGGCCTAAACTGGAACAAGCCCAAAGGCCCACCCAAAATCCACTACAAGGTGGGGCTGACCAAGCGCATACCGGCCACTGTGTTTTAGAACATTGATGATGAAACAAACCTTCATATAGCATATTCAAGCATATAACAGCAGCAAATGCAGTAAACCACTGGAAGATCCAGAAATTTGAGGAAATAAAAGGGCTAATCTCTAATAGTCTAGCATGTCACGAGTAAGTTTCTTGTTTCAGCATGCATTAAAAGGACAGGAGAGAGACTATTATTTTGTTTTTGCCCGTTAACAGCCAGAACTGTAGGTACATATAGCAAAACATTACCTCCGGAGGCCTTCTAAGTGAATACAGCATAGTCCTACAGGAGTGCAGAAATGTGTTCTTGTTATACTCTACAGAATGCTGTTGTCCAGTTGCGGTATTCGCAGAGCCTGCATATCCCGGTTCATTGAAGTATGGCTTCTCATTCAAAATGAGAGCCTGAATGGACACAAGCACCTGCAGCATGGTTGAGTGAGCTGAGTTCCACTTCTCGCAACCACTACCACTCCAGGTACCAAGGAGGCTAAGGCAGACTTTTCCACAATTATACAAGTTCGGATTAAGTCGAAGCCCTCCAGAATGGTAATACACCAACTGCAGCACCATCAATGTTAAGCATTTTAGTAAAATGATAAAAATAATCACATAAAGAGAAATGCTGGAAGCTTACGTACCGGAGGCTCTGAAGGATAATTAGAGGTAAAATGTGCATCAAAGAAGAAGAGACCATCATGATAGGGTGTTCCCTTAGGGCCAATAATCGCAGCCCTAAGAAGATCCATTCTATCTTCAGCAACACGGACAAAGATAGAAGCTACAAAAAAGAGTAGTTTTCACAATTTATACTTCTGATTTGAGAAAGTATACTGAAAAGGTGCAATAAATAAGCCATAGCTTGCTCAACTTCATAATATCAATCCGTTTTCTAGTGCTAAGTCAAATGAGAATTAACTAAATTTCATAGAGTAAATTTAGCTGCCGATTAGCCATAGGATTTGATTCTTTATCCAGATCTCAAATTCATGTATGTATTATTTTGGTGTTATTGCCCCCACTGTTGGATGGAAGATTCTAGGGCTCACAGCATTGACTGGGTATTAGAAATCAAATATGCTATTTAAGCCTCACTAGTCATTCCGTACATAGCTACGCAAAACCAATGCCAAACAAATCACTGAATTGTTTTATCCACACTAGATTAAGATTAAGTATAAGTCCAGATCTAATAGATTTCAGAACTCACTCCAAAATCTTAAGATTGTACAGAGATACTTAATAAGCTTAGAGCATAAAGTAGAATGCTTCCATAAATTGACAGTTCTACTAAGATTATAATCCTAAGTGTGTAAATATATCACAAGAACAATGAAGACAACCATTTTTAAGTAGTTTAATCAGATAAAACAATTAAGAAACCTATAAAATAGAGAAAGCCACATAAAAATTACAACATTATACTTCTATCAAATGATGGGATGATGGTCTTGTGCACCCTGTGCAGACATACTTAAGTGTGCAGCATGGAGAATTGAATAACAAGGTCAATAGATGTACATTAACTCTCCATGCATGCATTATATTACGAGATAAGCTTGAAAGACTGATGTCCTTTATGAGCCTTAAGTAGGCTATAATTAAAGGGGTTATGGTTTGTGTGCCCCAAGAACCTAAATTTCTACCTCGGACACTCATAAGAACATGACAAAAGACGCGTGCAGGCAGTAGAGCCAATTGTGTTGGCTAGAGTAAATCTAGTTAACTTACAGAAAACTGAATAGTTAACTTACAGAAAACTAAAGAGAGAAACCGAGTTGTTAACAGCTAACCTGGTAGATCTTTCTCTAAAAGTTTCCAGTCATGTTGAATTCTCTTTGCCCATTCCCTGCTTGTCTGAAATAATATGCACATGGAACAAGACGTGAGTATCACACGCTCCGCAAGAATAAAATAAAATAAGAAGGGATTCGTATACAAAATGAGCATAATGTGTGAAATCAATTAATTCAACACATTACCTTCCCCACTGATTTATTAGCATAATGGTGGTCAGAGAAATTTTGAACAGTGTAGAATTGTTGAAATGCCTTATATTTCCTTGTAATTTCATCCTCAACTAACTCATCTGACGCTCCGTCCTGCTCGTCATTGGCTGCAAGTTTCTGAAGCCATGGTACAGTAGCCTCCACACCTGGAGGCAGATCTAAATCATCAAATTTATCAGCAAGCTGCTGATTAAAGTCAGCTTCATCGAATTCATATTCAGAGTCATCGCCGTTGTCATCATCACAATCATCATCATCATCATCATCATCCATATAGTAATCCTCTTCCTCATTTTCTACGTAATCAGTATCTGCTAGCTCCGATTCAGTCATTTGCACAGAAGCACTTGTGCTGGATCCAACTTGGTCGCTGGAAGAACCCTGTTAGATAGTGACATGTCAGTAGAAAACAGAGGTAATTATGATGTTGTATGGTGAAACTAAAACTAGCAGAGTACTTCATTCTGCAATTAACTCTGTGATGTCTAATTAGTATTGTTTGTGACATAATTAAATGGAAATCCCATCCTCATGATCCGTACCATACAGATAAGATAAGAAACAACAGAAAAGCCGATCAGAATAGAAGAAACAAACAAAGATCAGAACTTATGGCATGCAGATGGCACCGACACCCCTAAAATCTTCAAACAAATCGAATTGGTCATAGACCTCAAGCCAATTATGACCGGCATTGCATCAATCGAGCTGACAAAGGGTAGGCGCCCCAAGATCGCATCCACAAACCCCTCAAATCCCGGACCTAATTAAGAAATTAACCCCAATAAAGACCTATAAACCCTCCTAAATTTCCGCCCAAAACTCGAAACCCTAGCGTCGAGATCGCGGCTTCTCACCGCATAAAAACCCCAATTCCGACTGAACAAAACCCTAAACGCGACACCTCGGGCGCAACGTAGGTGCTTGGCACGCGAAAATTCCAAGGCCGCGCACCGCGATCGGTGCGGAGGAAACGAAAATCAACTGGGGATGCGGAACGAACGGAACCCGAGGAACCGTGCGAAATTACCTCGCACCGCTGGCGCTTCTGCTGCGATGAACTCCAAGCCGCCGCGCCCGTCTCCCAGCACGACGACCCCCCCTGCTGCGGCCCGCGGCACCTGCACGGGAACAATACCCCTAAGCCGATCACCTAACGACGAAAAGATTAACAAACCACCGAAAGTCAGAGGCGCCGGTCGATCGCGGCGGCGGGGGCGACGGGGAGGAGGTGCCGTACTCTGTGTCCATGGCCGCCGGCGGAGGCCAGGCCGGGGGCGCCGCGAGAGGCGTAGGAGGCGGGGTGGGGTGGGAGCTCGGGCGGAGTGCGCGGGTGCGACGGAGGGGAGGCGAGGCGAGACTGCGAGAGGGGAAGGGGAACGCGTGGCCGTACCGATCTATTTGGCCCGGGGGGTTGGCAGAGTCCCGGGACCCACCGCGCTGGCGCTCCTAAGCGCGCCGCACTCGCTCGCTGTAGCCTGGGGCCACGGTGGAGGGAACACCGTTCCAGGCCCACGTGTCAGCGGGTCGGGTTGAGTCCTGGCGTGAGGGGAGAGGAAGAGGGGAGGAAGGTTAGGTTCCGCGACGGCGACGCGCTTGCGCACGAGTCAGGGTTGGTATTGACGGTGGACCCGGTATGTCAGGGTGCAGGAGCTGGACCGGGTCGGCGGCTACCGGTTTCGCCTATGCTTATGGGGTCTGGAAATGCTGAAAAACCGGAGCGTTAGGTTTGATTTCATCATAAGATGATGTTTTATTAGGGGCGATAAGACTGACTTCAGTGGGTTATTTCTCAGTCTTATCTATTTTTTTGCGGGAATCAGTCTTATCTTTTTTTGATAACTAGATATCCCTAAATATGTGATGAGACAATTATTGTTGATTTTTTGCATGGTAATACGTGTCTCATTTATATAATATAAAGATCAAAGTATAAGCCATGTGGATATTGATATCGAACTGATGAAACTGAAAAGACAGCAAAACGTTAGCTTTGCACAAAGGATCGTCAGCCAAGAACAAAATTACAATCAGGACCGACGATATCCTTAAGCTTGACTCCAACGCCCGTCACCACCTTAGCAGCCACCAAAGAAATAAAATGGTCACCTCTTCATCCGAGCTCCACGCATCTCCATCGCTGATATGTAACTTTGCGGACTACCAAAGTAGTTTACCAAGGCGGAGTCATTACCGTTGAGAGAATCTAGCCGGGGCAGCACCCGGATACACCATCGAACTCCAGATCTGGCACCCCTCACAACTAAGACGTCTGAGAGAAAACCATATCTGCCAGCCACGAACCACGAACTCAGCACACGACCCACCATCTTCCAGATTGATGCGTGTTATTATTACGCTCATCAAACCTGAGTTTAAACCAAGATATTTAATAACAACCAAGATATTTGCTCTGATATTGCCACTAATGACTAATGAATGCAAATGATTGAAAATATCCTATATTTATTATGTTTTTATGAGAAATGGGCTATTTATGGACGAAATCAAGTCAATACATGGAAAGGAATAAAGAAGAGATAGAGAAGACCAAGTGGGATACATAACAAAAAGACTAGTGCACAAGTGATGTTCCATATGACCACACGCGCTCGTATGCGCGGCCGTATGGACTACCAAAGGCACCCCTTGTGTAACGCCCAACATGCGGTCCTAGCTCGAACACAGACTTTGCAAGCCTCGCTAAGGATAGAAGTGCATATTGATAACGCCCCAACATGTGACTAGTATCATACACATAAGTGTCATATGTCGGTAACATGATGGACATCACAACAATACAACATCAGTCGAAGAGATGAGAGAATACAAGAGTAGTAATGTGACACACCAATGTCACACATAGCTAAATCACCAAACGGATGTCACATGACCCAACATTATATTACAAGCATCACTTAGAAGGCACAATCCGAGTAGCAGATAAGAAGCAAATTGATGCGGCTTGAACTACGTCCGTATTTTCTCAAAAAGAAAGGGATGATGCAACACAGCTACGGTAGGTATTTCCCTCGGTTATGAAACTAAGGTATCAATCCGGTAGGAGAACCAAGCAACACTATGTAAGCGATACCTGCACATAAAAAACAAATACTTGCAACCCGACGCTTATGAGGGGTTGTCAACCCCTCTTACGAGTAAAGGCGTGGAAATTGGCAAGTTGACGAAATAAAATTGTGATAGATTGGATAAATAGATCTCGATAAAACGCGAAATAAAATAAGTAATAAAAAAGTGCAACAAGGTATTTTCGGGGTTTTGGAATAATAGATCTGGAAATAAAAGCGAATAAAAATAGATCCCACAACAAATATGATAAAGAATAGACCCGAGGGTCGTAGATTTCACTAGTGGCTTTTCAAGAAATAGCACACAGTGGGTAAACAAATTATTATTGGGCAATTGATAGAACTTTGAATAATTATGACGATATCCAGGAAATGATCAATATATAGGCATCACATCCAAGATTAATAGACTGACTCCTGCCTGCATCTACTACTATTACTCCACACATCGACCGCTATCCAGCATGCATCTAGTGTATTAAGTTCATGAAAAAATGGAGTAATGCAATAAGAACGATGACATGATGTAGACAAGATCTATTCATGTAGGAATAGACCCCATATTGTTAGCCTTAATAGCAACGATCAATATGCGTCTTGCTGCCCCTTCTGTCACTGGGAAAGAACACCGCACGATTGAACCCATCACAAAAGCACCTCTTCCCATGGCAAGAAAAATCGATCTAGTCGGCCTAACTAAACCAAAGATTCGAAGAAGAAATATGAGGCTATCAATAATCATGCATATAAGAGATCAAAACTCAAATAACTTTCATGGATAAAATAGATTTGATCATAAACTCAAAGTTCATCGGATCCCAACAAACACACCGCAAAAAGAGTTACATCAAAATATCAAATAGATCTCCAAGAGACCATTGTATTGAGAATCAAAAGAGAGAGACGAAGCCATCTAGCTACTGCCTACGGACCTGTAGGTCTACAACGAACTACCCATGATCATCGGAGAGGCACCAATGAGGATGATGAACCCCTCCGTGATGGTGTCATGAGGGGCCCACAAGGGTGGGGGCGCGCCCTCCGTCCTTGTGGCCGCCTCATGGCTTCTCTGACTTGCACTCCAAGTCCTCTGGATGTCTTCTGGTCCAAGAAAAATCATCGCGAAAGTTTTATTCTGTTTGGACTCTGTTTGGTGTTCCTTTTCTGCGAAACTCTAAAACAAGAAAAAAAATAGAAACTGGCACTGGGCTCTAGGTTAATAGGTTAGTCCCGAAAATAATATAAAATAGCATATTAATGCATATAAAACATCCAAAACAGATAATATAATAGTATGGAACGATAAGAATTATAGATATGTTGGAGATGTATCAACCCTACCCGTCAATGACCCACTTAAGTCCCGAAGCGGTATATTGGCCATGGCGTATTCTAAAAGTATACCTTCGATGTGGCGTCTCTTGGGATTTTCTGAATTACAGTTTAAATCATTTAAAATACTTCTGCTGACTCAACTTTGACCACGAATATCTCCTAAACTATAAGTCCAAATTAGTTGATTCTTTTTGCATTCTTTTTGTTATTTAATTTCCTTTGTGTTGGCAAAGTTTGAGTTTTATTTGGCCTATCTAGAATTTCCGTACAAAGTTTTGTTGATTTGCTCTTTATTGAAAATGCTTTGAAATTATTTCTAGAGAGAGATAATTCAGGAGGTGAAGACCAGGTGTGTTGTGACCCTCCACTTATTCAAGGCAAGTCACTTCATCCACTTGCTTGATGGCATTTGCAAGGCCATGGGTTCCAACTTGCATATTATTGGTTATTTTCGCTTTTTCTTTAATTTGCTTTTTTGCTCTTATTGTTTACTTGAATAGAGGTTCTGTAAGAAGTGGTATAACACCAGTAGAGTACTATAGAGGTTTAACTATTTTACCTTGATCACTTCAGAACTAGTATTCGCAATGAAACCGGTAACTACTTTCGATAACATGAACCATAACGAATAAAACGGTAGTAATGAGGAGACACTTCGGGGAAAGACTTTACTTACGATAGTAGTCTTCTCCAAGTACTTTCATTTGAAAAAGCATTGTTTGAGCTAGGTAGGATTGTCGTAGAGTAGCTCCTTTGTACTCCAATCTTAATAACCGGTCAATCCAAGCGCCACAGAACCGAGCCTCCTTGGTACAGCCATATTTACCCGAATGGGAGGTCCCTATTTCAATTATGGTTATGTCTCTTCCGCGTGCCTCCAAAGAGGGAAACTGAGATGCGTAGACTTCCTCTGGCCAGGAAGTTGCCATCTAGTCAAGAGAGCATTGGTTGGTAGATATGCACAGAAAAGTTGATAGATTCTCGGGGGGAATAAGTTGTGCCACGGGGTGGCAAGGACCCAGATCCTCTCTCCCAGTGCTAGCCTGCGGGAGGTCGGAGACACGGTTAGAGGGCCATGCCATGAGTGAGATTTGTTGGACTAATAGTCCATGGTGTGGGTAAAGTGTACAACCTCAGCAGAGAGAGAGAGAGAGAGAGAGAGAGAGAGAGAGAGATATGAAACTATTCGAATATCCAAGTCCCCGACAATGGGACACCGTTCGTGTTAAGGCACACTATTTGACCAAGCACCCATTATCTTTTATGTTGGTGTTAATAGTCATGATAGACAGGTAGTCTACTCTACAAGTTGGATGATCGAGGATCATGCCGGAAGAAGGTCCATCAGACGTTAAACAAGCAGACTAATCTTATGCGGTATTTAAGCTAGTTTTACTTATGCAAGTCTTTACTTCGTTGTTATACTTGTTTACCTTGATCTTGCTTGCTTGATTTTGGACTGTTTGTGAGCTTGTGAGTGCATTCAAAGTACTCACCTGGCTTATCATGCTAGATGCATGACAAGCTTCGTAGAAGGACGTCGAGAGCGAGAGCTAGACTGTGTCCCAGTAGTGTCCCTTTGGATTGGAGTCCCACCAGTGCCCCGCCTTACGCTGTATCATATCATCCCCGCCACTAGTATATCATTATCCACTAGATCATGGAACAATAACCGAGCACTACTGCTTGTATTCTATTACCTTGGTGAGCAAGAGTATTGTATCATAACTTCGTGTACCATTTGAGCACTCTATTAAAACATGGTTGATATGTACCAAGCTATAGTCGTGTTCTAGAAGACATGGATCTCTGGGCTGGAACACAAGGGCCTCCAGTTGTCTGAGCCGGGATGTCACATTTGACAAACCCCAAAGCACATCGTCCGGTATGAAGGTACTCAATACTCTCATGGTCTAAGAAATTATGCATAGTTAACTTTCTTTGTGTTATAAAACATTAACTTGAGACAAAAGGATCTCATAGTATAACAGTCAATTAGGTTTGTTCAACACAAGTGTTCTGCTAACATTGTGTACTCAAAGTTGTCAGCATTGTTGTGCCCATGATCAGGAAAACGGAACCATCATGCAACACCTAGCTAGTCTTGGAGGTGTGACTAGAAATATATTTTATTGTTTATTATTTCACACATGCACATGGGTTTCCATCTGAGCCTCTTGGATATATAGACTCGAAAACCATTGCAATTATAGCACATAATATAAACATAATTACGAACATGGAAATACATAATGATATTTATTATTGCCTCTAGGGTATATTTCCTTCAGAAGGAACATGCGGTGTCTATACCGCATGTGTCAGAAAGTAGAAAGTCACCGACAGACAATCTTTCAAAAATTAATGTTGATGCTCCATTCCTTGAAGTCTTAGGCCATGGAGAACTGGACTGGTTGTGCATGATCACATGGAAACCTTATACGGGCTCAAGCATGTTGGTATGAATATGCATGATCTCTCGACGATGGAGGCAATAGCAATCTGGGATGCACTAATGACATGGGCTAGAGACAAATTATCATTAAAAGTGGTGCCTTAGCATTTGTTAATTTATATAGACATCTGGGGTGTTTGCAAAAGTTGATATAACTTGTCCTGTTCAGGAGATTAACAAGCTATTCATAAATATCATTAGCTTAGTAGTATTTCTTTTGTTAGACCGGAAAGGGGTTTCCGCCGCTTTGTATTCCAAAGCAAACCACCATTGTACACATCGCAATGCTGGGGCGAGCAACACATCAAGCCCAAAGAAAAAGAAGAAGAAATAAATGCCAACAGCTGCAGCTCAACAGAGCGCTGAAGACCTGCGACCGTTGCGCCCTCCAAACAAACCACCACAGCCCGAGGCTTCGATCTACTGCGAACTAAGCAGCACCTCCAAGAAGGGATGTGACATCAACGACGCTGCTGCCGGGACAAGTCCTAGGGTTTCCCCCAGTACGCGGAGGGAGGTGGGGGATAGCTACTCCCGACCCCCTCCAAGAAGTGATAGTGGCACCTGCCGGTGTCCCCGCATCGGAGCCGGACGAACCGGCAAGGATTTCTCCCGCACACCAAACCCCACCGGCCAACCGAAGCCGACCAGCCAAACCAGCGCCCAACCATGCGCCATCACGGTTGCGCCGCCACCAACGCCGTCTCCTTGCGAGCACCACCACGAGGCCAAGAAGACCGGAGAGAAGATCCAAGCGACAGGAGCAGCAACACCAAGGCCGAGCGGGAGGGAACCGCCATCGCGCGGGAGGCCCGCGCCTCAAAGACTGCCGTCGCAGAGTCAGACGGACACGGCAGTGGGCATACCAGAGCCACCCCCGGCCAGTTCGAAATGGGCCCGCTAAGCCCCGCCGGCCATGCTGTAGCAGGTTGGCGTCGACGCCGCCAGCACCCCACCGACCATTGCCGCTCACCACCGCCTCCTCAGGGCCACACCAACGCCACGCCTGTCACCGGCCCGCCCAGGCCCAGATGGGGCCCGAAGGCCAGAATCTGGGCCAAACGCCGCCACCAGCGCCACGCGCAACCCGCCGCCGCCAGAACTTCGCCCCGCCATGACAGAAACCCCGCCATCACAAGAAGACCGCCGCCGCTGAAGACACCGCCAGAGCGCTCATCCTGTTGGAGAAACCCTAGACGAGGAAGGGCGGCCGCCGCCGCTAACGTCGCCGTGAGCCAGGCAAGGGCGCCAAGGGCCGGTAGCAGGAGGATGTCGGGGGTGTCGTGCGAGATATGCCAAAGGATGGCTTATCATGGAGGGGGCTAATAATACGTCGCCGGTGCCAGGAAATGGGATAAGGCGCAAACATGCCCGCCGGTGAATCTTACCCAGGTTCGGGGCTCTCCTAGGAGATAACACCCCTACTCCTTCTCCGTGGGGTCTCCGCATGATCACTCAAGCAACAATGGTGGCTACAAGCTTGCTCCTTGAGATGTTTCTCTAGAGGGGGAAGAAGAGCAAGGCTAGCCCTAGCTTCCTCTCTCAAGGTGTGTGTGTGGGTGGACTAAGGTCTCAACGAGGCTGAGCCCTTTGCATGGGTGCCCTGGGGGGTTTATATGGGCCTACCCCCCGGGGTACAATGGTAATCTGGCCAGGTGTAGAACCCGGCTGTCAGTGTCTAGGGTCGTTGGCTTCTCCGCCGGCCGCTGGGGCCCGCCGCCTGGTGGGTCCCGCCGGCTGTCTCGTACTTCACCGACAGGCCGCGCCCGCCGCTTGCGGGTCCTGCCGGCTGCTTAGTACTGTGGCAATGCCACTGATGATGTGTGCTTTGTCGGGGAAGGCGTGGCTACAGTACCGCCGCCTGGCGGGCGTTCACTGTAGCCACTCCCTGTCTCTTCTGATTAATGGCGCACAAACTTTGAGGGAGGGGGAGGGCCGCCTGCTAGGAGTCGGCCTCCCTCCATGCCGACTGGTCGGAGCTCACCGCCTTTTGGCTTCTCATAGGCAGGTAGGGCCCGCCGCTGGTAGGCCGCACCGACAACCCGTAGTGGGAGCGTGGCCTTCTCTGCCATGGGTGATGTCATGGCCTACGTGGCAACAGTGCCGCACCGGGCAAGGATGTTCGCCCGGTACGCTGCACTGTGGCCACGCTCGGCCCGGGATTTGGGGGTGGCAGGTTGCACTATAGCCACGCCCCGTCTCGTCGTAATTATGTGGGTGCTAACTTTAAGGGCGTGAGGGGCCGCCTGCTAGGAGCCGGCCTCTCTGGAGGCCGCCTGCTAGGAGTCGGCCCATCTCGTGGCTTTCTTCTGAGGACCGCCGCCCTCTAGCATCCGGCCACTTGGACCAGCTGGCATCGAGAAGGCGGCACCTCGTCCTTGAGGCTTGAGGGGCGCAGCTGGCCCCGATGTCTTGAATCGCCATGGGGAGCGGATGAGGCTACCCGTGGTCATTTACTCCGACAGTAGTCCCCGAAGCTAGTGGGGCGCCGCAACTGAAAAGGCGAGGAGCTTCAGCAGCTTCCTACTCCGAGTGGTCTGATCGATCTTGCTTTGTCCGCCTTCTGGAGCGCCGACTGCTAGGAGCCGGCCGAGGCGAGGCAAGTCGCCTTATGATTCCGAAACGTCGCGGCGGGAGCCTGATGGCGCGCCAGCCAGGCGCCAGGCGTGCCGCCCACTGCATGTGTGCCATGCGGCGCCAGCCAGCCGGGCCTGTCGGCTCGTTACCCACACGCGACGAGACGCCGCCGCTGGCCGGGCCCGCCACTACCGGGCCTCGGCGCGCGCCCGGATCTGGTGCGGCCGAGGCGCACGATTAAGATTCTGTGGCGCAATTACTTCACGTCGTTACCGCACGGTAAATGCGGGGTCGTGGGGTCGCGGGCACAGTTAATCCCACGATCCCCATGCCACGTCCCCTTGGCTTCGCAGCCAGGGACTATAAGTAGGGGGAGGAGGGGAGCGGCGCTAGCACACGCGCCCTCCTCTCCCTTCGCCATTTTCTTCCTCCTCTTCTCCTTCGCGACCGTTGCACTCCTGCATCATGCCGAAGTACTGCCGCGGCCCGTCGTCACCGAGCCCATCCTCTCTGCCGCGCCGCTGCTTCGCCGCAGTCTTGCACACTCGTCGCCACGCCATGCCTCCGTTGAACTCGAGCTCCCATGGCGCGCAAGCGGACCGGTGACTGGGACGGCTCAAACGTTCTCGAAGACCACATCACTTTCCTCCGCAACACGCGGCGGCTGCCCAACGAGGGCTATGTTCAGGCACGCGTTCTGCCCACGAAGGAGATTTCGTCGGCACCGGAGGATGGCGAACACGTCATCTTTCGGTCGCACTTCCTTCGCGGCTTCGGCCTGCCGGTGAGCGGCTTCCTTCGTTCCTTTCTTCAATTCTACCGACTCCAGCCGCACCACCTCACACCGAACATGGTGGTGCTGCTATCGGCCTTCGTCACGCTCTGCGAAGGCTAACTCGGCGTTCTCCCCACTCTCGAGCTCGGGGGGGGGGGGGGATCTTCTACACCTAGCTTGGCACTGCCACCAAGAACGAGGCGGCTCAGTGCAGAGCCTTCATCGCGGTGCGGTGCCCGGGTGCCTGCTACGTCTTGAGCTTGCGTTGGTTTTCCCCGAAGAGGAGAGGATGATGCAGCAGAGTAGCGTAAGTATTTCCCTCAGTTTTTGAGAACCAAGGTATCAATCCAGTAGGAGGCCACGCGCGAGTCCCTCGTACCTACACAAAACAAATAGCTCCTCGCAACCAACGCGAATAGGGGTTGTCAATCCCTTCACGGTCACTTACGAGAGTGAGATCTGATAGAGATGATAGATAATATTTTTGGTATTTTTGGTATAAAGATGCAAAGTAAAATAAAAGGCAAAGTAAAGAGCAAAGCAATAATAAAGCTGTTGGGGAACGCAGTAATTTCAAAAAATTTCCTACGATCACGCAAGACCATGGTGATGGCATAGCAACGAGAGGGGAGAGTGTCCGTCCACGTACCCTCGTAGACCGAAAGCGGAAGCGTTATAACAACGCTGTTGATGTAGTCGACGTCTTCACGATCCGACCGATCCAAGCACCGAACGACGGCACCTCCGAGTTACGCACACGTTCAGCTCGATGGCGATCCCCGGACTCCGATCCAAAGCAAAGTGTCGGGGATGAGTTCCGTCAAGACGACGGCGTGGTGGCGATGTTGATGCTCCACCGACGCGGGGCTTCGCCTAAGCTCCATGACGATATGACTTCTCCGTGAGGCTTCGCCTAAGCTCTCTGACGATATGACCGAAGTGGAATATGGTGGAGGGGCACCGCACACGGCTAAGGAACGATCCGTAGATCAACTTGTGTGTCTGGGGTGCCCCTGCCCCGTATATAAAGGAGCCAAGGGGAGGTGGCGGCCCAAGGGGGCGCGCAAGGAGTCCTACTCCCTCGGGAGTAGGACTCCCCTCAATCCTAGTTGGATTAGGATTCCGGAGGAAAGAGAGAGAGGGGCCGGCCCACCTTTCCTAGTCCTAATAGGACTAGGGAAGGGGGGGCGTCTGACCACCTAGGGCTGGCCTCTCTCCTTTCCACTAAGGCCCACTATGGCCCATGTAGTTCGGGGGTTCGGTAACCTCCGGTACTCGTAAATTCTCGATTTCACTCGGAACCCTTCCAAGTCCAAACATAGGCTTCCAATATATCAATCTTTATGTCTCGACCATTTCGAGACTCCTCGTCATGTCCGTGATCACATCCGGGACTCGAACAAACTTGGTGCATCAATACTTATAAACTCATTATGAACTGTCATCGAAGCGTTAAGCGTGCGGACCCTACGGGTTCGAGAACTATGTAGACATGACCTAGAACCATTCTCGGTCAATAACCAATAGCGGAACCTGGATGCCCATATTGGTTCCTACATATTCTACGAAGATCTTTATCGGTCAAACCGCATAACGACATACGTTGTTCCCTTTGTCATCGGTATGTTACTTACCCGAGATTCGATCGTCGGTATCCAATACCTAGTTCAATCTCGTTACCGGTAAGTCTCTTTACTCGTTCCGTAATACATCATCTCACAACTAACTTATTAGTTGTAATTGCTTGCAAGGCTTAAGTGATGTGCATTACCGAGAAGGCCTGGAGATACCTCTCCGACAATCGGAGTGACAAAACCTAATCTCGAAATACGCCAACCCAACAAGTACCTTTGGAGACACCTGTAGTACTCCTTTATAATCACCCGATTACGTTGTGACGTTTGGTAGTACCAAAGTGTTCCTCCGATGGCAGGAGTTGCATAATCTCATAGTTATAGGAACATGTATAGGTCATGAAGAAAGCATTAACATACTAAACGATCAAGTGTTAAGCTAACGGAATGGGTCATGTCAATCAGATCATTCTACTAATGATGTGACCTTGTTAATCAAATAACAACTCCTTGTTTATGGTTAGGAAACATAACCATCTTTGATTAACAAGCTAGTCAAGTAGAGGCATACTAGTGACATCTTGTTTGTCTATATATTCACACATGTATTATGTTTCCGGTTAATACAATTCTAGCATGAATAATAAACTTTCATCATGATATAAGGAAATAAATAATAACTTTATTATTGCCTCTAGGGCATATTTCCTTCAAAAGCGTAGGAAGATTAATATGATGAAAATAGACCCGGGGGCCATAGATTTCACTAGTGGCTTGTCACGCCCAAGATGTGACCCTATCCTAAAGGAACTCGAAGGTCCCACCAAGGATAGAAGCACATCTTGAAGACGCTTTTGCAAGGTGGATATCATTACATCAACATTACATAATAGTGGGGATACATACATAAGGCACAAATGCCACAAGAATACAACAACATCATATACAAGATCAACATCCGTCTACGGATGAAACATAAACGAAACTCAAACGACATCCACCACCTTTAGCCCAGCTGCCGACCTGGAACCTATCCCCTGATCGAAGAAGAAGCAGAAGAAGAACTCCAATACAAACAAACATCGCTCTCACGTCATGATCATCGCAAACCTGTACCTGCAACTGGTGGTGTAGTAATCTGTGAGCCACGAGGACTCAGCAATCCCATTATCATGGGTATCAAGACTAGCAAAGCTTAATGGGAAAGGAAGGGATAAAGTGGTGAGGTTGCAGCAGCGACTAAGCATATATGGTGGCTAACCAACGCAAATGAGAGCGAGAAGAGAAACAAAGGAACGGTCGTCAACTAGTAATGATCAAGAAGTGATCTTGAACTCCTACTTACGCCGGACATAACCCGAAACCGTGTTCTCCTCTCGATCAACCCGAAAAGAGACACTCACAGTTACGCATACGGTTGGTGTATTTTAGAAGAGTTTGCTTCAAGTTTACTACAACCGGATATTAACAAATTCCCATCTCGCCACATAACCGCGGCACGGCTCTCGAAAGTTTATACCCTGCAGGGTGTCCCAACTTAGCCCATGATAAGCTCTCGCGATCAACGAAGGATATTCCTTCTCCCGGGAAGACCCGATCAGTCTCGGAATCCGGCTACAAGACATTTCGACAACAATAAAACAAGACCAGCAAGACCTCCGGCGTGATTACCTCGATAGTAGTCGCAGATCTCGTCCTCGAGCCACGACCGGATGAGCAGTCCGTACAAATAAAACCAAACCCCAAGTTTCCTTGAGGGGGCGCTGCAAAGCACTCTAGTTTGGACCAACACTTAGACAAGCAGTGGCCCGGGGGGGCTGAATAAAGATGACCCTTGGGTTAATTACTCCCAAGGGAAATGTAGGTGGTGGTGAGGCAAATGGTAAAACCAACGTTGGGCCTTGCTGGAGGAGTCTTATTCAAAGCGAACTGTCAAGGGGGTCCAATAAATCACCCGACCGCGTTTGGGACGCAAAATCCGGGAACATAATACCGATATGACGGAAACTAGGGCGGCAAGAGTGGAACAAAACACCAGGCATAAGGCCGAGCCTTCCACCCTTTACCAAGTATATAGATGCATTAATTAATAAGAGATATTGTGATATCCCAACAAAATCCTGTCCACCATGGAGCAATCTTCAACTTCACCTGCAACTAGCAACACTATAAGAGGGGCTGAGCAAAGCGGTAACATAGCCAAACAGCGGTTTGCATAGGAAAGGTGTCAAAGGTTAGAGGCTGACATGGCAATTTGGGATGGATTGATAAACAGGTAATAGGTAGCGCAGCATAGCGATAGAACGAAGCAACTAGCATAGCAATGATAGTAGTGAGATCCAGGGTAGCGGTCATCTTGCCTGAAATCCCGCAAGGAAGAAGAGCGAGTCCATGAAGAAGACGAACGGATGAAGCCGAACCAAGCGTTGTCGAACGAATCCTCATGATCATAGCAAACAGGAACTAACAAGAAGAAGCACACAACATAGTAAACACACCACACATGAACAAGGCATGATGCACAACAAGCATGATGCATGACAAGGCTAGATGAGGCTACTCATGGCAAGAGATGATGCAAATAAGAGCAACACATCAAGGCAAGTTTAAATGAGGCCGGGAACAACATATAACAATTCCGGTAAGTCCTCATATGCAAATTTCGAAATTGGTCCAGATCTGAATAACATTATGTTCAAGTTATTAAGCAGCAAGCTAAGATGCACCAAGATGATCTACACGAAATTCTAGTCAAGTTACATATAAAGTTCATTAGATTCGGAGCTACGGCCTAGAAGATATGAGCAAAACAAGTTAAACATGGCATTGATGCAAAATGCATACAAACATCAAACAAACACATCAAAACAAGGATGCAACATGATAATATGAAACTACATACAAAATCAAGCAAGTTTCATATAGAGCACACTCAAAGCGGAGCAACGGTTCAACACATACACACAATACAAGTTATAGCAACAATCTGTCCAAAACAGCAACTAGGCATATTGCAAGCACCAAAGCTACAAGCTACAACATCTTAACAAGAAAACAAAAGGCATGGGCATGATTTACAGGTAAAGCATTACAAAACATGAACACTGAGCTATCCCCAGAAACTACTAGAACATGCTCAAAAACTCATGGCAAGATTGCAAATAATAACAGTTTCAGGCTTAAGCAGAAATAACATCAGGTTGCAATGTTTAGAGCTATCAAACAACATGTTACAGGAACTTATCATGGCAAACAAAGGCATGGCATAAATCTACTAATTGCATAGAACAAAAGTCCTTTACTGATCATAAGCCAAACATGATCAGAGGATATGATGGCACCCATGTAAACATGGCAAGTTATATTACAGATTCATGCATTGCAGGAACAACAATAAGTAGGAATGTTGGTGAGCTTCAACCACTCACCACAGAGCAATACATGGTATGGCAAGGCAACTAACAGTAAGAAGACATGTTTATGAAGCTAAGCATGGCAAAAGAAAGTTCATAGGGTGCATGGATCACTAAAAACAATCATGGCAACATTGAATAACATGTAAACAATCTGCCAGGAAACATTTTATAGCAAAAGTAGAGCTCGATTGACTCAAGCTATGGCACTCCATAATTGCAAACAAGGGTATGGATGGATAGATAATAACCATATGTTCAAAACATCCTTACTAAAGTATCTCAAAATAAGCATGGATCTCTCGGTAGCATCAAGTTTACATGGCATAAAAATAACAGCAGAACAGGGGCTGAAATCAGCAACATCATGAAGCCTAGTTTGCATGCTTGTGCTAGTCACCACATAGATCACAAAAATACATGGCATACACCCCTGTAAAGATGGCATGGCATATTACAAAACACATGTAGGACTCAAGATCATAGGATGCACACACCAATCATGGCAAAAATGACAAAAGTGCATGTTCTGATAAGAATCTGAAACTAACATCACATAGCACTCTACTAACAGCATTTCGGGCATCAAGATGAGCTCAAATGAACATGATACAATGAGATGAAATGATGTACTCGTCTAGGCGAACAATTCGACATATTATACGCACAAAACTGAGCTACGGATGCAAAGTTACAGCAGGTTAAACATGGCATGAAAATTACTGAATTCAGGGACTGCAAAATTTCACCTCGGGGAAAAATGGACGGGGTGGACCCGGGACGGAGGGAACCAGGATCGGGGGAGCCGTTTGGTTCCGGGACGGGTGGATCTCATCCCACCCGTCCGGATCGGACGACGGGGGGGCGGATCTGGCGCCGGCGAGGCGGCGGCCGGAGCGCCAAGCGGCTGGGAGGCGCCGGCGGCGAGGAGGCGCGGGCGAAGCCGCCTGGGCGGCGCGGACACGGGGCACTCGGAGGAGCTGCGCGAGGGGCGGCGTGGAGGCGGAGGGGCCGAGGCGGCGAAGCCGGGCGACGGCGCGGGCGGGCGAACGGCGGCGAAGGCCGGGCCAAGACGGCGGCGGCGGCCGGCCGGACGGGCGGAGAGGTCCGGGCGCGCCGAGGCGGCGGACGGCGGCGGTGGCGCTGCTCGCTGGCCTCCGTGGGCTCGCGGCCGCGGCGGCGGGGAGAGAGAGGGCGCGGCCGGGCCGAAAGTGGCGCGAGGGATTGGCCGAGGCGGCGGGCGGCGATGACGTGGCGGCACCTGATTGAAGCGACGTGGGCCGTGGACACGTCCGCGGAGGCGGACATGTCCGGCGGCGGGGAGGAGTTTGGCTAGGGTTTGATCTGCGCGAAAAATCGGGGGGATGCACATATTTATAGGTAGAGGGAGCTAGGAGAGTCCAAATGAGGTGCGGTTTTCGGCCACGCGATCGTGATCGAACGACCGAGAGCATGGAGGGTAGTTTGCTGGTTTTTGGGCCACTTTGGAAGGGGTGTTGGGCTACACACAAAAGAGGCTTTTGCGGTTACCCGGTTAACCGTTGGAGTACCAAACGACCTCCAAATGGCACGAAACTTGACAGGCGGTCTACCGGTGGTATACCAAGGCCGCTTGACAAACCTCAGTCCATTCGAGACCGTTTAACACCCGCATACGAAAAGAGGCAAAAGGGGGCGCCGGAGACATAGGAGTGCCGGATTGCAAAACGGACAACGGGGAAAATGCTCGGATGCATGAGACGAACACGTATGCAAATGCGATGCACATGACGACATGATATGAAATGCAGATGATGACATGGCAAAGTGCAACACGCAAGAAAATGACATGGCAACGAAGGCGAATAACTGGCGGACACCTGGCGCATCGAATCCGGGGCGTTACATGGCTTCTCTCAAGAGCATAGGTATTTTACGGCGGGTGAACGAATTGCTGTTGAGCAATTGACAGAATTGAGCATAGTTATGAGAATATCTAGGTATGGTCATGTATATAGGCATCACGTCCGAGACAAGTAGACCGACTCACCTGCATCTACTATCATACTCCACTCATCGACCGCTATCCAGCATGCGTCTAGAGTATTAAGTTAATGAAAACAGAGTAACGCCTTAAGCAAGATGACATGATGTAGAGGAATAAATTCATGCAATATGATAAATACCCTATCTTGTTATCCTCGATGGCAACAATACAATACGTGCCTTGCAACCCTTTCTGTCACTGGGTAAGGAAACCGCAAGATTAAACCCACAACTAAACACTTCTCCCATTGCAAGAACTACCAATCTAGTTGGCCAAACCAAACGGATAATTCGAAGAGACTTGTAAAGATAACTCAATCATACATAAAAGAATTCAGAGAAGATTCAAATATTGCTCATAGATAATCTTGATCATAAACCCACAATTCATCGGTCTCAACAAACACACCGCAAAAAGAAGATTACATCGAATAGATCTCCACGAGAGAGGGGGAGAACATTGTATTGAGATCCAAAAAGAGAGAATAAGCCATCTAGCTACTAACTATGGACCCGAAGGTCTGCGGTAAACTACTCACACTTCATCGGAGAGGCTATGATGATGATGTAGAAGCCCTCCATGGTGGAATCCCCTTTCGGCAGAGCTCCGGAATAGGCCCCAAGATGGGATCTCGTGGATACAGAAAGTTGCGGCAGTGGAATTAGCTTTTTGGGTCTCAAAAACTGGGTCTTATCTGATGAGAAAATCACGTTCCTGAAGATTTCATTCCGTTTGGACTCCGTTTGATATTTCGTTTCTTCGAAACACTGAAATAGGCAAAAAACATCAATTCTGGGCTGGGCCTCCGGTTAATAGGTTAGTCCCAAAAGTAATATAAAAGTGGAAAATAAAGCCCAATATAGTCCAAAACAATATATAATATAGCATGGAGCAAGCAAAAATTATAGATACGTTGGAGACGTATCAGGCATCCCCAAGCTTAATTCCTGCTCGTCTTCGAGTAGGTAAATGATAAAAAGAGAATTTTTGATGCGGAGTGCTACTTGGCATAATTTCAATGTAATTCTTCTTAATAGTGGTATGAATATTCACATCCGAAGGATTCAAGACAAAAGTTCATATTGGCATAAAAATAATAATACTTTGTAACATCCCAAAATTCTAAATTTTGGAATGTTATATTAGATAATTAACTATGCTTGTTGTCTGATTGATGGTTTGATTGATTGAGTGAAACTGAGTGGAATTTGAAAACTTTTGAAAGTTGAATGAGAGGGAATGAAATGACTTTCCCAAACTTTCCCCTTTGCCTTTTGGATCCCAATGAATTCAAGTTCATTCCAACACCAAACCCTAGAGTGAAGATGACATGACTTCTTCCATTTTGAAATGAAAAGGGTTTTGGAAAAGATTTAAATTTCATTTGGGAATATTTCAAATTCAAAGCTTTATGCAACTCAATGATTTTCATGAGGGAAGATAAAATGACTTCTTCAATTATATGAAATATGAGTTGGAAGTTAAAAAGTATCAAATTGAAAGTCATTTGAAAGTGCCTTGAAACCCTCTTTCAAATTTGAGTTTTGGGATTTGAATTCAAAACTTTGGCAAGTGGGAATCATATCAAAAACTATGCCTGATAAATACTTGAGCAAAAGTATGAGTGGAGTAAACATGACACTCCAAAAATATCAGAGGGAAACAATGCCAAAAGTTTTGAATTCAAATTTGAGTTTTATTTGGATATTGGAAAAAAATGAATTTTTATAAACTTTGGATTTTGCCCCTGCAAAAATGTTCAAATGATAGGGAATATTCCCCTGATCATTTTGGTATATATATACCCTATATAAAATATTTATAGATTTTGTTTTATTTCTGTTTTGTTTTTCTCAAAAAAAAATTCAAAAAAAAAAAACCCCCAGGCGCCAACCCCTGGCCCAGCCAGTAAGCTCCCCACCAGCCCGGCCCACCAGGCGGCCCAGGCCACCATGAGGCAGCCTAACCAGCCTCACCTCCCCTCGCCTGGCGCTTGGCAGTCGCCCGCTCGCCCGCACCCCTCCCTCTCTCTCTGGCAGGTGGCCCCGCCCCCGTCTTCAACTCCCGCCCCACGTCTTTGCTGCGCCGCCGCCGATCGCCGGATCCCACGAGATCCGGGATCCCGATCCCCTCCCGATCGCCTCAAGCAAGGCCGAGGCCCCCGCCTATTTAAGCCCTCGCCCCGCACCCCATTCCCCCCCCCCCCCCTCGCCCCTCGCCGGAACCCCCCTCTCTCTCACACGCCGTCGCCGGAGCCCGAACCCACCGCCGCCGCCATTCGCGTCACCGTCGCCGCCCAAGCCCTCCCCGAGCTCGCCCGACTCCACCCAGAGCCTCGCCGCCCCAAGCACCCGGGAGCTCTCCACCGACCTCCCGACGACGGGAGGCCACCACACCCGCCGCCCGCCGCCGCCCGCCGCCGAGCTCCGGTAAATGGGAGATCCCTCCCCGTCCGATCTCAAATCGATGGTTAGGATTAGAACACCCCGAAGGGGTATTTTTTAAATAAAACCGCCCGGTTCGACCGGTTTAGTCCGGTTTAGTTTTTAGCTAGGGTTTATTTTATTTAGCCCGGCCCGACTAGTTTAACCCTAGGGCCCGTTTAGTTTATATTACGCTGCTATCGTAGTTTAGGCCCATTAGGCCCTTTTTCATTTATTTTTGTTTTCTGTTTTAACAGAATAGTTCCTGTTTGAAAAATTCATATCTTTTATTCTGTTTAATATTTTTAGGTGATTCTTTTTTTGTTGGTTTGAAAATTTTCTATAGTTTCTGTAGTAAACATATTTAGCTATGTTAAAATTAATTAAAATTGCTTTATTTTAGTTTTAGTCAGAATAGTAAATCTGTTATAACATGAGCTAGGAAAATTATTTTGGTTGATTCTTTTGTCCCAACTTTATTTTGACATTGCCAAACCATAGGAATTAATTTGGGTATTTTAGGATTAATAAAAAAATAGGTTTAAGCAGAATCTTGTTAATCCTAATTAATCAACTAGCTACTGTTTTTCTATTATTTTAATTAGTAAATAAATTTATTTTTAACATGTGATTGATTATTCTAGGTTAGTTTCTGTCACTTTACAGGATGAACTTTTATTTATAATAAATAAAACTTTTATTTTATTTTTCTTAATAGAAATTGAATTAGGCCTAATAGGAGTTTCATAATAGATTTTAATTAATTCTTTTTGCTCCTAGTTGCTTAATGAAATCTTTTCTGTTAAGTTAACATAAAACCATGATTAGGTTATGTTGAGAAATTTTTGTTATATAAAACTATTTTTAGTTGTTGCTTGAAGTAGGAAAAACTTGAGTTGGTTTTCTTTGAGTTTTCCCTTTGGGTTTTGATTTGTTGTTTGGTGTGTTATGTTACTATGTTGCTATGTTACGTGATCTCATGCTATGTGCTTACTATAGTTATTGTTATTGTTTGCCTCTGTAGAATTTCCGAGTCTGAAGCTTGCTACTCTGAATCCCTAGTTTTCGAAGATCGTCAGCAAGGCAAGTTCACTTTGACCATGTTTTTCATACCTATGTGTTTTATTGCATCTAGTGTCATCTTCGCAACAATCCCTCCAGTAGTGATATTGAATCCTTGTAGTTGAGTAGTATGCATGAGGTAGGAACCCATCACCCTGTTACCAAGCCCGGGACGTTATTTATTTTAATGCTACGCTATAGTAGACGGGGTTGGTATGAGTGCTCGAGAGTGGTGTGAAGAAGGAGGACTCTACGTCAATGACGACAACTCCATGATGGAACCTGCAAGGACTGCATCTTCAAGGCCTCAAGACTTCAAGACTCGAGACAAGAATTCAATACACACTACTGGGTGAAGGACGGTTGTGGGCACCTGGAGAAACCGTGGTTGGCGGGATGCATGGAGAAGCGCCATGACATCTTGCGGAAAGCTTCACCCAGACTCAAAGAGATGGAAGAATACTTCATGCCCGGAAGCTTACCTGTGCAACCGCAAGTCAATATGGGCTCTGGCTTGGTTGACCTTAGTTGTGACTCTGGCTGGGACGGTGCTAGCAGATGTAGAACTACGGTAGGATGGGATGAGCACCGGACGGTGGTCAGAGGAACTCTTGAGGAAGACCATGTTTCGGTCATCTTGTTCTCAAACACCACGAAGTGCGAACGTAAAGAGAGGGATCGAATCTTGCGGGTAAAGTGTACAAACCTCTGCAGAGGGTTAAAACCTAATCGATTAGCCGTGTCCCCGGTTACGGACAATTTGAGCATCTGGACTTGGATCTATCTCGGAACTCTCAACACCGGATTGATAACTTAATTATGGGCAACTATGATGATTTTGGACTATGAGACATCGGTTAGCGGAACCATGTCATGATAGAAAAACTCCATAGTACAGGCTTCATTTATTCCTTTGATGTAGGGAAAATAAATTAGCTTTTACGCAAACAAAACTCAGATCTGAGCCACAAAGCCAAATTGCATATAGTATAGTTTTACCATCTGTTTATTCATGTTGTGATCTTGCGGTACATTCAATGTACTGACCTACACGGCTGCAACGTATCATGTTGCAGATATTTCCTCGACGAGTAAGAGTTACGATCTGAGGTTACGGTCTACACTCAACCTGCCGATGGCGTTGATGGGACTCCACACCCGACTATTTGTTTCCGTTGTGACTTATGAGGTATATATCAGTTTTACGTTAATTATACATGTGATTGCACTTTGATATATATATTGATGTCTTGTGCGTACAAAGATCTTGATCCGTGGATGGCACAAAGAACACGTAGGCTTGACCGTGCGAGGTCGGGTCGCTCTGAGAGATGGTATCGAGCACATGTTGATCTGTAAACGTGACCCTAGAAATCGGAAAGCCCTTGGACAGGAAATTTCTAAAACTTTATTTTCAAAAAGACTCTTACTTCTCATCTTTTCAGATTTTATCAAATAGACACTCTCACCTCAAATAGTTAGAATATACACCTTTCCTTTTGACCACACGGAAGATCAATCAAGTCGCTCCAAGAATTAAAGATATCGGACAACCGATGGCCATTTCAGAGTAAAGAGGATTTCACCATGCGTTGGAAGAATTGCAGCTGCAACAATTGAAGACTCAAGACTTGAAGAATTTGAAGTTCTGAAGAATTATTTGACCTTTAGAGACCAAACCCTGTTATACACCTACGTTAGATGCGACGATTTGTGAGCTGTCATTTGTTTGATGTTTTCCGACAGCCACAAAGTAAAACTTGTTTCTTCAAAACTATCGTTTGTATTGTGTGTATCCCTCCCCACCTCTCTCATATCTCATCCCAAAACTTTTGGACCCCATAGATGATGAATGAAGTTGGGTGATAATCTCTGGACCGAAGACTTCGGGAGGCGAGAGCTATGGATTCGGAACATGGAGAATCACTTGAGGGAGCAATTTGGTTTAAAGGAAGAATGAAGTATCAGACGCTCTTCAGTACTTTGAAGGAAGTGCTGCAACATGGTGGCAGATGCATCAAGCTATACAGGGATGGAATGGAGCAAAGACTTGGGAGGAATTCAAGAAGACCCCGTTGAGATCACGTCTCATCCGGAGGCACCATGATAACCCGAAGAAGAAACCTTATGCCTGCAAGATTTGCGGAGGAATAGGACACACCAGGAGGAACACAAGGATGGATGCCCTCATTGTGAGGAGAAACACCCAAATGAGGAATGCCCAACTAGTCGGGTGACTTGTTTCTTATGTGAAGGAACCACCCACTACCCGACTCGGTGTCACATTTACCCCATGGTGCAACAAACTATTCAGGAGCAGGAAGAAGGAATGAAAGAAAGCGCTCGAGAAGTTATGAAAGAACCTGTGATGAAGGAATGTGTTGAAGACCACGATGGAGAAGGCCTCAACAGATTTTACTCCAATGCCCGCCATTCATGTGGAGAAGAAGGACATTTTTCACAAAGATTGCACCAAGGAAAGGAAAGAGTATTTGGGATACTTCCACGGAAGCAATAGAGTTTGATCCAAAGGGAATAGAAGGTTTGATCGAGCGAAGAAACCCAAGAAGAGAAAACAAAGACACCCTCAGAACAACCCAATTTATACAAAGAGGGACAAGAGTCATATTACCTGTTTTGAATGTAAGGACGTCGGGCATTATGCCAATCATTGTCTCGAAAGGAAGCAAGGAACTCAAGGAGCAGGCACCATCTCCAAGAAGCCCAAAGACTTATCGAAAGTTATGTGTTTTCATTGCAAGGAAGCAGGACATTATGCTACTAAATGTCCCGACAAGATGAAAGCAGGAGTGGAGTAGTTGGAATTTTGATATTGGAAACAAGAGTAATAGAAAGCAATTTCATTTTCATGAGTTCGATGAGTTGAGTTATGTAATGGGTGCTTCAGAGATTGTAATGAATGCATGAATCAATAAAGTTAAGGTGTGATGATTTCATATGTTGAATTTTATGGGTTGTTACTCCATGAACAAAGAGTTTTGACCATTTTCGAGGATATGAGAAAAATATGGTCTATGGAAGAATTTGTGCATTTTAAGGGTGGTAGTACCGTGAAGAAGACTAGCCTAATGGATAAGAAAATATATATTCCACGGACTGTAGTTTGAAAAAAAATTGGAGTTACGCTTTTGATATGATGGTATGAAGAAGCAGTACTACCGGTTTTAAAGGAGGTGTAATATGGAACAAGAGAGTTACTCCAAGGATGAGTTAAAGCTGCAGTAGTGTTGAAGTGGGCCATAACCCACATGCCCAGGATTTGAAAAGGAACAGATGTAACCTTGATGAAGGAAGAAAATTGAAAGAATCGGTGATTCAATCAGCATACGTTTCGTAGGAGGTTACGCAAAAACCTGAGAGTGGTGAAGTAACGATAGATGTTTTGTTTGGCTTGCAGAACCAAAGGATTTACCCGATCCCTGTTCGAGAACAAGAGAAATTCTGCAATGCTTGTGAGTATGCCCAAGTGTTAGAATACGTGATTCACTATTTACATATGTGGTAATGATTCAAGTACGGGATGGATTGGCCCCCATACCGGAGACTTCTATCATGAACTATCATATGTTGATGGAAAATCGAGAGAGCCTTGAAAACCTTAGAAGAGTGTCGACGCGATAAGCCATAAAACCATAGAATGGTAGTACGATGGAACCCTTCTGAGCAACCGTTGCCAATCGTAGGTTATACGGTGAAGTTCAACCTGCACCGTTCTCTACAAGAGAAACCATTAATGGTAGACCACCATGAGTATTTCGATAGTTGTCTAGAGTGGACACAGACCTATCAGCTAAGAAGACCCAGTCTCGGACAAACTTCAACTTTGACGAACCAACCCAAGATTTGGAGGAAACTCTATGCTTGACGGAAGAGCGTTAAATGAAGGAGCTATTGTAAGATATGTGCAGAGACATACATTGTCAACACTCCAGAGACAGTATCTGAGTTTATTGGAACTGTAACCTTGATTTAAGTGTGGTAGCACACTAGACCATTCCGATCGACGGATTTGCTAGCAGACCCCCAACCCCTAACCTTTTCTTGCTAGCCTCTTCGAATCTCGAGGACGAGATTCATTTTAAGTGTGGTAGGTTTGTAACATCCCAAAATTCTAAATTTTGGAATGTTATATTAGATAATTTAGTATGGTTGTGGGGTGATTGATGGGGTGATTGATTGAGTGAGACTGAGTGGAATTTGAAAACTTTTGAAAGTTGAATGAGAGGGAATGAAATGACTTTCCCAAACTTTCCCTTTGCCTTTTGGATCCCAATGAATTCAAGTTCATTCCAACACCAAACCCTAGAGTGAAGATGACATGACTTCTTCCATTTTGAAATGAAAAGGGTTTTGGAAAAGATTTAAATTTCATTTGGGAATATTTCAAATTCAAAGCTTTATGCAACTCAATGATCTTCATGAGGGAAGATAAAATGACTTCTTCAATTATATGAAATATGAGTTGGAAGTTAAAAAGTATCAAATTGAAAGTCATTTGAAAGTGCCTTGAAACCCTCTTTCAAATTTGAGTTTTGGAATTTGAATTCAAAACTTTGGCAAGTGGGAATCATATCAAAAACTATGCCTGATAAATACTTGAGCAAAAGTATGAGAGGAGTAAACATGACACTCCAAAAATATCAGAGGGAAACAATGCCAAAAGTTTTGAATTCAAATTTGAGTTTTATTTGAATATTGGAAAAAATGAATTTTTATAAACTTTGGATTTTGCCCCTGCAAAAATGTTCAAATGATAGGGAATATTCCTCTGATCATTTTGGTATATATATACCCTATATAAAATATTTATAGATTTTGTTTTATTTCTGTTTTTGTTTTATTAAAAAAATAAATTCAAAAAAAGAGAAAAACCCCCAGGCGCTACCAGCCCCCCCGGCCCACCCAAATACCCCCCCCACCACCGGCCCACCAGGCGGCCCAGAGGCCCAATGAGGCCGACCAACCGGCCTCACCTCCCTCGCTTGAAAGCGCCACGGCGCCCGCCGCCCGCACCCTCCCTCTCTCTGGCGGGTGGCCCCGCCCGTCTTCAACCCCGCCCACGTCTTCGCAGCGCCGCCACGATCACGGATCTCATGAGATCCGGGATCGATCCTCCCGATCGCCTCGAAGCAAGGCCGAGGCCCCGCCTATTTAAGCCCTCGCCCGCACCCCATCCCCCTCGCCCCTCGAAACCCCCTCTCTCTCACACGCCGTCATGGGAGCCGAACCCCACCGCCACCGCCATTCGTCGCCGTCGCCGCCCTAGCCCTCCCGAGCTTGCCTGACTCCACCAAGAGCCCTCGTCGCCAGCACGGCCGAGTTTCCCACCGACCTCCCCGACGACCGGAGAGGCCACCACACCCGCCGCCGCCGCCGAGCTCCGGTAAGTCGCCGGAGACCCCCTCCCCCGTCCGACGGTTAGGATTAGAACACCCCGAAGGGGTATTTTTTAAATAAAACCGCCCGGTTCGACCGGTTTAGTCCGGTTTAGTTTTTAGCTAGGGTTTATTTTATTTAGCCCGGCCCGACTAGTTTAACCCTAGGGCCCGTTTAGTTTATATTACGCTCGGTCGTAGTTTAGGCCCATTAGGCCCTTTTTCATTTATTTTTGTTTTCTGTTTTAACAGAATAGTTCCTGTTTTGAAAAATTCATATCTTTTATTCTGTTTAATATTTTTAGGTGATTCTTTTTTTTGTTGGTTTGCAAATTTTCTATAGTTTCTGTAGAAAACATATTTAGCTATGTTAAAGTTAATTAAAATTGCTTTATTTTAGTTTTAGTCAGAATAGTAAATCTGTTATAACATGAGCTAGGAAAATTATTTTTGGTTGATTCTTTTTGTCCCAACTTTATTTTGACATTGCCAAACCATAGGAATTAATTTGGGTATTTTAGGATTAATAAAAAAATAGGTTTAAGCAGAATCTTGTTAATCCTAATTAATCAACTAGCTACTGTTTTTCTATTATTTTAATTAGTAAATAAATTTATTTTTAACATGTGATTGATTATTCTAGGTTAGTTTCTGTCACTTTACAGGATGAACTTTTATTTATAATAAATAAAACTTTTATTTTATTTTTCTTAATAGAAATTGAATTAGGCCTAATAGGAGTTTCATAATAGATTTTTAATTAATTCTTTTTGCTCCTAGTTGCTTAATGAAATCTTTTCTGTTAAGTTAACATAAAACCATGATTAGGTTATGTTGAGAAATTTTTTGTTATATAAAACTATTTTTAGTTGTTGCTTGAAGTAGGAAAAACTTGAGTTGGTTTTCTTTGAGTTTTCCCTTTGGGTTTTGATTTGTTGTTTGGTGTGTTATGTTACTATGTTGCTATGTTACGTGATCTCATGCTATGTGCTTACTATAGTTATTGTTATTGTTTGCCTCGGTAGAATTTCCTGAGTCTGAAGCTTGCTACTCTGAATCCCTAGTTTTCAAGATCGTCAACAAGGCAAGTTCACTTTGACCATGTTTTTCATACCTATGTGTTTTATTGCATCTAGTGTCATCTTCGCAACAATCCCTCCGGTAGTGATATTGAATCCTTGTAGTTGAGTAGTATGCATGAGGTAGGAACCCATCACCCTGTTACCAAGCCCGGGGCGTTATTTATTTTAATGCTACGCTATAGTAGACGGGGTTGGTATGAGTGCTCGAGAGTGGTGTGAAGAAGGAGGACTCTACGTCAATGACGACAACTCCATGATGGAACCCGCAAGGACTGCATCTTCAAGGCCTCAAGACTTCAAGACTCGAGACAAGAATTCAATACACACTCTTGGGTGAAGGGCGGTTGTGGGCACCTGGAGAAACCAGTGGTTGGCGGGATGCATGGAGAAGCGCCATGACATCTTGCGGAAAGCTTCACCCAGGACTCAAAGAGCGGAAGAATACTTCATGCAGGAAGCTTACATGCAACCGCAAGTCAATATGGGCTCTGGCTTGGTTGACCTTAGTTGTGACTACTGGCTGGGACGATGCTAGCGGATGTAGAACTACGGTAGGATGGGATGAGCACGGACGGTGGTCGAGGAACTCTTGGAAGACCATGTTTCGGTCATCTTGTTCTCAAACACCACGAAGTGCGAGAACGTAAAGAGAGGGATCGAATCTTGCGGGTAAAGTGTACAAACCTCTGCAGAGGGTTAAAACCTAATCGATTAGCCGTGTCCCGATTCACGGACAATTTGAGCATCTGGACTTGGATCTATCTCGGAACTCTCAACACCGGATTGATAACTTAATTATGGGCAACTATGATGATTTTGGACTATGAGACATCGGTTGGCGGAACCATGTCATGATAGAAAAACTCCATAGTACAGGCTTCATTTATTCCTTTGATGTAGGGAAAATAAATCAGCTTTTACATAAACAAAACTCAGAATCTGAGCCACAAAGCCAAATTGCATATAGTATAGTTTTACCATCTGTTTATTCATGTTGTGATCTTGCCAGTACATTCAATGTACTGACCTACACGGCTGCAACGTATCATGTTGCAGATATTTCCTCGACGAGTAAGAGTTACGATACAGGGTTATGGTCTACACTCAACCTGCCGATGGCGTTGATGGGACTCCACACCCGACTATATGTTTCATTGTGACTTATGAGGTATATATCGGTTTTACGTTAATTATACATATGATTGCACTTTGATATATATATTGATGTCGTATGCGTGCGATATCTTGATCGAGGATGGCACAAAGACACGTAGAGGCTTGACCGTCTGAGGTCGGGTCGCTACATACTTCAAGCATACTAACTAAGCAATTATGTCTTCTCAAAATAACATGGCCAAAGAAAGTTAATCCCTACAAAATCATATAGTTTAGTCATGCTCCATTTTCGTCACACAAGAATGCTCTCATCATGCACAACCCCGCTGACAAGCCAAGCAATTATTTCATACTTTAGTAATCTCAAACTTATAAACCTTCACGCAATATATGAGCGCGAGCCATGGACATAGCACTATGGGTGGAATAGAATATAATGATGCGGGTTATGTGGAGAAGACAAAAAAGGAGAAGGTCTCATATCAACGAGGCTAATCAACGGGCTATGGAGATGCCCATCAATTGATGTTAATGCAAGGAGTAGGGATTGCCATGCAACGGATGCACTAGAGCTATAAATGTATGAAAGCTCAACAAAAGGAACTAAGTGGGTGTGCATCCAACTTGCTTGCTCACGAAGACCTAGGGCATTTGAGGAAGCCCATCGTTGGAATATACAAGCCAAGTTCTATAATGAAAAATTCCCACTAGTATATGAAAGTGACAACATATGAAACTCTTTATATGAAAAACATTGTGCTACATTGAAGCACAATATATGAGACTCGCTATATGAAGAACATGGTGCTACTTTGAAGCACAAGTGTGGAAAAAGAGATAGTAACATTGCCCCCTTTTTTTTGGGCCTTCTTTTTTTTCCTTTGGCCTTTCTCCATTTTTGGGGGGGGGGGGACAATGCTCTAGAAAATGATGACCATCACACTTCTATTTATTTACAACTCAATGATTACAACTCGATACTAGAACAAAGTATGACTCTATATGAATGCCTCTGGCGGTGTACCGGGATATGCAATGAATCAAGAGTGACATGTATGAAAGAATTATGAACGGTGGCTTTGCCACAAATACTATGTCAACTACATGATCATGCTAAGCAATATGCCAATGATGAATGTGTCATGAAGAACGGTATGGTGGAAAGTTGCATGGCAATATATCTCGGAATGGCTATGGAAATGCCATAATAGGTAGGTATGGTGGCTGTTTTGAGGAAGATATAAGGAGGTTTATGTGTGAAATAGCGTATCATATCACGGGGTTTGGATGCACCGGCGAAGTTTGCACCAACTCTCAATGTGAGAAAGGGTAATGCACGGTACCGAAGAGGCTAGCAATGATGGAAATGTGAGAGTGCATATAATCCATGGACTCAACATTAGTCATAAAGAACTCACATACTTATTGCAAAAATCTACAAGCCATCAAAAACCAAAGCACTACGCGCATGCTCCTAGGGGGATAGATTGGTGGGAAAATACCATCGCTCGTCCCCAACCGCCACTCATAAGGAGGACAATCAAATAACACCTCATGTTTCAAATTTGTTACATAACGTTTACCATACGTGCATGCTACAGGACTTGCAAACTTCAACACAAGCATTTCTCAGATTCACAACTACTCAACTAGCACGACTTTGATATTATCACCTCCATATCTCAAAACAATTATCAAGCATCAAACTTTTCTTAGTATTCAACGCACTCAAAAGAAAGTTTTACAAATCTTGAATACCAAGCATATTATTATTAAGCAAATTACCATGCTATTTAAGACTCTCAAAATAATATAAGTGAAGCATGAGAGATCAATAGTTTCCTTAAAACAAATCCACCATCGTGCTCTAAAAGATATAAGTGAAGTACTAGAGCAAAACTATAAAGCTCAAAAGATATAAGTGAAGCACATAGAGCAAAACTATCAAGCTCAAAAGATATAAGTGAAGCACATAGAGTATTCTAACAAATTCCAATTCATGTATGGCTCTCTCAAAAGGTGTTTACAGCAAGGATGATTGTGGTAAACTAACAAGCAAAGACGCTCCAAGAAAAACACATATCATGTGGTGAATAAAAATATATCTCCAAGTAAAGTTACCGATGGAAGTGGACGAAAGAGGGGATGCCTTCCGGGGCATCCCCAAGCTTTGACTTTTTGGTGTCCTTGGATTATCTTGGGGGCGCCATGGGCATCCCCAAGCTTAGGCTCTTGCCACTCCTTGTTCCATAATCCATCAAAAAAATTCACCCAAAACTTGAAAACTTCACAACACAAAACTCAACAGAAATCTCGTGAGCTCTGTTAGCGAAACAAAACAAAAGATCACTACAAGGTACTGTAATGAACTCATTATTTATTTATATTGGTGTTAAACCTACTGTATTCCAACTTCTCTATGGATCATAAACTATTTTACTAGCCATAGATTCATCAAAATAAGCAAACAGCACACGAAAAACAGAATCTGTCAAAAACAGAACAGTCTGTAGTAATCTGTAACTAACGCAAACTTCTGGAACTCCAAAAATTTAGCCAAAATAGGTCGACCTAGGAAATTTGTTTATTGATCAGCATCAATTGGAATAACTATTTTATCACGTTCTGGTGATTTTTAACAATTGTTTTCGTGAACCGAAAGTTTCTGGAAATTACAGCAAGATCAAATAACTATTATCCAAGAAGATCCTATAGGTTTAACTTGACACAAACACTAATTAAAACATAAAAACACATCTAAACAGAAGGTAGATGGATTATTTAATAACATCAAGGAAAAATATTGGGTTGTCTCCCAACAAGCGCTTTTTTTTAAGCCTTTTAGCTAGGCATTGATAATTTTAATGATGCTCACATGAAAGACAAGAATTGAAGCACAAAGAGAGCATCATAAAACACGAGACAAACACATCTAAGTCTAACATACTTCCTATGCATAGGCATCTTATAGAAAAACTAGCATATGCAAGGAAGCGGAAAAGAACAATAGCAATCTCAACATAACGAGAGACAATTTAGTAACATGAAAATTTCTATAACCATATTTTCCTCTCTCATAATAATTACATGTAGGATCATAAGAAAATTCAACAATATAGTTATCACATAACATATTCTCAACACGATCCACATGCATGCGAAGTTGACACTCTTCCAAAATAGTGGGATTATCATTAACTAAAGTCATGATTTCTCCAAGCCCACTTTTATCAAAAATTTCATAAGATTGAACATTATCCAAATATGTGGGATCTAAAGTTGACACTCTTCCAAACCCACTTTCAATATTATTGCAAACAATATTATCAATCTCATATTCATCATGGGGCTTAAATAAATTTTCAAGATCATGAGAAGAATCACCCCAATCATGATCATTGCAACAAATAGTAGACATAGCAAAACTAGAATCCCCAAGCTTAGGGTTTTGCATATTATTAACACATTTGACATCAAGAGAATTTATAGTAACATCATTGCAATCATGATTTTTATTCAAAGATCTACAATGAATCACTTCATAAAGCACTTTATCACAATTTTCATATTTACGAATTTCAGGCAAAACCTTATAAAGATAATCTAGTGCATCCAAACCACTAGGAATTGGTTCATCATAATTGGATCTCTTAAAAAGATTGGCAAGCAGATGAGGATCCATAGATATTAGCTTCTTTGTTTAGGAATAAATACTCAACTATTTTAACCAAACGAGCAAACGAGCCAAGTAAGACATCAAGGCAAACGAAAAGACGAACGGAAAAGAGAGGGCGAATAAAGCGGCAAGGGTGAAGTGGGGAGAGAAAAACGAGAGGCAAATGGCAAATAATGTAATGAGAGAGATAAGTGATTGTGATGGGTACTTGGTATGTTGACTTTTGCGTAGACTCAACTGCAACGTCGCCAGAAATATTTCTTGCTAATTCTTGAGATTGCGTTGGTTTTCAATGAAGAGGAGAGGATGATGCAGCAGAGTAGCGTAAGTATTTCCCTCTGTTTTTGAGAACCAAGGTATCAATCCAAAGAGGAGGCCACGCTTGAGTCCCTCGTACCTACACAAAACAAATAGCTCCTCGCAACCAACGTGAATAGGGGTTGTCAATCCCTTCACGGTCACTTACGAGAGTGATATCTGATAGAGATGATAGATAATATTTTTGGTATTTTTGGTATAAAGATGCAAAGTAAAATAAAAGGCAAAGTAAAGAGCAAAGCAATAATAAAGGGTAGGAAGATTAATATGATGAAAATAGACCCGGGGGCCATAGATTTCACTAGTGGCTTCTCTCAAGAGCATAAGTATTTTACGGCGGGTGAGCGAATTCTTGTTGAGCAATTGATGAATTGAGCATAGTTATGAGAATATCTAGATATGATCATGTATATAGGCATCACGTCCGAGACAAGTAGACCGACTCCTGCTGCATCTACTACTATTACTCCACTCATCGACCGATATCCAAAGATGCGTCTAGAGTATTAAGTTAATGAAAGCAGTAACGCCTTAAGCAAGATGACATGATGTAGAGGAATAAATTCATGCAATATGATAAATACCCCATCTTGTTATCCTCGATGGCAACAATACAATACGTGCCTTGCAACCCTTTACATCCTTTGGGTAAGGACACCGCAAGATTGAACCCAAAGCTAAACACTTCACCCGTTGCAAGAACTACCAATCTAGTTGGCCAAACCAAACGGATAATTCGAAGAGACTTGTAAAGATAACTCAATCATACATAAAAGAATTCAGAGGATTCAAATATTGCTCATAGATAATCTTGATCATAAACCCATAATTCATCGATCTCAACAAACACACCGCAAAAAGAAGATTACATCGAATAGATCTCCACGAGAGAGGGGGAGAACATTGTATTGAGATCCAAAAGAGAGAAGAAGCCATCTAGCTACTAACTATGGACCCGAAGGTCCGAGGTAAACTACTCACACTTCATCGGAGAGGCTATGATGATGATGTAGAAGCCCTCCGTGGTGGAATCCCCTTACGGCCGAGCTCCTAACAGGCCCCAAGATGGGATCTCATGGATCTGAGAAAGTTGCGGCGGTGGAATTAGTTTTTTGGCTGCGTATCTGATCTGTTGAAGTGCGTGAGGTATATATAGGAGGAAGGAGTACGTCGGTGGAGCTTCGAGGGGCCCACGAGGCAGGGGGCGCGCCCTAGGGGGGCGTGCCCTCCACCCTCGTGGCCGCCTCGTGGCTTTCTTGACGGAGGGTCATCTGATGAGAAAATCACGTTCCCGAATATTTCATTCTGTTTGGACTTCGTTTGATATTCCGTTTCTTCGAAACACTGAAATAGGCAAAAAAAACAGCAATTCTGGGCTGGGCCTCTGGTTAATAGGTTAGTCCCAAAAGTAATATAAAAGTGGAAAATAAAGCCCAATATAGTCCAAAACAATAGATAATATAGCATGGAGCAATCAAAAATTATAGATACGTTGGAGACGTAACAGTGCCGGGAATTGCTTCCCGGCCGTCAGCTTGACGCAGTCGGTCAAGCTGTGGCAAAAATCATACTTCTACGTCAAGAACGTCAACCCGGCGATCGACTTCGTCAACGTACCGGCTTATGAAGCCGACCCGCCAGCTGAGCCCCGCACCAACTGGAACTTCAGCCCGAAGACGCTGTCGGCCGCCTTCGCCGCTGCCGTCGCCCGGCTCAGGGTGATGATGGAGCCGGAGGGCCTCAAAGCCTCGGACTTGCTAACCGCCTTTGTGGAGCGCCGGGTTCTCCCTCTTCAAGGCCGGCCTCATCTGATCAGCCGGATGAGCGGGCACCGAGACCCGTGCGAATGTCCACCAGGGAGATGCCGGCTGTGGAGGTGGACCGCCTGGTGAACGAGATCTCGAGCGCAAACTCTGAGTCGAGTCCCGGTTCGACAAGCGGCCGATTTCACAAGACACCGGCCGCCTACGGTAAGCTCTTAACTCTTTTTCTCTTTTGTCTGTCAGGCTCTGCTTTGCCGCCTGATCAGTCGGTCACGATGCAGCTCGTCACAACCCAGCCGACAGCCGACGCCCTGGAGCAAGGCCAGGAGTACCTGCAGGACCGATCTGTGAGTGATGCAGACGACCCCGACTTGGGGGCGGCCGCCGTGGAAGAAGACGACGCCACAGGCGGTGGTGACGGAGCAGGCGGCTCCGGAGGAGGAGGCAGCTTCGAGGACTGGCCAGACGACAACGAGGAGGAGCACGCGCCACAAGAGCCCGCCGGCCGCCAATGGGGAGCGGGCGAAGCTCCTCAAGAAGCGCCGATCGCACCAGGCGACCGATGACCCACAAGTATAGGGGATCTATCATAGTCCTTTCGATAAGTAAAAGTGTCGAACCCAACGAGGAGTAGTAGGAAATGATAAGCGGTTTTCAATAAGGTTTTCTCTGCAAGCACTGAAATAGTAGGTGACAGATAGTTTTGTGATAAGATAAATAGCAACGAGCAAAAAGTAAATAAAGTAAATAACATGCAGCAAGGTGGGCCAATCCTTTATGTAGCAAAGGACAAGCCTGGACAAATTCTTATAATAGGAAAACGCTCCCGAGGACACATGGGAATATCATCAAGCTAGTTTTCATCACGTTCATATGATTCACGTTCGGTACTTTGATAATTTGATATGTGGGTGGACGGTGCTTGGGTGCTGTTCTTACTTGAACAAACATCCCACTTATGATTAACCTCTATTGCAAGCATCCGCAACTACAACAAAAGTATTAAGGTAAACCTAACCATAGCATGAAACATATGGATCCAAATCAGCCCCTTACGAAGCAACGCATAAACTAGGGTTTAAGCACATCACTCTAGCAACCCATCATCTACTTATTACTTCCCAATGCCTTCCTCTAGGCCCAAATAATGGTGAAGTGTTATGTAGTCGACGTTCACATAACACCACTAGAGGCTAGACAACATACATCTCATCAAAATATCGAACGAATACCAAATTCACATGACTACTAATAGCAAGACTTCTCCCGTGTCCTCAAGAACAAACGTAACTACTCACAAAGCATATTTATGTTCATAATCAGAGGGGTAATAATATGCATAAAGGATCTGAACATATGATCTTCCACCAAATAAACCAACTAGCATCAACTACAAGGAGTAATCAACACTACTAGCAACCTACTAGCACCAATCCCGGACTTGGAGACAAGAATTGGATGCAAGAGATGAACTAGGGTTTGGAGATGAGATGGTGCTGGTGAAGATGTTGATGGAGATTGCCCTCTCCTGATGAGAGGAGCGTTGGTGATGATGACGACGATGATTTCCCCCTCCCGGAGGGAAGTGTCCCCGGCAGAACAGCTCCGCCAGAGCCCTGGATTGATTCGCCAAGGTTCCGCCTCGTGGCGGCGGAGTTTTTTCCCGTAAGCTTGCCCATGATTTTTTCAGGGTAAAATTGATGATATAGCAGAAGATGGTCACAGGAGGCCCACCAGGGGGCCCAGGAGATAGGGCGCACCACAGGGGTGGGGCGCCTGCCTCTGGATCGGGTGTGGGCCCCGGCCTATTTCTTTGCTCATAATTTCTTACAAATTCCAAAAAGTTGTTTCGTGGAGTTTCAGGACTTTTGGAGATGTGCGAATAGGTTTCCAACGTTTGCTCCTTTTCCACCCGAATTCCATGCCAAGCATCCCCCTCTTCATGGTAAACCTTGTAAACTAAGGGAGAATATCCATAAGTATTGAGATATAATGTGTAATAACAGCCCATAATGCAATAAATATTGATATAAAAGCATGATGCTAAATGGATGTATCAACTCCCCCAAGCTTAGACCTCGCTTGTCCTCAAGCGGAAGCCGAAATCAAAAAATATGTCCACATGTTTAGAGATAGAGGTGTCGATAAAAATAAAATACGGACATGAGGGCATCATGATCATTCTAATAACAGCAACATATATGGATTTTGTCATATAATTTCCTATGCTCAAGTATAAGCAATTCACAATATCAAGTATGGTTCAAAAACTTCATTGGGAACTAACAAACTATAATCTCAGTCATTGAAGCAATTGCAATTTATCGTAACATCGGAAAGAGTCAATAATAGAGCTTTCCAGCAAGCTCACATACTCAACTATCTCATAGTCCCCTATGATTATTAACACTCACGCAATACTTGTGGTTATAGTGTTTCAATGGGACATCGAGAAAGATAGGGGCTTATTGTGTTGCCTCCCAATGTATTCACCTTTAGGTGATGTCAACAATAATAGCCTATGCCAACTTACATCCAATTGGATATATGTATCATGATCTTTCAAACACGAGGAGCTTGCCAAAGGATAAAAATGAAAAAGGGAAAGGTGAGCATCACCTTGACTCAAGCATAAAGTAAAGCATAAAGTAAAAGATAGGCCCTTCGCAGAGGGAAGCAGAGGTTGTCATGCGCGTTTAGGGTTGATGCATAAAATCTTAGTGCAAAAGAACGTCACTTTATATTGCCCCTTGTATGTGGACCTTTATTATGCAGTCCGTCGCTTTTATTACTTCCACAACAAGTTCGTACAAAGCTTATTTTCTCTGCACTAATAAGTCATACATATTTAGAGAGCAATTTTTATTGCTTGCACCGATGACAACTTACTTGAAGGATCTTATTCAATCCATAGGTAGGTATGGTGGACTCTTATGGCAAAACTGGGTTTAGGGATATTTGGAAGCACAAGTAGTATCTCTACTTAGTGCAAGGAATTTGGCTAGCATGAGGGGAAAGGCAAGCTCAACATGTTTGGAAGGTCAATGACAATATATTTTAACTGAGATGTCGGAAAACATAAACCATTACGTTGTCTTCCTTGTCCAACATCAACTCTTTTAGCATGTCATACTTAATGAGTGCTTCACAATCATAAAAGATGTCCAAGTTAATATATTAATATGTGAACCCCTCTTTCCTTATCACTTCCTATTAATTGCAACGATGACCAAGGCTACGTTCATCAACTCTCAACAATTTTTATGCCTCATAATTTCTATATGTGAAGTTATCACTATCCATAAGATCAATATGAACTCTTTTGTTCTTTCTACTTTCTCAAGATCATAGCATCATAGCAAAGCCCTTGACTCAACACTAATCTTTATTATAGATAGCACATGCACTCGCTTACATAAAGAGATCGCATAAGCAAAGCTCAAAACTACTTGATATCAAAACTTCAATCTACTAGATCAAGATACTACTAAAAGGATCGAACTAAATATAGCGGTAAAGATAGGAGTGTGATGGTGATACGATACCGGGGCACCTCCCCCAAGCTTGGCAGTTGCCAAGGGGAGTGCCCACACCCATGTGATTATTTCTTCGGAGGTGATGGAGGTGGTGATGATGATGGTGGATAATCGCACATCGAGCGTAATAGCTCCTCCAACTTGCGAATAATGCCCTTGAGCCCAGCAATATGATCCTTCAACAAAATATTCTCCTGTGTGAGATACTTGTTCTGTATTCGGGCTAACTCAATCATCTTGAAAGCTTCAATCTCTGTTGGAGTAAAAAGGTTAGGTAAAGGTTGAGGGATGTCTTCTTATTTCACCACCGGAGCTTGAACCTCCATGGCCTTTTTGATCTCTTCATCCTTGTTAATCTCCTCCGGTTCTTCTCTTTTCAACTCTATCTTCAATAGCCAGGCATCCTTGTCTTCGTTGTCGGAGAAGGGAGAAGTCATGGTGCTCTAAATCTGAAACAGAAACAACTCGAAATTAAAATAGAGGATATTTGCGTGATACGGTGGTCAAAACCTTCGGGAGTATATACAATGAATTTTACCGACCAGAATACGTAACATACAAGAGAACGAAGTCCGGGAGGCACACGAGGTGCCCACGAGACAGGGGGGCGCGCCCTCCTCTCTCGTGGGAGCCTCGTGTCCCTTTCGGACTACTTCTTTCTTCCTAAAATTCTTAAATAATCCAAAACTGATAAAAATTGCCATTAGAGTTGTTTGGAGTCAGTTTACTTACTGCATTCCACGTACCTATGCCTTTTCGAAGTCTGCAAAGTTCTGGAAAGTGTCTCTTATGTATTCCTCAGGGGTTATGGTCTCAATAATATTAGTTTCCACATTAATAGGATTACCTGAAATATAATGTTTAATTCTTTGACCGTTTACCACCCTCGGATTTATGCCTTCAAAGTTATTGATTTTTATAGCGCCAGAACGATAGACCTCTTCGATAATGTAGGGACCTTCCCATTTTTAGAGGAGTTTTCCTGCAAAAAATCTTAAACGGGAGTTGAATAATAACACATAATCTCCTACGTTAAACTCACGCTTTTGTATCCTCTTGTCATGCCAGCGTTTGACTTTTTCTTTGAAAAGCTTGGCATTCTCATATGCTTGGGTTCTCCATTCATCAAGTGAGCTAATATCAAACAACCTCTTCTCACCGGCAAGTTTGAAATCATAGTTGAGCTCTTTAATAGCCCAGTATGCCTTATGTTCAAGTTCGAGAGGTAAATGACATGCTTTTCCATAAACCATTTTATATGGAGACATACTTGAGGGAGTCCTGGATAAGGGGGTGTCCGGATAGCCGAACTATAACATTTGGCCGGACTCCTGGACTATGAAGATACAAGATTGAAGACTTCGTCCCGTGTCCGGATGGGACTTTCCTTGGCGTAGAAGGCAAGCTTGGCGATACGGATATGTAGATCTCCTCCCATTGTAACCGACTCTGTGTAACCCTAGCCCTCTCCGGTGTCTATATAAACCGGAGGGTTTTAGTCTGTAGGACAAACAACAATCATACCATAGGCTAGCTTCTAGGGTTTAGCCTCTTTGATCTCGTGGTAGATCTACTCTTATACTACCCATATCATCAATATTAATCAAGCAGGAGTAGGGTTTTACCTCCATCGAGAGGGCCCGAACACAGGTAAAAACATCGTGTCCCATCTCCTGTTACCATCCGCCTAGACGCATGCGATTCGGGACCCCTACCCGAGATCCGCGGTTTTGACACCGACATTGGTGCTTTCATTGAGAGTTCCTCGTGTCGTCATCTTTAGGCCCGATGGCTCCTCCGATCATCAACGACGATGCGGCCTGTGGTGAGACTTCTCTCCTGGACAGATCTTCAGATTCGGGCGGCTTTGCACTACGGGCCAATTAAGCAGGCCATCCGGAGCAGATCGAAGCTACGCCTCGCCATCAGGTCGATTTGGAAGATTGAACTACACGGCCGACGTCCGCGGAGACTTGATCTTCGACGGGTTCGAGCCACGGTGAGCGCGCCCGCCTTTATCACGATGGGCATGATCTAGCTCTGCCATCAACAAAGGCTGGAGGCCGCACCCGTGTCCGCTCCGACCCTTAGCTTGGAGCCGACTGCGCCAATCGAGGACGAGTGGCTGGACACCGCCTTGGGGGCTGCAATCTCTACGGCGATCGAGCCGAACACCAGCCTTGTCCTCTGCGAAGCTCGTGACTCCAAGGTGCCGGACTCCTTTCCGGAATCCGAACCTTCCGCGCCCCTGCCGATCGAATCCGATTGGGCGCCGATCATGGAGTTCGCCGCTGCGGACATCTTTCAGCACTCGCCCTTCAGTGACATTCTGAATTCACTAAAGTCTCTCTCTTTATCAAGAGAGCCCTGGCCGGACTATGGTCAGCAAGGTTGGGATGCGGACGACGAAGAAATTCAAAGCCCACCCACCACCCACTTCAGAGCCACCGCCGATGATTTAACCGACATGCTCGACTTCGACCAAGACATCGACGGTATGGACGCCGATGCAGGAGACGACCAAGAACCAGCGCCTATAGGGCACTGGAAGGCCACCTCGTCGTATGACATATACATGGTGGACACCCCAAAAGAAGGGAACAGCGATGGAACAACGAAGGATGATCCCTCCAAGAAGCAGCCTAAGCGCCGGCGTCAGCGGCGCCGCTCTATATCCCGCCAAAGCAAAAATGGCAATTTCGGCACGGGAGATAATAACACCCCGGACAGTGCCGAAGACAACCCCCTCCAGCAGGATTCAGCACAGGAGGATGGAGAAGCCATCCCTCGTGAGAGAGCGGCAGACAGAGAGGTAGAGGACGATAATTACATGCCTCCCTCCGAAGACGAGGCAAGCCTCGACGGCATTTAATTTGTCGTGCCTGAGGATCCCGTCGAACAAGAGTGTTTCAAACGCAGGCTTATGGCCACGGCGAGCAGCCTCAAGAAAAAACAGCAACAACTTAGAGCTGACCAAGACTTGCTAGCCGACAGATGGACTGAAGTCCTTGCGGCCGAAGAGTATGAACTCGAACGCCCCTCCAAGAGCTACCCAAAGCGCAGGCAGCTACCCCGATTAGAGGAGGAAGCACCTAAACCTACATCACCAGCACACGACGCGGCCGACCAGCCACCTCGTGGCCACGACAGAGATGCCTCTCGGCCCTCCACTCAAGCCGCACCCCGGCGTCGCTCAAAAAGTACCAAGGCACGGGGAAATGCGCCAGACCTGCGAGATATATTGGAGGACAAGGCAAGGCAAACAACATCGATCTACGGATCACGTGGGCGCCCCATGACACGTGACGATAACTGTCATGCCGGATATGGCAAATCCGGGCCGGGTCAACTGATGAGACAAAGCTCATTTGAGCTACATCGTGATATAGCCTAATGCAGGCGCCGCACACCCACTATGCTTCACTGCAGAAGTAATGGATCATCAAATCCCGAGGGTTTCAAACCCGTAAACATCGAATCATACGATGGCACAACAGATCCTGCGGTATGGATCGAGGATTATCTCCTTCATATCCACATGGCTCGCGGTGATGATCTACACGCCATCAAATACCTCCCACTCAAGCTTAAAGGACCAGCTCGGCATTGGGTTAACAGCTTGCCAGCAGAGTCAATTGGTTGTTGGGAGGACCTGGAAGCCGCATTCCTCGACAATTTCCAGGGCACCTATGTGCGAGCACCAGACGCCAATGACCTAAGCCACATAATCCAGCAGCCAGAGGAATCGGCCAGACAATTCTGGACACGGTTCCTAACCAAGAAAAATCAAATAGTCGATTGTCCGGACGCAGAGGCCCTCGTAGCCTTCAAACATAACATCCGAGATGAGTGGCTTGCCCGGCACCTAGGACACGAAAAGCCAAAATCCATGGCAGCCCTCACAACACTCATGACCCGCTTTTGCGCGGGAGAAGACAGCTGGCTAGCTCGTAGTAATAACATGTCCAAGAGCCCTGGTAATTCGGATACCAAGGACAGCAATGGCAGGTCGTGTCACAACAAGCACAAGCATCGCATTAACGGCGACAATGCTGAGGATACGTCAGTTAATGCCGGATTCAGAGGCTCTAAACCGGTCAGCGAAAAAAGCCATTTAAAAGAAATATTCCGGGCCCGTCCAGTTTGGACCGAATACTCGATCGCTCGTGCGGATACACGGCACCCGAAAAACCAGCCAATCACACCAACAGGGACTGTTGGGTGTTCAAGCGAGCAAGTTAAATGCAAAACAGAGACAAGGGGCTGCATAGCGATGACGAGGAGGAGCCCCGCCGAACAACGAAGGGCTTCCCCCACAAGTGCGGACGGTGAACATGATATACGCAACCCACATACCCAAAAGGGAGCGGAAGCGTGCACTCGAGGGCGATATGCAGGCGTTGGAGCCAGTCGCCCCAAAGTTCAACCCGTGGTGCTCCTGCCCGATCACTTTTGATCGAAGGGACCACCCCACTAGCATCCGCCACAGCGGATTCGCCGCATTGGTTCTAGATCCAATCATTGACGGATTTCACCTCACTAGAGTCCTTATGGACGGCGGCAGCAGCCTGAACCTGCTTTATCAGGATACGGTCACGAAAAATGGGAATAGATCCTCAAGGATTAAACCCACAAAGACGACCTTTAAAGGCGCCATATGGTGTAGAGGCCAACTGCATGTGCTTAGTTACACTTGAAGTGGTCTTGGATCCTGGATAATTTCCGGCGAGGAGTTAATCTTCGACATAGTCCCGTTCTGCAGTGGCTATCACGCACTACTCGGACGAACCGCATTTGCAAAGTTCAATGCGGTGCCGCACTACGCATACCTCAAGCTCAAGATGCCAGGCCCTCGAGGAGTCATTACGGTCAATGGAAACACCGAACGCTCTCTCCGAACGGAGGAGCATACGGCGGCCCTCGTGGCGGAAGTGCAGAGTAGCCTCTCAAGGCAATTCTCCAGTCCGGTTATTAAATGGCCGGACACCGTCAAGCGCGCCCGGAGTAACCTACAACAAGACCGCCTGGCACGCTCCGAGCAAGCGTAGCAATGCGGCCCCAACCCCAGCCCTCGCGAAATTGCGAAACCAGTACAACGCGTACATAATTACGTTCTGGAAATACCATGGGCATAGGGGGGGGCACGACCACGGCATGCCCAAAATGCGGCTCAACCGCACCAGGGGCTCCCGATTTTGTCATTCTTTTTTCTTACTTTCAGGACCCCACTCTCCGGAAGGCCTGTCCGGCAGTTCAATCGCCGAACACACGATGCAACAGCCAGGGAAGCAGAAAGCTACGTCGAATGTCCAGGTGGTCTCCATAACGAGCAGTATACTTGTTTCACATATCATCCCACTTCGCCTGGAGGGGACATGTCAAATAGTCCCATCTCTTGCTTATCGCACTATTTGTATCGTTCTGCTTTTACCGCAGCCTTTTCGAATAAACAATGCTCAGCTTCGGCTTATTATTGCATTTTCTATTTATTTCTTTTTCAATACACATGTTCAGTTATGACATTTAGCACCCGTACACTTTGGTACGGCCAAATACGCCAGGGGCTCAAGTACCCCATAATATGACGTGAGAAGTCCGAACACTTTAACAAGTGCGGCACCCCGAACTTATAGCATTATATGCATCGACTCGAATCATGTCTTGGGTCAATAGTTGGGTTTGCGGCTCCTATGTTTTGGTACCTTACGTTCCGTTATATCGGCTAAGGTAGCGCTAGGAGAACTACTGCGATTGTGCCCCGGTTGAGCTGGGTTCAACACCTCGAGAGAAAGCTAAACCGACCGTCATGATAGGGCGAGAGCTGGTCGCTGTTCGAGAGGTTTTGAGTCCCTAAAGACTTATGCCGCTTAGAGCGAGGAGTCGGCTTTGTCCGGCCTAGGCGTGGATAGCGCCCGAACTCGGTCTTCGAATACTAGGGACTTCGCGAAATTTAAAATTATAGAATTCTATGGCTAAGTGAGAGTGATAAAGCATTATAGTCCGATTGCCTTGTTACGTTGTCTTTGGCGCCTCCCTCGAAGGACCCAAGAATGGGAACAAGAGCGCTCAGGTTTATCCGAACACCCCAAAGACTCGTGGCATGGGGGCGAAGCCGATGACTTCGCCATCTCTCAGATTTAATAAACGGCCGCCTGAGAAGGTAATATTTTAAATTCAAAAGCGTTGCTTAGCGAATATGAACAAGTTTTCAGCGCATGTGATAACACGGCGAGTTTACTCAAAAATTACATCCTGGGAACATTCATCCGCCATAAGGCAGGCACCCTTCAGGATGCCCTCATAATACATCTCGGGCTTGCGATGCGCCTTGCCCTCCGGTGGCCCATTTGTCACCAGCTTCTCAGCATCCATCTTGCCTCAGTGTACTTTAACACGAGCAAGGGCCCTACGGGCGCCTTCGATGCATACGGAGCGCTTGATTACTTCAAGACGTGGACAGGCATCCGCCAGCCGCCTCACCAGCCCAAAGTAGCTCCCAGGCATGACCTCCCCAGGCCCTAGCTGGACTATAAGGCCCTTCATGGCCTGTTCGGCCACCTTATGGAGCTCGACCAGCTGCTTCAGCTGGTCGCTCAAGGACACTGGGTGTCCGGCCTCAGCATACTGATACCAGAACACCTTCTCCGTCGAGCTCCCCTCCTCGGCTCGGTAGTATGCGGCAGCATCGGACACACTGCGGGGCAGATCTGTGAATGCTCATGGAGAGCTCCGGACTCGGGTAAGTAACAAGTAATTCACTTTCACGTGCTTGCTTTGCATAAAGAATGCCTTACCCGCCGCTATCTTCTTCATCGCCTCAATTTCCTGGAGGGCTTTCTAGGCTTCGGCCTTGGCAGATTTGGCGCTCTCAAGGGCCGAGGCAAGCTCGGACTCTCGAGTCTTTGAGTCAAGCTCCAAACTCTCGTGTTTTTTCACGAGAGCCTGGAGCTCTTTCTGCGCCTCCGCCACCCGCGCCTCCTGCTTTTCTCGCTCGGTGTGCTGCACGGCCGCATTGTCTTCGGCCTTGGACAACGCTTTCTTCAGGGTTGCCACCTGGGTTGTGGCCCCTGTAATACTCACGTTGGTCCTGTCATTTTTTGCAATCGCATCTTTTTATATACTCACATAAGGTATTACTTACCTTCTTTGTCCTCGAGCTGCTTCTTGGCAAGGCCGAGCTCGTTCTCGGACCGCTCGAGGCTCTGCTTCAATGCATCGACCTCCATGATCGGTCTGGCAGGTCAAAGACACGACCTGCATTCCCATATTGACATACTTATGCTAGACTCCTGCATATATCTTTTTGATCCTCAGTTCGCTTTTCTTTCCGAACACCAAACCGAGCATCGAGGCTACTGTCTATGCGGTAATATTTTTACATATCTTAAATACATACCTCAAAGCTTGTTAGAAGGCTGGCACGAGCTTCGATCCAGCCCGCTCTTGGCGGATCGAACCTTACGGATCACCGCACTCATAATAGTGCGGTGCTCCTCGACGGAGGTGCCGTTAAGCACCTCCAAAGAATTATCCGGTGCCTCGGTTGGGCGGAGGTCACCGCGCCGTCAGGCTTGCCCTTCTTACTAGGGGGCAGGCGTCTTGGGACTCGGAACCATTGAAGGTTCGGTGTGGTGTCCGACCTAGCGCGGACTTGGAGCCCTTGGGGTTTTGTCCCTTTGCGCTGAGTCCGGGAGGTCGCCTTGCGGCGCCTCCAGGACCACCTCCTCCTGGCTTGGACCCTTTTGGGACTCCACCTCGGCATCGTCCACAGGGCGAGGGGAGGCAGCGGTCGGAAGCGAATTCACATCTGACGAATCCAGGGAGCCGCTCGACGAAGCATCGAGCCCGGCCTTGGGCGGACTGCATGATTATATCCGGCGTCAGGGAAAGCTGTGCAATAAAAGAACACTATGAATCACTCTGGTGTCCGAACACTTACGACTTCGCCAGGGGCTTGGCCCTGGGCGGCAACTCCTCCTCGCTGTCGGCGACGTTGGTGGAGTAATCCGGGGGAAGGGTTCTTCCCTTCTTGGACCCTCCGGCCTCCCCAGTTGGGGCGGCTTTCCTTTTCTTTTCTTCCCCTGCTGGAGAAGAAACCTCTCTTTCCTCCTCCTCGTCTTCGTGGGAGGAGTGCGCCTCAGAGTCATCGGACGATGAGTCCGGCTCCGCCGGGCGCCGGGAGCTCTTCCGGGTTCCTGCGGCCTTCTTCTTGGCCTTCTTCTCCGGCACCACGTAAGGTGCCGGGGCCAGCAGCTTCGCCAAGTGGGCATCTGCTGGGTCTTCGGGCAAAGGAGCCGGACAGTCGATCTGTCCGGCCTTCTTCTGCCAGTCCTGTTAAAGGAACGGGAGCTTAGATCCCGCATGGAGTCAAAATATGAAAGACAAATATCCTGTAGGGGGTAAAAACAGCTTACCGCGTTGGCTTGATGTTGCGCGCTGTATCCGCTATCCTCGATAGTGGATGCGGGAGCCTCGGCGCCCTTGAACAACACCTTCCAGGCATCTTCATACGTAGTGTCGAAGAGCACCTTTCGGGAACCGGTCTTGTGCCGGATTAAACTCCCACAAGTTAAAAGCCCGTCGTTGACACGGGAGGATCCGGCGGATGAGCATGACCTGGACTACGTTGACAAGTTTAAGCTTCTTGTCCACCAAGTTTTGGACGCAGGTTTGGAGACCGGTCAGCTCTCCCAAATTACCCCACGACAGGCCCTTCTCTTTCCAGGAGGCGAGCCGTGTGGGGATGCCAGATCAGAATTCGGGGGCCGCTGCCCATTCAGAGTCACGCGGCTCGGTGATGTAGAACCACCCCGATTGCCACCCCTTTATGGTCTCCACGAAGGAGCCCTCGAGCCATAGGACGTTGGGCATTTTGCCCACCATGGCACCTCCGCACTCCGCTTGGCGGCCGCCCACTACCTTCGGCTTGACATTGAAGGTCTTGACCATAAGCGAAGTGGGGCTTGATGCGGAGGAAAGCCTCGCACACGACGATAAACGCCGAGATGTTGAGTATGAAGTTCAGGGCCAGATCTTGGAAATTCAGGCCGTAGTAGAACATGAGCCCCCAGACAAATGGGTGGAGTGGGAAGCCTAGTCCTCGGAGGAAATGGGTGAGGAACACCACCCTCTCATGGGGCCTGGGGGTGGGGATGAGCTGCCCCTCGTCTGGGAGCCGGTGCGCGATGTTGTTGGACAAGTATCTGGCTTTCTCAGCTTCTTGATGTGTCCCTCCGTGACGGAGGAGACCATCCACCTTCCTCCCGCTCCGGACATGGCTGGAGGAGGTTGAGGTGGGATGTGCGGACTTGGGCGCTGGAGCTCGAGTGCGCGAAAATGGATAAGCAAAGGAGGAAGAAGGCGTAGATGAAAAAGGTGGATCCTTATCCCCTTATATGGGCGGACCAAACTATGTGCCCCCACCAGCCTGGTAAAACTCTCTTATCTCCCAAGCGCCGTAATTAATGGCACGGTTGGGTTACCCACGCCCGTATTGATCAGAATCCCGGAATAAGGGGACACGATCTACGCTCGACAAGGCGTGCCAAGGAAACCCGACTCGCTAAACGCTACCGAGATGGGACAAAGAAAGCGATTGAATAAAGACTTGGTTGTGGTGTAATGTCATGCTACTGAATACGTCACAGATTAGATTTGTGCAAATATTATTCTCTCTATGGTGGTATGTGGAACTTGTTTTGCGAGCGGACACTATTCTTGTGTTCAAAATCTTCTATGAAGTATTGAAGGAGGAACCCGCCTTGCAATGCCGAAGACAATCTGCGCGCCGGACTCGTCGTCATTGAAGCCTGGTTCAGGGGCTCTTGAGGGAGTCTGGATTAGGGGTGTCCGAATAGCGAACTATAACCTTTGGCGGACTCACGGACTATGAAGATACAAGATTGAAGACTTCGTCCCGTGTGGGATGGGACTTTCCTTGGCGTGGAAGGCAAGCTTGGCGATACGGATATGTAGATCTCCTCCCATTGTAACCGACTCTGTGTAACCCTAGCCCTCTCCGATGTCTATATAAACCGGAGGGTTTTAGTCCGTAGGACAAACAACAATCATACCATAGGCTAGCTTCTAGGGTTTAGCCTCTTTGATCTCGTGATAGATCTACTCTTATACTACCCATATCATCAATATTAATCAAGCAGGAGTAGGGTTTTACCTCCATCGAGAGGGCCCGAACCTGGGTAAAAACATCGTGTCCCTGTCTCCTGTTACCATCCGCCTAGACGCACAGTTCGGGACCCCCTACCCGAGATCCGCCGGTTTTGACACCGACAATACCCATAGGATTTTTGTATGCAGTTCTATAGGCCCATAATGCATCGTCAAGTTTCTTGGGCCAATTCTTTCTAGACCTATTGACAGTCTTTTGCAAAATTAATTTGAGCTCTCTATTGCTCAACTCTACTTGACCACTAGACTGCGGGTGATAAGGAGATGCGATTCTATGATTGACATCATACTTAGCAAGCATCTTACGGAAAGCACCATGAATAAAGTGTGAACCACCATCAGTCATAAGATATCTAGAGACTCCAAACCTCGGAGAAATAACTTCTTTAAGCATTTTAATAGAAGTATTATGATCAACACTACTAGTTGGAATAGCTTCTACCCACTTAGTAACGTAATCAATAGCAACTAAAATATGTGTATAACCATTGGAGGCAGGAAAAGGTCCCATATAATCAAAGCCCCAAACATCAAATGGTTCAATAACAAGGGAATAATTCATAGGCATTTCTTGACGTCTACTAATGTTACCTATTCTTTGACATTCATCACAAGATAAGACAAACTTACGAGCATCTTTGAAAAGAGTAGGCCAATAAAAACCAGATTGAAGTACCTTATGTGCAGTTCTATCTCCAGCGTGGTGTCCTCCATAAGATTCAGAGTGACACTTGCGTAGGATTTGTCACTGTTCATGCTCAGGCACACAACGTTTAATAATACCATCTACTCCTTCTTTATAAAGGTGTGGATCATCCCAGAAGTAATGTCTTAAATCATAAAAGAACTTTTCTTTTCTTTGGTATGTGAAACTAGGCGGTATGTATTTAGCAACAATGTAATTAGCATAATCAGCATACCAAGGAGCAAAGACGAGAAGCATTTACAACCGCTAATTGTTCATAAGGAAAACTATCATTAATAGGCGTTGGGTCATCAAGAACATTCTCTAACCTAGACAAGTTATGCGCAGAACGGGTTCTCAGCTCCTTTTCTATCAATAATATGCAAATCAAATTCTTGGAGCAAGAGAACCCATCTAATAAGTCTAGGCTTAACATCTTTCTTTTCCATAAGATATTTAATAGCAGCATGATCAGTGTGAATAGTGACTTTGGAATCAACAATGTAAGGTCTAAACTTATCACATGCAAATACAACTGCTAAGAACTCTTTTTCAGTAGTAGCATAATTTCTCCGGGCAAGATCAAGAGTCTTACTAGCATACTGGATAACATTCAATTTCTTATCGACTCTTTGCCCTAAAACAGCACCTACAGCATAATCACTAGCATCGCACATAATTTCAAAAGGTAAATTCCAATCAGGTGCTGGACAATAAGTGCAGTGATCAAAGTTTTCTTAAGTGTTTCAAATGCTTCTACACAATCATCGTCAAAGACAAAAGGAATATCTTTTTGCAATAAATTAGTCAGATGCCTAGAGATTTTAGAAAAGTACTTAATGAACCTCCTATAAAAACCGGCATGACCAAGGAAACTTCTTATACCTTTTATGTCCTTGGGACATGGCATCTTTTCAATAGCATCAACTTTGGCTTTATCAACTTCAATACCTCTCTCGGAGATCTTGTGCCCCAAGACAATGCCTTCATTAACCATAAAGTGACACTTCCCAATTCAGGACGAGACTAGTGTCTTCGCATCTCTGCAAAACTCGATCAAGGTTGCTCAAACAATCATCAAAAGAGGATCCATAGACGGAGAAGTCGTCCATGAATACCTCACAAATCTTTTAAAAAAAACAGAGAATATAGCCATCATGCATCTTTGAAAGGTAGCAGGTGCATTACATAAACCAAAAGGCATACGTCTATAAGCAAAAGTACCAAAAGGGCAGGTAAAAGTAGTTTTAGATTGATCCTTTGCTAACACATGTATTTGAGAGAAGCCAGAATAACCATCTAGAAAGCAAAAATGTGTGTGTTTGGATAGCCTGTCTAGCATTTGATCAATAAAGGGTAAAGGGTAATGATCTTTCTTAGTAGCTTTATTTAACTTACGAAAATCAATTACCATCCTATAACCTGCAATAATTCTTTATGGGATCAATTCATCTTTATCATTAGGAACAACGGTAATACCTCCCTTTTTGGGGACACAATTGACAGGGCTTACCCATTCACTATCAAAAACGGGATAAAAAAAACCTGCCTCAAGGAGTTTTAGAATCTCCTTTCTTACCACTTCCTTCATTTTGGGATTTAATAGTCTTTGAGTATCTCTAACTGGTTTGGCATCTTTCTCCACTGAAATTTTGTGTTGACATAATGTGGGACTAATGCCCTTGAGATCATCCAGAGTATATCCAATAGCACCTCGGTGCTTCTTCAAAGTTTTCAATAATCGTTCTTCTTCTTTCTCTGAAAGGTTAGCACTAATAATAACAGGATATATTTCTTTTTCATCAAGATAAGCATACTTAAGATTATCAGGTAAAGGTTTGAGTTCAAACACGGGATCACCCTTGGGTGGAGGGGGCTCCCCAAGAATTTTAACGGGAAGGTTATGTTTCAAAGACAGGTTCTTGTTTAAGGAACACTTCATCTATTTCTTCCCTTTCCTTCATAAACATATCGTTTTCATGGTCTAACAAATAATGTTCTAACGGACCAGTTGGAGGAACAGCAATAGAAGCAAGACCAATAATTTCATCCTTACTAGGTGGTTCCCTTTCACGAGGTTGTCTATTAAACTTGGCAAAATTGAACTCATGAGACATACCATCTATGCCAACAGTGACTACCTTCCTTTTACAATTAATCTTAGCACTAGCAGTATTCAAGAAAGGTCTACCAAAAATAATGGGACAAAAATCATCTTGTGGGGAAGCAAGAACAAGAAAATCAGCGGTATTTAATCTTCCCACACAAGACTTCAACATCTCTAACAATCCCAATAGGTTTAATGGTGTACCTATTAGCAAGCTTAATAGTAACATCAATGTCTTCCAATTCAACAGGAGCAATATCGTGCATAATTTATTTATATAGATCATAAGGTATCGCACTAGCACTAGCACCCATATCGCATAAGCCATGATAACAATGATCTCCTATTTTAACAAAAATAACAGGCATGCCTACGACAGGTCTACTTGTCTTAGTATCGGGTCTAGCAATATTAGCAGTTTCACCCACGAAAGAGATAACATGCCCATCTAAGTCCTCATCCAAGAGATCTTTAATCATAGCAATACCAGGTTCAACATTAATTTGCTCAGGAGGTGTATAAGTCCTAGTATTACTCTTACGAACAACAGTCGA